>OZ023269.1:113397839-113997839 GCA_964006375.1 Tillus elongatus | reverse complement strand
GACCCCCGCCAGTGTTTAATTCAAATTAGTCGCCTTTTACGACAGGCAGGAGTTACCTTGGGCCTATTCATTTTGGTTAGTCCCCGGACCCAAAGGGGACATGCTACTACTAACCACAGAGTTTTATTTGACAGAACGGATGTTCTTGCCAGAGTAAACAGCAGCTTTAACATCAGCGCAAAATGTGTCCCCCCCAAAAACAAAATTGACATGTGCAAGTGTTTTTCAAAGAGATAACTTTAAATACTCTAAAATTAGCTTGTATAGTTTTCGATGGGCCACCTATACTTAAACTATAAACCAATTAATCCAAATGTGAAACTTAAATAAGGAATTTTTACAGCTTTCAACAATATAATATATAACTTATTATTTAATAAACATGTGATAAACGTTTTATGCTTTTAATGTTATCTTATAATGAATAAAATTTGCTAATGTTTGACAAAGCAATGTTCAAGGCCATTTATTTAATTTATGTTTATGGATTATATAAATAGGTTTATAAAAGATAACAATGCACATTAAAATGAAAAGAGCAAGTATAAACCTCTTAAAAAGCGATATAAACTTACTTTATAGTTGAGGTATGAAAAGCAGCAGTGCTCAGTAATTTGTTTTCTCTTTGGAAATAATAATAAACATGCGGTATTAATAGAAAACTTAACTCAATTTACTGATCCAATTAAAACTTCTGCTTGATTATATCATTGGGGTTAAGATAAGGTATAGTTTTCATGATCACAAGGAAAAGTTTGTACGAAAGTAGATAATGTTATTTTGTCAATGTATACAATAAGCAAAAAGTCTGGACGCAGCAAGTGCGTTATGGTAGTGAATTTTCATTAAAATGTTTTTAATAGCAGATATGTATTTTCTTTTAAAGAAAGCAGGCATGAAATTTGGTTACCAGTTCAACCTATATAGTAGAAACAATGTACCATATTTCATCAAAATAAATTAATTGTTTGAAAATGTAAAAAAAAAATTCCAAAATAAACTCAAAATGTTCCCGAAAAAACTGGTTCCTAGCCAACGAATGTTAATAGCAAATTGAGCTATTGAAATTTGACATTTAATGCAAATTCGCTATATATATACATATATGAAAACAGATAAAAACTAAAACTAACCACTGGTATGGGTTCTAAGGAGCCTAGTTCGCGCTGATTGGAAGAAATCTTTTCAAAATTGAAAAGTGGCGGTCTCCTCAATGACGATTTTGTCTACAAACATTCCCTAAAAATTATAGACCATTAAACGATAAACTCTATAATTGAAACTACTGCCAAAGCATCAGAGAAATGGTCTATATGAAATGAATTTTCTGCAAATATTTTAGTAACAAGGATAATTACGGTTGAAGCTGAAACTTAAGGGTTTGCATAACACTCTTCTTGCTACATTTTCTCTACATAACCCGTATTTGTTTCCCGTTCTTTGGCTAAATGTTGCCAATTTTGACGTTTCAAATTGCGACTTTGACGTTTTAAGATGAAAATACCATATATTTTTTTAAATGCCTATAACTTTTTTGTCTTTAAACTTACAGATCTAAATTTTAGTACGTGACTTACTTGTTACGACGCAAACTCGCGTACAAAATTTGGTTGCTATAACTTTGTGATTTCCGGAGATATACAAAATTTTCGATAGAAAACACAGAGTTTTCGGGGAAAAACTAGCTGATTTTCTTGGCTAACGAAACACTTGCAAAAGGAAGGTACTCAGAATTTTTCATTCTCTGATGACGCTCAGTGACTTTGTTAGTGAAACGGTCGTCAGGTCTTTAAAAAGATGTGTTGTGGTGATTTGGGTTCTCCAAATGTACTTATCAGTGCTAATCACAGATTCAAATCTTCAGTTAGGAAGGTACTCACCAAATTTGAATTTGAAATTTGTGAAGCCACGGCAAAAGTCTACGACTGCATTAAATATGGAACGGTTTCACTAAGTTAGGGCATAAACAAACAACCAGATATGCTATTCAAATTGAATTAAGTCTTAAAAGTTTCATCTCTTTATTAAATTATTTTTTTTACAAAAACTCCTAAAAAATGCATCGGAATAACAACAATCTGATCAGATAACGGTAAAATGAAATGAAAGCCTTAATAAATTAATAATAAGTGAAGTCACTAACTAGAATTAGAACTCGTCTTATTATAGGACTCGATTATCTGATGCAACCGCTTAGAGCACTGGACCACCGTCGACATGACAGATGTATGTACTAGCAGGTATATACGCTAGTATGTTAATTTTGTAACGTGTTTATTATTTATACCAAACAATTTTTATTTACTATCGTTGTTTTGCTCATATTTTAACGAAATGAAAGAAACTATCAACTAAGACACAGATATAGGAACTTTTGAGTCATTTCGTGTCGTATTTTTCACTCGCATTAATACGACTATCATAATTATCAGTTTTGACGTTTTAACTTTTTTTAATCAGAGGCTTACCTATAACTTTTTTGTCTTTTAACTTCTGAAGAAGATCTGAATTTTGGTACATAGGATACTGTTTATGACAGAAACCAGCGTACCAAATTTGGTTGCCCTTACTTTGTTATTTCCGGATATGAATTTTCCCGAAAGAAAACACAAAATTTTCCGGGAAAACCTGGGCCGATTTTCCTGGCTAACGAACTTATTCAAGCCACTTCCACAAGGAAGGTACGTAGCAAATTTGATCAGAATCGGCCCATTATTTTTTGAGTTATCTGTATATGCATAATTTTTGAAATAAAAATTTAATTATCTAGCAATACGCCATTTCTCATACGGGTGCTAGTGATCGTGGATACATTTATTGACAGCATTATATAGGAGCAATGATAACTCTGCTAGATTTTAATTTGTTTCCACGTGCATTTCTGATATTGTGAGTATGTAACTTAAAAAAAACTTAAAATGTATCTTGTGCGTCATTCCTGTTACGGTCTTGTAAAACGTTCGGTTGTTTTCGTGAATCGGCCGATGAACATTTGGCTGCCAAACTCACATCGGTCAATCGGTTTTTTTACGGACTTTCTTAAGCCGCCTTAGTGACAAGTTACACGTTATATAGTAACAATGCTTTGTACCCCAAAGAGTGTAATTAATATATCTACGTACGTTCCTTAGATTTGTACTTTTATATACTTTTGTGATTAAATTTCATTATACCATTTCAAATACATAAAAATTTATTAAAAGTTTCGATTTTTTTTTTCTTTCGTGTTATCCGAGTTTTCGCTTATCCGAGGTACCTCCCTCCCATATGACCTCGGATAAACGAGATTTTATTGTACTTAGGTCTAACACACAAAACAATAATAAACGAAACTATATAGTAATGAATGTAAATAGTAGCTAGGCGTGTCAATTTCGTCTGGAACAAAACATACAATTTTAACTCAATATTTGGATAAAATAGAAAATGTAAGTTTTGGAAAGAGTAACGGTGTAATAGAGAGTGGTGGAAATGGATTGGTTTTAGTTGAAGACAGAAAGAAGGAATGTTTTTAAATAAATTATTGTCTATTGATTAAAATTTGAAGTCTGCCAAATTAGAAAAGTGTCATTGTCAAGAAATTTGGAATATCAACGTTTGGATGAAAACTGACTAAATTGCGCTGTTTGCAAGCACAAGTAGAATACTTATTTGTAAGGCGCTTTGTACTGTTATTGTCACAATAAACTATTACTATTACTATTACTACTATTACTATTACTACTTACCCGATGTATAATACCTGCTGAGTGTATATACTTTAGGCCCCTTAATATTTGATAAACTAAAAACTGTACGTGATCGTCCGTTAACTTTTGAGTTCGTATTATATTGTTCAAATCGGCTCCCATTAAATGTGTGACTAGATATATCTAAAAATTAAGGAAACAAAATTGTGAGATTTGCAGTTTTAGTCCTTAGGTTAAGATGTAAAAAACAAATGTTTATACAGTTTATTTTCTAATTCAAATAATGTCCACATGGACGTAGAGCAGTCAGAAAGGACAAAAATATATATCATCCTTAACAAAAGTAATAATAAATGTAAGTAATTTGCAAGACTAGATGCATTCTCGCAACAATTAAAACCGTAGACCGGTTTCGCTCTCATTAGAGCTCTTCAGTACGGCATACTAATTCTAGCAAAAATGCACCAAAAGTAATACGGCTACAGTATAGCCAGCCCTAAAATACTAAGTGAGTGGTGGACGTGCCGCCACCTACTTGCGGAACCAAGTAGTATGTTGTCACGCCAGCTCCAAATAATATATATTTGGAGCTGGCGTGACAGCATACTACTTGGTTCCGCAACTAGGTGGCGGCACGTCCACCACTCACTTAGTAGTAATTTGCAATTTATGGTAATATAACATTAATTTAAAAAAAAATGCTGATAAAGAATTTATCATTATGTATAAACCTATTATGATATACACAATATATATATATATATATATATATATATATATATATATATATATATATATATATATATAGATATATATATATATATATATATATATATATATATATATATATATATATATATATATGTATGTATGTATATACTTTATTTGTTTGCTGTACTTTTTGTGATTTTTTATTGGTATACGTGGACTGCAGTTTCGAACTGTCCCGGTTCATCATCAGCACGCTACTGGCTGTTATCGCTCCTGTGCGGTCTATGTCTGAGACTGTACTCGGCGCCTGCGTGTTGAGCCTCTATTGGTCGGTTTACTGCTCTCTGATCGGTTGTGCTCTCGGACTGTGTCGTGTGTATCGGTCTCCTGTCTTGATCACTGTGGTTTGATAATGTGTCTATTTGTATGGCTTTTATTAAGTTTTGTTTAAATGTTTGCACTTGGATTTGTTCTGGCATTAATTGTTTCTTATTGTTTGTTTGTTGAATGTAGTATTGTTCCCAGATTTCCATTTTTGTGGTGTTTAATATGTTTCATTAGTTGTAATTGGTTGATATCTGGTTTTTTATGTTTTCGGTTGTGAATATGTGTAGCTACGTTTGATTTGTAGCTAGGTATGTGGATTTTATCTAATGGTTATATGTTCTTTAAATCTTGTTTCTATTGATTTTTTGTCATTCCTATATATTTTTTATTGCATGTGTTACATTCTATTTGATATATTCCGTTTAATTCATGTGTTGTTTTTTTATTTATTTTGTTTATTATTTTGTTATTGGTTTTGTAGCTCATTTTTAAGTCATATTGTTTGAGTGTTTCTGTTATTTTTTTGATGTAGTGGTTATAAGTGAATGTTGTGTATTTTGTGTTTGTTTCTGGTGTTTTGTTTTCAGTTTTGTTGATTTGTTTTACTAGATTTTCTATTGTTTTCGTGTTGTATCTATTTCTTTGTGCTATTTGTATTATGATGTTGTATTCCTTTTCTCGTTCGTCACTATAGAGTGGTACATTTAGCATTATGTTTATTAAGTATCTCAGTGGCTGATGGACGAAGAGTTCAAGGCCATCTCAAAACTCAACTCATTAAGTATCTGTATGCGGCCATTTTGTGTGTGTGTGTGGGTGTATTGAGTGTTTAGGTATAGTGATGTCTGTTTGTGTAGGTTTTCTGTATATTTTGTATTCAATCTGGTTTTCTTTTCTGATTTGTGTTAAGTCAAGGAAGTTTATGGTGTTGTTTGATTCTTTATCTATTGTACATTTTATGTTGTTGTTGATTTGGTTTATTTTTTCGAGGATATTGTCTATGTTGGTTTTTTGATTGTCATATATTATTAATATATCATCGACGTATCTTATCCATTTGATGCTTGGGTCTGTTTCTTTTATCATGGTGTTGATTTTATCATCCTACTGCTGTATGTATATTTTTGCCATGATGCTTGATAGTGCAGATCCCATTGGTAGTCCGTCTTCTTGGATGTAGTATTCTCCGTTGAATTAGTGCAACATTCCAATATATATATATATATATATATATATATATATATATATATATATATATATATATATATATATATATATATATATATATATATATATATATATATATATATATATATATATATATATATGGCAATACAGGTAAATAAGTTGCTGTATATGAAAATGTTTTTACAACTATCCCTTGGCTGAAGATGAAATACGGCTATCAAACTTCTCTTCTGTGCTATTAATACTTTATTGATATCAGTTGACTATCCCCATAAAACAACTCCATATCTCAATATTAACTCCACTGAGGCGTGATATGCTTCTAGGGCAGCCGGAATTGATACCCACCATTAAGCATTTCTCAAAACGTAGGTGTACGTGGCAATTTTTGATGTTCGGCTAGCAATATGGCTTTTCCAGTCGTATGACATCGATGTTTAATCCAAGAAATTTTGTTTCATATTTTGACTTAACAACGATTTCTTCATCAACGTTATACATGTTTACATCACTGTCACAAATTTTGGTGCCAAACTGGACAAGGGCTCTCTTATCAGTATTTGCTTTCAAGTTATTTAATTGAAACCACTTCTTTACATCGAAAAAAAAAACTTCTTTTAATTACTTTTGCAATTCAAATTTATTGCTGTTCGACACTCGCAAATTTATTGACCTGTGTTGATTATTGGACAAGACTGATGGATAGCAGGAGACCTGTCGACATTGTTTGTCTAGATTTCTCCAAAGCATTTGACAGACTACCTTTGAGGCGCCTTTGTGCAAATCTGTGATCTTGCGGAATCTGCTTTTGGGGATTCGAGCTTTCCTGCGCAACCGAACTTTTCATGTACGCGTGAATGGTGCATTCTCCTCTCCCCGACCTGTGGTGAGTGGTGTTCCCCAAAGCTCAGTCCTCGGGCCCTTGCTGTTCCTAGGGTAAACCAGCGATCTACCACTGATTATCAGATCTGAATCCGCTTCCTTCGCCGAGGACATCGAGTTGTACAACGACCCAGTCGTTTCTCACAATGAGATCCAGGAAGACCTGCTCATGCCGGCGGATTGGTGTAAGTCATGGTTGCTTCCCCTCCACGCATCCAAGTGTTCAGTGTTGCACACTGGCAGAAACAACCCCAGAATTACATACTACTTTAATGGAACCCACTTGCAACAGTAAACCAGTAGACCAATCTAGGAGTCATCGTGACTAAGGACATGACCTGGCCTGCGTA
Organism: Tillus elongatus; assembly: GCA_964006375.1. Classification (NCBI taxonomy): domain Eukaryota; kingdom Metazoa; phylum Arthropoda; class Insecta; order Coleoptera; family Cleridae; genus Tillus; species Tillus elongatus. The sequence continues at coordinate 113,990,692 of OZ023269.1, read as the reverse complement.
TGTGTCCAGTATATGTTCCAAGACAAATCGTACCCTGTACAAGATCCATAAGTTTTTTCACCATATTAATCCTTAGTGTGCTAAGCTTGTATACGCTACCTAGATTAGACATCTAATGGAGTACTGCGGGCCAGCCTGGTACACCTGGACCTATCAAGAGACCGTGACAGACTGGAAAGAGTGCAGCGAGCAGCAAGCCGACTACCTAGGACCGACTATAGGATCAGTAACATAAGACAAAACAAATTAATAGATGGTGAAAAAAGAAAGTATTTTTCACAATTGGTGTCTAATTCGGATAATAAGCCCAAAGTGTTTAGAATTTAGTAAATTTAGTAAGAAATAAAAAATCTCTGGACGCAGCAAGTGCGTTATGGTAGTGAATTTTCATAAAACTATTTTTTAATAGCAATAATGTGTGTTTTTTTAAGAAAGCAGGCATCAAATTTGGTTACCAGTATAATCTATATAGTAAAAACAATGTGCCATGTTTCATCAAAATAACTTTATTGTTTGAACATGTAAAAAAAATTCCGAAAGTAAACTTAAAGTGTTCCCGAAAAAACTCGTTTTTTGGTCAACCTTATAGGTTAATAGCAAATTGAGCAATTCAAATATTAAGCATTTGATCAAAATTGGCTACCATAACGCACTTACTGCGTCCAGAATTTTTGTTCTTACAAACATGCATTATATTTCGATGGAAAATACAAAAATGCAATAACATAAGGCGTGTTTGATTAAAAAAAATTCCATTAAAATGTTTTTAATAACAAATATGTGTGTTTTTTTAAGAAAGCAGGCATCAAATTTGGTTACCAGTATAACCTATATAGTAAAAACAATGTGGCATGTTTCATCAAAATAACTTTATTGTGTGAAAATGTACAAACATTTCCAAAAGTAAACTAAAAGTGTTCCTGAAAAAACACGTTTCTTGGTCAACCTTATAGGTTAATAGCAAATTGAGCTGTTCAAATATGAAACATTTGATAAAAATTCGCTACCATAACGCACTTGCTGCGTCCAGAATTTCTTTTCTTACAAACATGCATTATATTTCGATGGAAAATGCAAAAATGCAATAACATAAGGCATGTTTGATTAAAAAAAAAAAGGAAATTTGTATCACCAACGACTTATGGGCCACCTGTGATTGTACATATATTATTTTAAGATGTAGCTCAAGACACCTTTAGTAAAATGAAGGACAATGACGGTTGAAACTAAGACTTTAGGGTTTGTAAAACATCCTTCTTGAGACATTTTATTTCTATAGCCCGTATTAGATTCAAGTTACTTGCCTAAATGTTGCCAATTTTGACATTTTAAATCGCCACTTTGACGTTTTGAGGAAAACCCCAATTTATTTTTCTTTAAATGCTTATAACTTTTTTGTCTTTTGAGCTATATAGCTAAATTTTAGTAGGTAACTTACTCATAGGGATGTAAACGTGTGTACCAAATTTAGTTGTCCTTACTTTGTTAATTCCGAAGATATAAATTTTTTTCGAAAGAAAATACAAAATTTTCCGGGAAAACCTAGGCAGATTTTCCTGGCTAACGAACTTATCCAAGCCATTTGCAAAAGGAATTTTTTCACCAAATTTAATCAAAATCGGCCCATTATTTTTTGAGTTATCGGTGTGATACATATATATATAAATATATATATATATATATATAAATATATATATATATATATATATATATATATATATATATATATATATATATAAACATATAAAAATTGAAACTGACCCCGGATATGTTTTCTGGGGGGCCTAATTAGCGCTCATTTGAAGAAATTTTTTCAAAATTCAAAAGTCGAGATCTCCTCATTAGTGAATTTTTTTTAAGAAAATTCACTAAAACCTAAGGTATCTGAAGTTTCCCTGACCCATGATGGTGTTGAAATAAATGACCCCACTGTTGTGACTAATATGATTGCAGATTATTTTCTACTGCCGTTACTTCTAAGTTAAAGTCATTTTCAAAATGGCCTTCCGGATCGTTGTACCGCGTCGGTTAATTGTCCCCACTCTGCAATTTTGCACGTCCAGTTATCGAAGATGTGTTTTGTTTCTTTAACGTCGGCCTATTTCCGCGACTATGGCCAATCACCGACGCCAGGGAGCAGTTTCATGTCGCTATCCTGGAAAATTTACCAAACCCCTGTCTTTCTGTAAGGAGGGTAGGGATCTTTAACGTGCTCAACATCGCCTGGACACGGGACTGACGGCTTTACGCCCCCTCCGAAGGGCGGAACGTGCAGACACTCAACTTGCTCAAATACAATGTCGGAACCTCGGTTGATGTTAATGTTACAGTTTGTACTGAAAAAATTAAAGGAAAACCCTGGGATCGAACCCAGTACCCTTCGGTTCAAAGGCACACGTTCTCACCCCTGAACCACCGAGGCTCTAATTATCGAGGATGAAGTTAGGAATATTATTCTGGGCTTAAAAAATTTTAAAAATCGGCTGAGTTGGATGGCATTCAATAGTTTATTTTTAAAATGTGTGATGAATTATTGATGCCTCTAACTAAAATGATTAGCCTGCCGTTGCTTCGAGGTGAATTTCCCACACGATTAAAAGTTGCTGCTATCGTAGCTCTGCATAAAGGGGGAGATAAAAACAATATCGATAATTAAAGGCCTATTGCGTTGCTAAGTATTTGATATAAATAGTTTCGCAAAGAATGCAAGAATACTTGGACGGAAACAACTTAATCTCGAACCAACAGTACGGTTTCCGTATTGCAGTGCTATCGGGGCGGCAAGGCCGCGGACGAGCCCTGAGGCTCTCCGCGGAATCACCTGTGACTGATCTTGTGCAGGCGACACTGGAAAAGATGGAATTGAAGGAATACACCGTAGGGTAATTTTTTGATCTGTCCCGTGCTTTCGACAAGATAAATTCTAGCTTTGTTTGTGACAAACTGCATTATATGGGAATTAGAGGGAGTTTGAACAACTGGATTCGGTAATTTCTACCTAACAGAAAACTTGTTAGGATGGGCAATGCCTTATCAGAGTGGAATGGACTAGTATTTATGTACGCTGACGATACGTCAATTTTAGTCTCAGCCTCAAATCTTCCATCTCTCTATAACAAAATTAATAACGTTTTCCATGAATTCAGCAGCTGGTACAAAAAACAGTATGATTATAAACTATGACAAAACACAATTGCTGCGTTTTCAAAGTCAGAGTCAGAGTGTTGACATCAGTGTTAACTTCAATCCCAGCTCTTTAACTTCTGTTGTCTCCACATAATTTCTAGGAACAATAATTGACAGAGTTTTCTCCTGGTCCCGTAATGTTGATGCAGTCTGTTCAAGGCTGAAAAGATGTTTTTACATTCTAAAGACTTTAAAGTCCTACCTTAATGTAGATGGCCTGTGGACTGCGTACTATGCTCTTGTCGACTCAGGTATAAATTATAACATTGTGTCGTGGTCAACCAACGGTTGCAGCTAGGGTGCTCCTACATCAAAAACGCATTATTGCGCCTTGTTTTTAACCTTCAGTTTCGGGAATCTGGTCGGGAGGTTTTCAAAAATAATAGAATTTTGACTGTTGTTAAGGTTTATTTACTGAAGCTAATGCGCTATGTATTTAAGAAAATAAATAATTTGCCCCATAATTACAATTTACGTAGCTATAACATTAGCTTTAGGCATCATAATATATATCTGAATAAAGCTAATAATTAATTTTATAAAAAGTCGCCGTTGTATGCGGGTTCCTATTATTTTAATTTGGTGCCTAATCATATCAGGGATTGTCGTCCTGTGGTCCAATTCGAGAGGGAACTCAAACAGTATCTATATTCATAGTATTTTTATTCTGTCGATCAATTCGAAAAGCACTTAAAGTCATCATAGTTGTTGTGATGTCTCTTCTAGTCTTTTTTGTGTCTTATTTGTGATTTCACAGTGATATAGTGTGTGACTGTTTGTATTTATATGAATATTTTGTATATTATTTTACTTCTTCATTCTTATGTTTTTGTACTTTATTGGCGTATACATCTGAAACATTGTATCAGCTCATGGCAAATAAATCTATCTATCTATCTTATGGCATTCTCAGGCCTGGCTACGAGGTTAGGTTGCAAATCTGGGAAATGAATCATTTGCTGAGAGACGTGAAATGGTGACCTGTTTTTCACGTATCGTATCTTGCTTGGTTTTACAGGAATACCGTTGGACACCCTGTTTACTCGGAATTCTAATAGTCATCTCCGTGGCCACGATTACAAACTTTCCAGGGAGGCGTTCAGCGTCAGTTGTCCGCAAAATTTTCTCCCGAATCGAGTGTTTGTCAGTTGGAACAGTCTTCCTTCTCCAGTAGTGACCGCATCATCTGTAAATACCTTTAAAAAACAATATGACTTAATGACACTCGGGCTGTGTGTGCCGTGGCTCCATATTGCTGGAACCACAAACGATGGCGAGCAATGCGCTTGCAATGAAAAATGTGTTCACCATTTAAATAGATTTCAGGTACCGGTAACTCATCAAAGAAATAGGCACCGATGACATCACACGGCCCCACTGCGCACCAAACATTATCTTCGAGGCTATGCGGCGGTTCTTCAAGACGTCGTGCATTTTCTGCTGCCCAAAACCGACAATTCAGTTCATTTATCAAACCGTTAGTTTAGAAATGGGTCTCATCACTCATTAACACCGCAATGTCTCCGTTTTTTCCATAAAGTGCAAGCATTTTCCGTTCAAAATGTAACCGTTGGGGTAATCCTTTTCATTTAAATTTTGCATAATCGCAAACTTATATGGGTGGCAATGTAATTCTCCATGCAAAATTCGTCTTACAATTCCATTGCTGATTAAAAGCTGTGCTGAATGTTGGCGAGCAGACCGGCCTAGGCTTTTAGCAACACTATGGAACTATGGAAGAAAGTTCCTATGAGCAGTGTCCGTGCAGATATCTATAAAACAGAGAGAGGTCACCAACGGCACGTCGGTGGGCAAGGGATGGAAGCCTTTGGGTGAGGGTAGGGTCACCGATGAGACGTATAACTCTCTTCTGAATGGAGTCCAGAATAGCCAGTGTAGAAGCGGCAGCAGCACCCCAGATGTGGGAGCAGTATTCAAGGTTTGGTCTTATTTGTGAAGTATATATGCAAGTAAATAGACAGTGGGGGGCAGATAGTGTCCGAGTGATTCCAATAGTCATATCATCAACGGGTCTGATTCCTAAAAATCTTCTAGAGAACATTAAGAGACTGGCACTTGGAGAGCACCCTCATAAGGTTATGCAGAAGGCGCCAATACTTGCAACCGCCCAAACCGTGCGGAGATTTCTGGGAAATGGGTATGTGTCGCGTTGTCGTTCAGGACCCGATAACTTGGAAAGGGCTCCATCTGAGCTCAGTCTCTTTGGTAGCCGAGATACCTGGGATGAGTGAAAGGTCCCATTTGAAGGAGTGTCAAATCCCTTGAGGTTAAAGTTGATAATAATAATAATAATAATAATAATAATAATAATAATAATAATAATAATAATAATAATAATAATAATAATAATAATAATAATAATAATAATAATAATAATAATAATAATAATAATAATAATAATAATATCAATAATAATCTGGGAGAGGACTATACTAACAAATGAAATATACAATATACAAATAAAATAAAATTGACAATCTGGATAAACAAATGCGTTTTATTTGGCAGCGTACAAACTTTTAGAACCATCCTCGTATATAATGTTTTTCGAATTTATAATTTAATTTGCTTGAAATCTGTGGATAGTAAATTTTATTCGTAATTTCCTGTGGATTGGTTGCCGTAATATAGTCATAAATTTCTCAGGAAACAGAAGATAAATCAATACAATACAATGAAACATAATTTTCAAGTCTGAGTAATGCACGACAAATATGAAACATCTAATAATAATGAAATGAATAATTCCATTTTACTGCGTGATAGTGATTATTTTTGCTTTATGGTTCATTATTTCAAAACTGCATACCTGCACGTAGCTACTGACAACAAATTACAATATTTAACCAAAAGAACCTCTGTAACGAAAACAATGAACACAACAAAACTTGGAGTGATGCATTTATAGGAATAAATGTTTATAAAGTACATACTGCTCGACGATTGAAGTGGATATTACAAACAAAACAAAAAACGTATTAATTATTTGATGGCCAGTCTGAATTTTTTAGTAAACAGGTTAATTCATTTTCCTTTAAGTAAAAGTAGATATACCAAAGAATTTCATTATCTTAAAAACGTGGCCGAATATAACGGATACACTGCTTGCCTGGTGGAGAAATTAATCAACAAACAGAAAACAAAGAAAATATTAGCGGAATCAACTACGTTTAGAAAAGGGAAAGCCTAAAAAAAACTTTGTTCGCTTACCATCTGAACCTCGAATCACGAGGGGTCTAGATAGGATGTTTTAAAAACCCAACTTGTAACTAACATCGTCGACAAAAAATACTTTTAAAAACTTTCTAGGCAACCCAAAAGACAAGGAAAGCTCGGCCAAAATGTCGGGAATTTATGAAATAAGTTGTAAAGGTTGTGATCTTAAATAGGCCTGACAAGCAAAAAGATCTGTTGGAATTAGATTCAAAGAACACTTAGTACAATTACGATACGGTACTATAGATAGATCTTCCGTCGCCCGACATATTTGGGATAATAATCACCACGTTAATGAGGAGAATGTAAAATTAATAAAAAATGTTAGACAACCAGGACAGCTAAACGCCTTCGAGAGCATATATATTGCTAAATATAGTAATAATACAAAATGTATGAACCTTGCTCCGCCAACGATGTGCAGTCACCTGATAGATTGCTTTATAAAATAAATACCGACAGTCCGACACCTCCGAGAGATAACAAAAGAATACAGATATTACGGCCAAACGTAACTATGTTAATTTAGGTGTCGTTCAACCTTCCCAAAATTGCTAGAGACCGAAACAATTTCAGATAAAGTAATAGAGAATGTTCAAAAACCTCGCCCGGCAATAAAAGTACAATACACTGCAGAATTCTCCGGCGATTTAGTACCACTCTCTGTTTCGTTCTTTACCTAAGATTCAGCATAAAAGGTGATGTTAGTATTAAAGTAGTTTTTTCATCCGCTGATGACGCTAACTTTGTTAGTGAAACGATCGTCAGATCTTTCTAAAAGGTGTTGTGGTGATTTGGGTTCTCCAAGTGTGTTTATCAGTGCTCATCACAGGTTCCAATCTTCACTTAGTGAAGCAAGTCTTTAATGATTTCTGAATATCCTTCCTCCAAGGTCACTATTCTTAGTGACTTCAATGTCCATAATAAGGAATGGCTAGGATCTTCAAAAACCGATCCACAAGGGAGAGCAGCGGATGACTTTGCAGTCAACAATTCTTTAGCCAATATGGTTCGGCAACGTACTTAATTTCCTCGCATCCCAACACACAGCTCAAATCCTTTGGATCTCCTTCTTACTACAAAACCTGAATGCTGCAAAACATCAGTCACCGCCCCCCTTGGTCGCACAGACCATGACTGCTTCCTGCGCAATGCAACCCGAGGTCACATAGTCATCACACCCACGTATCGTTTGGCACTACAACTCCGCGAACTGGGACGAAATGCGGGACTACTTTTCCTCATTTCCATGGGCGTCTGTCTGCTTCTCTCATCCTGACCCCTATGATATCTCACAAAACGTCACCGAAATTATCCAAGCTGGCATGGAATTATTTATTCCACGTACAGAGAAAACCTCTTCAGACACTCAAAAGTCCTGGTTCTCTAAATCCTGTGACAAGGCCAGACTTGAAAAGGTCAAAGCTCACAAAACGCTTCTACACAATTCCAGTCAAGAAAACCGTCAAGCATTTAACGACGCAAGAAACCGCTATGTCCGCATTATTTCTGAGGCAAAAAAAACTCGTTTAATAACCACATCAAAAACAAAGTTCTCTCAAGCTCCAAGGGCAGCAAACCCTTCTGGACTCTTGCTAAATATATTGGGAATAATTTCGGCAAGAGCACGTTCCCACATCTTGTTTCAGGCGATGAAATTGTTTCTATCGCCCTGGGCAAGGCTGAACTTTTTGCCTCGTTGTTTGCCGGCAATTCTTCTCTCAACCCACCTACAACTCAACCACCAACACTCCCCAATGTCGCGCATAAAATGACGGATATCATTTTTAAAACCAAAAAGGTACGAAAGATGTTCTCTTCTCTCAATACCAGAAAATCCTCTGGCCTTGACGAGATCCCAGCAATTGTTCTCAAAAAATGCGCAGGAAAACTTGCTCCTGTCCTGACTCGTCTGTTTCAGACATCTTACAATAGAGGCATATTCCCTAGTAACTGAAAAACTGCTCAAGTACAACCCGTCCCCAAGAAAGGATCCAAAGCGCTTCCTAGCGACTACATGCCTATTTCTCTCCTTTCAGTCGTCTCTAAAGTGATGGAAAAGTATATAAAGACCGAATTACTAAAATTTCTTGAAAAACACAGTCTAATCCACGACAGGCAGTATGGATTCTGTCAGCGCAGATCAACTGCCGACCTCCTTTCCTTTGTCACCCATTCTTGGAACAAGTCTATGGAACAACACGGTGAATCCCAGATTGTTGCTCTAGACATATTCAAAGCATTCCGCAGCGCTGCTTAATAAACTTCCGGCTTATGGCCTACCACCAAAACTCTGTACCTGGACCGCAAATTTCCTCTCCAACCGGAGCATTTCTGTTGTCGTGGATGGTCATTTCTCTAAACTGTATCCAACTAATGTAGGAGTTCCTTAAGGTTCATCTTTAGCCCCTACTTTGTTTACTCTCCACATCAATGATCTCCTCTCTAGCACATCCAACCCAGTTCACAGTTACGCGGATGACAGCACCCTCCACTCAAATATACAATATTCTAAGCCTGTCTCTTTAGCACAATTAGATGAGGATCGCAGACTCATGGAGTGTTCTGTCTCTGTGGATCTCCAAAAAATATTAGACTGGGGAAGTAGAAATCTTGTACAATTCCACTCCACCAAATCTCAGTCTTGCTTTCTATCTCATAACAGATACACCAGCCCTAGACCCATCACAATGAACAACCAAGTTATTCAAAGTAATGAGTCCTTTTCACTTGTTGGCATTTCTGTGGATAGAAATCTCAAATGGCACCAACATGTCACATCAATTGCAGAAGCGGCTGCTAAGAAATTAGGTTTCCTCTTCCGGGCTCGCAAATACTTTTCACCAGCTAATATATATATATATATATATATATATATATATATATATATATATATATATATATGTATGTATATATATATATATATATATATATATATATATATATATATATATATATATATATATATATATATATATATATGTATATATATATATATATATATATATATATATATATATATATATATATATATATATATATATATATATATATATATATATATGTATATATATATATATATATATATATACCTTATATACTTCACAAATAAGGTCAAACCTCGAATACTGCTCCCACATCTGGGGTGCAGCTGCCGCTTCTACAATCGCTATCCTGGACTCCATTCAGAAGAGAGCTATACGTCTCATCGGTGACCCTACCCTCACCCAAGGACTGCCATCCCTTGCCCACCGACGTGTCATTGGTTACCTCTCTCACTCTCTATCTCTTTTATAGATATCTGCACGGGCACTGATCAGAGGAGCTTTCTTCCATAGTTCCTCCACCTGCTGCCCCCAACAAATCTACCAGAGGAACAGAGCGAATGCACCCTTTTACTGTCCAGCTCACCAGACATAGAACATCTTGTTATGCCCACTCTTTGTCCCGAGGACTTCCAAGTTGTGGAATTCCTTGCCGGCACATGTTTTCCTTCTCCTTCGAACCTCCAAATCTTCAAGTCCAGAATTAACAAGTTGCATCTTTCCTCCTTGTCGACACCCACGGTACGATAGTATTTAGGCTGTGAGCCCCCGTGGCGTGTTGTTAAAATAAAAATAAAATAAAAAATAAGCATAAAATTAATTAACGTCCCATAAGAAAAATTATAAACAAACTCAACTAACTTCAACCTGAACCTACATCGGACATTGATCATTTGTATTTGGGAGTAGCGTACGCTTCTGGGGTTGAGGCAGCTTTTATTAACAATAAATTAGAGTCGATACGGACCGAAATGGTCATTCGAACGCCAGCCTTTAACTTGCCGTTTTTGCCTCCGGAGTTTTTTTTCCCATTCAACCTTTCTATTTCCGTGATGACCTCCACATAATTCACCTAGTCCAACTGGACAGTCCATCGAGATTGTTAGGAAAACTCGGAAATCAGATTGACAAACCTGATATGTGCATACTTGTATTACAACCTCCGCGCTAGATGAAGAAGTATTAATGAAAATTTTGTGAGAATTGTACGTACATCGTATATACGACTCACCATGTTTAGTAAGCACAGACAAGCAGGACGAGGAGCTACAGATTTACCGCGTACACAGTTGCTTGTTGCTTCTTACAAGAATATATTCTCACCGTAATATGCGTGTGTTCGGCTGGAGGTATGTCAGTTACTCTATTTGGAATACACATTATCAAAGTATTGATAAATAACTGAGCTACCGCCTATCAAATTGCTTGAAACTCATTGGTGTAACATTTGGGGACGCTGCTGGAGTCGGTTTAAATGCCTAGATATTTCGGACCAAACGTGCTCAATGCAGTTCATATCCGGTGGACAGAGAGGACACTCAGCTCTTGTAATTCCATAATATTCCATCCGATCATTCACAACTCTTGTACGGTGAGAGCGGCTATTATCACCCATACAAACAAATCTTTCGCATATTCCACTAATAAAATGGCACATTTATCGGTGTTATTATTCTGTCCAGATATCTTACGGCAGTCGTTGTCTTATTAATTAAGACCAGCAAGTCAGTGAGGCCATTTAATCATAGTCCTCTACACACGTAAATTGATTCGCCAGCAAACAGAGTAGTTGGGGGCTGTTACATTTTTATTGTATCGTGTCCTCTTTCCCTCCATACCAATATTTGACCATCACACGAACACAAACGCAAAAAAAACCAAAGGACACGTCGGTAAAGAGCAGTGCCTCCGATTTTTTAAATTCCAACCAGTACTAGTGTGTTTTATGCATGTCCGCTGCTCCGCTGTAAGCTGAATGTGTATAGAGTGCAGTGGCGGCTCGTGCCCCTCTGGCTTGGGTAGGCGACAGTGCGCGAATTTTTTATTTTTTTATTTCAACAACACACCACGAGGGCTTACAGACTAAATACTATCATACCGTGGGTCTTGACAAGGAGGAAAGAGGTAACTTGTTAATTCTGGACTTGAAGGTTTGGAGGTTCGGAGGAGAAGGAAAAACATGCGCCAGCAAGGAATTCCACAACTTGGAAGTCCTCGGGACAAAAGAGCGGGCATAATAAGATGTTCTATGCCTGGTGACCTGGACAGTAAAAGGGTGCATTCGCTCTGTTCCCCTGGTAGATCTGTTGGGGGCAGCAGGTGGAGGAACTATGGAAGAAAGCTCCTCTTAGCACTGCCCGTGCAGATATCTATAAAAGAGAGAGAGGTCACCAACGTCACGTTGGTGGGCAAGGGATGGCAGCCTTTGGGTGATGGTAGGGTCACCAATGAGACGTATAGCTCTCTTCTGCATGGAGTTCAGGATAGCGAGTGTAGAAGCGGCAGCAGCACCCCAGATGTGGGAGCAATATTCGAGGTTTGGCCTTATTTGTGAAGTATATAAGGTATAGAGATTAGCTGGTGAAAAGTATTCGCGAGCCCGGAAGAGGAAACCTAATTTCTTAGCAGCCGCTTCTGCAATTGATGTGACATGTTGGTGCCAATTGAGATTTCGATCCAGAGAAATGCCAACAAGTGAAAAGGACTCATTACTTTGAATAACTTGGTTGTTCATTGTGGTGGTTCTAGGGCTGGTGTATCTTTTATGAGAAAGAAAACAATACTGAGATTTGGTGGGGTTGAATTGTACAAGATTTCTACTTCCCCAATCTAATATTTTTTGGAGATCCACGGAGACAGACCCCTCTATGTGTCTGCGATCCTCAGCTAGTTGGGCCAAAGAGACAGGCTTAGAATATTGTATATTTGAGTGGAGGGTGCTGTCGTCCGCGTAACTGTGAACTGGGTTGGATGTGCTAGAGCGGAGGTCATTGATGTGGAGAAGAAACAAAGTAGGGGCTAAAGCTGAACCTTGAGGAGCTCCTGCATTAATTGGATATAGTTTAGAGGAATGGTGAATGAATATAGTTTAGAGTAATTCTGAATTGCAAAGCATATCCCGCTTAAATAATTTATAAAAATAAGAAAATGCCTGCGCGTTTGCATTTAAATTGGTATTACTTCAATATAGTTAATTTACGCGACGTATGCCTCCTCCTTCTCTCACAGCCTAACCATAACCCAACCTCGTTTGAAAATGACAGTTACTTATTATAAATTAAATTTATACGTCTGTCTTTTATTAATGAGAATTTATTTATTATATTATTCGCAAATTCATCTGAATCTTGATCTATCTAAATAAGTGCAAGAGTTGATTAGCGGTCATTCTTCATCGAAATTCTGCTGTAAGTTTTAATACGCTTTAAACAAGAAACATTTCTCTCAACTGAGGTACTTGTTGCTAGAATTGTCGCGATTAAAACAAATAGTTTATAAGCCTCGGTAAATATTTTTCGAAAATCGTTAACCACAAAATTATCTAAAATTGCTTCTACATTTAGTTTTTTAAATTGTTCGTCGTAATATATAACTTCTAGCTCGTTGATCAGTTTCTGTTTATCGAACGTATTTTTATAAAAGCTGGTTAAATTAGTTATTAGATCAGTTGGAAAATCCTTACGGTGTTCTTTAAATTTTGATTAATCAGCTAGAGAAACAAATAATAGTTGTGACATCTACAAATCTGACTTCTATTTGAGTTGTAATATTATCTATTACTTCATAAAACAAAATACGCAAAGATGTTTTTTCATCGTCTAAAGCAGTTTCAGATAATTTGCGTCTCTTGTGTGGTGGCTCAAGATTAGTGGTAATTTTTAGTCCCGCTTTTTCGAATAATTTATCAAAGGTTGACTCATTTCTCAAGGATTTGATACGATCCCTGGCCAAAAAGATTTGATTTTTCCAAGAATTTATCTATAATAACTTTTTTAAAGTATATCAAATAATAAATCTGTAATGTAAAAATGGTTTTATAAACCGTGGTTAAAAATGCACGAGCCACGTATCTGTATTTCACAATTTTTGGCAAAATGACCTCTAAAGACCCGACTTTAGAGGTCATTTTCTCCGAATCCACTCTAGCGGCACAGTAATGAGGCGCCTGTAGTTGTCGCCTAACAGCTTAGCATACGTCTCGAGTTTATTCACGTCGTAGAGCAGTACTACTAATGCAGTAGAGAGGGAGAGCGAGATCTGATGTTTTCAAGATTCACATGAAATTTAGGCACCCAACTGGCTCGCCTATCACGGTCTCTTATTAAGACAGTGTTTTCTTATTAACATATAACCGGCGGCTCGGATCGTATCGGTACAAATTTCCATAGAACTGCTAATAGAAGAAACCTTTATCACATTGCAACGAGAAAACTAGATAGGTATAATTATTTAGTATATTTAAATATATATTTTTTTAATTTAAGTTTTCTAAGTTTCTAAGTCAAGGTAGGCGGCGCCTACCTTGCCTACCCCGACCAGCCGCCACTGATAGCGTGTTCTCGAGTGAGATGAATGCAACTTTCTGACAGTTTGACTAGAAATCACTCTTCCAGTAGCGTGTCTAAAGAGACTGTTGATTCTTGAAACCGCGAATGTTTGGTTTCCGGTGCAACTCAATGCCTTGGTCAGCTTGTATCCCGGATTTTAACCCCTAGACTTTTTCTTTACCTTAAATCGGTTGTCTGCAATGACACAATAAACACGAGGGAAGATAGAATATATAAATACTAATCTACTCTTTATTTCCTTAGATTATTAGTCCCTCTGATGACGCCAAGGGTGATAGCAAAACGATCGTCAGGTGTTAACCATGTGTTGTGGTGAATTGAGTTCCCCAAAATGTACTTGTCAGTGCTGATCACAGGTTCCAAGAGTCACAGAATGTATAATAATATTAACTAAGAAAAATTAAAAAAACATTTGATAAAAAAGTAATTTCGTTTCTTACCTGGGTATTATCGTGGGCGGGGTAAAAAACATCTAATAAACCTATGACATTTTCATGCCTCATGTGTTTTAAGAGCTTCAGTTCTCGATAAGTCCTTTTGGCGTGGACTGTGGACTGAAATGGACGGGCTAACTTTTTTATTGCTACCTTTTTATTTGTATGTGTGTCCGATGCTGAGCTGAAAAAAATCATAACTATTAAAAAGCAAAATAGAAGATATACGACAGATAAAATGTCCAACCCTATGGAAAATAGCACGAAATTGATAAGTTTATCACCTTTAAATTAGATAAATTGTTCAAAGTTATCTCTATTATGTTCCAAACAAAATCGTGTAATATGTAATCAGGCGTATGTGACGGCGCGCAATGAAAGAAGCATGTCTACCTCTAATTATTGCAGCAGCAACGTGAGCAATCATTTTCTCCCATGTAATTACCGGCGTTCTGAATACTAAGGTCTTCTTGTATCACCGGAAAAAATTAGAAGGATTAAAGTCCGGCGACCGCGGTGGCCACGTAAATGATCCACCCCTACCTAACCAGCGATTCAGAAATGTGTTGCTTAACGATTCCCGCAGTACTTGTCAATAATTGCAGGTGTCTGATCCTGTACTGACCACATGCCATCTTTGATAGTCAAAGGTACCTCTTTTAAAACGTTGGGCAGATCATTTTCCAAAATCGGCAATGGTAACATGCGCGGCCGAACAAGTATTCCATTCAGAATTCCTGCTCATATATTGACAAACTTGGTATTGAAAATTTGTTTCTCTAACAGAGTAAAGGTTTTGATAAAAATCGTTGTTGTTGGAATTATTGGTTCCATTTAGGTGAATAATGCCTCGTCGAAGACTAATTGGACGTGAAAGGGGTGAAACTGATTTTCCCGAAAGGTTTTTCACCTTTGCATTGGCTTACTTCTACTTAAGACGTATTTTTCCGAATACTTGTTGGATTTTTATCGATAAGATTTATAATTTCTTCTTCGGTATACATATTTTCAAGTCATCTAGATCGTACCATATTTACCCTACGATGTTCATTTAAACTACCTATTTTCGCGCTCGTTGAACAACGTTTACAAACGAGCGGGGTGAGGGTAAACTCTTGAAGCAAAACGTTCAGCAGATACGTACGATGAGTAGTCATCCATTAATTAGCAACATTAGCAACCAATTCATTATTTTTATAAACGTAAGCCATTTTCGTTTTTAGTGAATTTTCGTAGAAAAAATTCACTAATGGGGAGATCCCGACTTTTGAATTTTGAAAAAATTTTTGCAAATGAGCGCGAACTAGGACCCCTAGAACCCATATCCGGGGTCAGTTTCAATTTTTATATGTTTATATATATATATATATATATATATATATATATATATATATATATATATATATATATATATATATATATATATATATATATATGTATCACACCGATAACAAAAAATAATTGGCCGATTTTGATAAAATTTGGCATGTACCTTTATTTTGTAAATGGCTTGGATAAGTTCGTTAGTCAGGAAAATCTGACGAGGTTTTTCGGGAAAATTTTGAGTTTTCATTCGTAAAAAATTCTTATCTCAAAAAGTAATAAGCCGATTTTAATAAAATTTGGCATGTGTCTTCCTTTTGTAAATGGCTTTGACAAGTTTGTTAGTCAGGAAAATCGGACGAGGTTTTCCGGGAAAATTTTGAGTTTTCATTCGAAAAAAATTTTTATCTCAAAGAATAATGAGCCGATTTTGATAAAATTTGGCATGTACCTTCCTTTTGTAAATGGCTTTGATAAGTTTATTAATCAGAAAAATCGGACGAGGTTTTCTGAAAAAAATTTGAGTTTTCATTTGAAAAAAAATTTTATCTTAAAAAATAAAAAATCTATGATAACCAAATTTGGTAGGTAGGTTTACGATATAAAAAGTAAACTATACACCAAAATTCAGAGTACTATGTTACAAGAAAAAAAAGTTATAATAAAATATTTTGTGCCAGATCATTTCTATGAAAATTCACTACCATAACGCACTTGCTGCGTCCCGAGATTTTTAAATATGTAGAGTTAAGTATGGGGAAAGTGCACCACCAAAAACAAATTATACTTTATTATATAAGAGGTTTACTTTTTTATTAGATTTTGGCTTTAATTTCTTATTATGACATCTTCAAATTATTTTTTGGCCACCGTTCTTGTTGTCAATAGATGTATTATCACTTCTTTTTTAACATCTTTGATTAGCACTAGCGCTTCATCGCCAACTTCGTTGGCATTTTAGACCCATCTTATTCACCATATTATTGACAAAAGGCACTTGTTTGAGAGAAGGCTGGTCCAAAATGTTACTGATGGCGGCTGCCATCAATGATGAGCAGCTTGCAATTGCTAGGTTAATGTCTTAAATGATATTATAATCTTCGGGGCTTGTATTAGGAACTTCTAGACTTCTAGACTGCGAACTATTGGTCCGGAACTATTAATATAATAAATGTACGCCATCCTGCACTGTGTGCGGGAGAACAAGAGGAGGGGCTACACCAACAAGCGGATCCTCATAGCCACAGACAGCCAGGTAGCCCTTAAGGCACTAAGTAGCCCACGGGTAAATTCCTGGTTGGTGAGTGAGTGCCGAGACGAGACGAGCGACCTGGCTGGGCAGAATGAGGTGACCCTCATCTGGGTGCCGGGTCACTCGGGGGTCAAAGGCAATGAAGAAGCTGACAGTTTCGCGAAGAGAGGGTCAGCAGAACCATTTATGGGACCAGAACCGGCCCTGGGCGTGACAAAGAGCACTGCCAGGGGAGCTATTAAGTCCTGGCTCAGAAATCAACACAAGGTGTACTGGGCAGACTGTCCAGGGATCAGACATGGGAAGTCAGTAATTGAGGATCCCAGTTTAAAGACAGCTGTGGAGATACTAAATCTTAGCAGAGGACAGCTCAGAAACATAACAGGTCTCTTGACGGGACACATGGCCGTCAAGAAACACCTGCATAAAATGGGGCGATTCGAAAGGGACCTCGCATGCAGACTCTGCGGCGAGGGGAGAGGAATCAGCACAGCACATCTTGTGAGAATGTAAAGCTCTGGACCGCATAAGACAGCTGATCTACGGTCAGTCTAGACCGGAGACAGAGCAATATAAAACTTCACCCTACCAATCGCTGTGCAGACTAGTTCAAGGCACAGTGATTTTGGAATGGGTGGAGTAAAACTAAGGGTATGCACAATCAACCAAATGTTGCAGTGCTATCGGGGCGGCAAGGCCGCGGACGAGCCCTGAGAGGGATAAAAAGGCCACTATAAATAAGAGTAGGATTAGGTACTTTCAGACATCCCTTAACTCTTGTTTCAATTTCTGAAGATGCATCATAGATGCCTGTATTTTTTAATCCACTCTCTATTTACTGAATGAGCTGAAAGAGAAGGCCATGTCCAAGTAGTTTAGTAAATATTTGTTTTAGTGCACTTTTCCGATATGGGTAAGTTGCTATTTAGTAAGTTGCTGGTTCCACTTGGCTTTAAGTATCCTAAAACGTCATACATCCAGTGGCTCGAAAATGCGCGAGAGATGGACACGAAGTTTTAACATGGTGACATTATTCTCCTTAGTTGAAGCCGGTTGAAGCAATCAATTTTTGTGAAATGTGCCTACAGTACCCATAAAAATTAAAAAGAACTGGCTGGGCACCGCCAGTTTCTTTTAAAAATCTATTAGTGAACCAATTTTCGAATATCACATGTCAACTAGACTCTGGGAGTTTCTGCATATGATGTGTTCAGAAAATCTTCTGCGGCAGGTATCCAAGATTCCCATACATTCTTCCATTTAAAGACCACAAGGTGGGGCGCGAGTTTTTGTGGTGCAGAGTTTACATAATCTACCACGCTTGTGTTTTCTAGACCTGAACCGATCCTTCATCTATGGCAAACTTTACGTTTCTCATACACCACTTTGCTTTTATGGGAGAAGCTGGTTCCGACGCAACTCTAAATTTGTTGGGACTTTCGTGTCAGCTTAATTTCGGCTATTGTTGCTTTTAACAGATAAAAAAATCCATCAACAATGAATGAATTGGTTTGTGTATTTCTGGTGTGTTCTAGAGGTTCAGGTTTCCTGATAGACAAATGTTGCCTCTTCTTTTTGAATTGTTAGATTTAATATACATTTCAACCTAAACCATTCTCTCAGTTCAGCTTAAACCAAACCCCCACTTTGCCATAATTCATAGATATTCAGCTAATTCATTTTCTGCTACTCTCTTGGCCCTCCGCCGCCACCAGCAAAATGGCCTTCATTTCCTCGACGACCATTGGGTGATCACGCAAAGGTTGTCGAGAAATTCGATATTGTTCTGCACATACATTTACTGTCAAAGTTTTCTTCCTACATTTCTCTATAGCTTTTTTTAATTAGTCGTCTGTATATGCTGTTCTCCTAGTGACCTACTGGTAGTTTCGTTTTTTTATTATTTCAACAACACACCACGAGGGCTCACATCCTAAATACTATCGTACCGTGGGTGTCGACAAGGAGGAAAGAGGCAACTTGTTAATTCTGGACTTGAAGGTTTGGAGGTTCAGAGGAGAAGGAAAAACATGTGCCGGCAAGGAATTCCACAACTTGGAAGTCCTCGGGACAAAAGAGCGGGCATAACAAGATGTTCTATGTCTGGTGACCTGGACAGTAAAAGGGTGCATTCGCTCTGTTCCCCAGGTAGATCTGTTGGGGGCAGCAGATGGAGGAATTATGGAAGAAAGCTCCTCTGAGCAGTGCCCATGCAGATATTTATGAGAGAGAGAGAGAGAGAGAGAGGTCACCAACGGCACGTCGGTGGGCAAGGGATGGCAGCCTTTGGGTGACGGCAGGGTCACCGATGATACGTATAGCTCTCTTCTGAATGGAGTCCAAGGTAGCGAGTGTAGAAGCGGCAGCGGCACCCCAGATGTGGGAGCAGTATTCGAGGTTTGGCCTTATTTGTAAAGTATATAAGGTATAGAGATTAGCTGGTGAAAAGTATTTGCGAGCCCGGAAGAGGAAACCTAATTTCTTAGCAGTCACTTCTGCAATTAATGTGACATGTTGGTGCCAATTGAGATTTCGATCGACAGAAATGCCAACAAGTAAAAAGGACTCATTACTTTGAATAACTTGGTTGTTCATTGTGATGGGTCTAGGGCTGGTGTATCTCTTATGAGAAAGAAAGCAAGACTGAGATTTGGTGGAGTTGAATTGTACAAGATGTCTACTTCCCCAGTCTAATATTTTTTGGAGATCCACAGAGACAGAACTCTCCATGAGTCTGCGATCCTCATCTAATTGGGCTAAAGAGACAGGCTTAGAATATTGAATATTTGAGTGGAGGGTGCTGTCATCCGCGTATGAACTGGGTTGGATGTGCTAGAGAGGAGGTCATTGATGTGGAGAAGAAACAAAGTAGGGACTCCTGCATTAATTTGATACAGTTTAGAGGAATGGCCATCGAAGGCAACAGAAATGCTCCGGTTGGAGAGGAAATTTGCTGCCCAGGTACAGAGTTTTGGTGGTAGGCCATAGGTCGGAAGTTCATTAAGCAGCGCTGCGTGCCAGACCTGGTCGAATGCTTTGGATATGTCTAGAGCGACAATCTGGGATTCACCGTGTAGTTCCATAGACCTGTTCCAAGAATGGGTGACAAAGGAAAGGAGTTCGGCAGTTGATCTGCGCTGACGGAATCCATACTACCTGTCGTGGATTAGACGGTGTTTCAAGAAATTTTAGTAATTCGGTGTTTATACACTTTTCCATCACTTTAGAAACGACTGAAAGGAGGGAAATAGGCATGTAGTTGCTAGGAAGCGCTTTGGATTCTTTCTTGGGGACGGGTTGTAGTCGAGCAGTTTTCCAGTTACTAGGGAATATACCTCTATTGTAAGATGCCTGAAACAGACGAGTCAGGAAAGGAGCAAGTTCTGGTGCGCATTTTTTGAGAACAATTGCTGGTTACATTTCCAACTAATACAGTGCAGTTGTACCAGGCTACAGGCGGTGCGGTTTCCCCAAAATGCAAAATTTTCGTGGAAAGTTCACCTGCCATGAGATTTTTTGCCTGGACTGTGCACTGCTAATTTGGGTAAAAGTAAGGTTATAATGTCATATAAACTGTCCCTCAAAACTCTAAAGTCATGAGATTTATGCTAAATAATGTGTTGCGACTAATTTTAAACGATTCCCTGTAAATTTAAGCAATAATCAACCCAGAAGTGTACTAGCATTTGGAGCTTTTCCGGATTTATAAACTAAACTTGTTAGCACAACCACTGCATACGTTAGAAAACGAGCGTCTCGCCACAGTAATGACCGGTTGCATTGATCATGCGCACTTCGCAGAATATTTTAAGTAACGACATAAAAGACCTCCCTGGCGTGCTGTTTCCACACAATCCTCCCAGCTGACCTTCTTGAGGTGCCCTGACATGATTTTGCCCAATTAAAAGCTAAAAGGGGAAGGAAAATCAACCCTGCTATTCATGTGAGCATAATGTACTTCTGCTTCCTCTTTTCCCTTCTTTTAGCTATTGATTAGGCAAACTGATGTCAGGTCAGAAAGGTTAGTTGGGAGGATTGTGTGTAAACAGCACGTCAGGGAGGTCTTTTATTTCGTTACTTAAAATATTCTGCGAAGTGCGCATGATCAATGCAACCAGTCATTACTGTGGCGAAACGCTCGTGTTAGAAGTAAACCTGTAGGTATAAACTGCTTGACGGGAAAACCTTGTAATTCAAATAGTTTGTGCTTGAAGCACATAATGTGTAATTAAACCAAAGATGAACTTTCCACACTGCAACCTAATAACGAAAATAATAAAAATGCAAAATTTACAAAGCTTTTTAACCGGAAATGGTTGTCAAACCTGACTGGTACACAAATAATTTGAACCTGAAGTAGATAAACAAATCATGTAATCAACCAGCTGAGGTTTTGTCTCGTTGCTTATCAGGCTTTTAAATGTATAGTATGCCTCTTCGCATTATTTTCAATTGGGCTAGACTCTAAGGGGTAAGAAGATTGAAGCATTAGAGTTTCTTCCTTTCATATTTCCTTAAACTCTTGAAAATAGATCCAAAATGGAAGCCGAAACGTAGAGTTTTACCAAATTCTGGACGAGGTTCAACCTGAGAACGAAGTATTTCTCAATGTGACATATTTATGTCCGCGGAAACCTTTCTGAATATAAATATGGCTATCAATACAATTTCTTCAAAATCAAATTATATTATCATGTAAACAATATATCCACAGTGTTTGTAAGTTGTTACATTTCTTTCACTCGATTTTACATAGACCATTACTATTTATAAAAGTAATAGTAAGTTAAACAACCAATTGTACACTTTATTTTCTTTAGCATGGATCTGTATAGTTGGTTGTTAAAACAAATACATAGTGTTATTTCAGTCAGAAAAATTATACTTTAGGGAGCCAAGCGGGATCGTGGCTAATGATGCACAGTTAGGTTCTGTAATATTTTGAGCTAAAAAATGTTCCGTATATACTTTGTAAACAACAGCTAATTGCCAAGATTTTATATTTGTAGATCTAAAGAGCATTTATGAATTACATGTCATTACACAGGTCAAGCGATATTTGTTACACAAAGACGTATTTAAGAAAAATCTCTGGACGCAGCAAGTGCGTTATGGTAGCGAATTTTCTTTAAAATATTTTTAATAGCGAATGTCTTTCTTTGATGAAAGCAGGCATCAAACTCAGTTGCCTATATAGTAGAAACAATGTACCATATTTCATCGAAATAACTTTATTGTTTGAAAATGCATTAACGAATTTGTTCTACGAAATTAAGCTAAAAAAAATTATACACCCCTACTCACTCCTGGTCCCGTAACCTCCTTGGGGGGGTGTGAACAAGAAATTTTTCTTCGGGTTGGTGGATTCAGGGGGGGGGGGCTAGGCAGGTTTCTGAAAACAGTTTTTTGAAAAGCGTTCGGGAGCTAAACTGCAAATTTACCGAAAATTCGCTACCAAAACGCACTTACTGCGTCTAGATCTTTTTTCTTACAAACGTATCATATTTCGATAAAAAATGCAAAAATGCATTAACGAATTTGTTCTACGAAAATTAGCTAAAAAAATTATAGACCGTTAAACCATAAACTTCACTAAACCTGCAGCGAAAGCATCAACTTAACTAAACCGACAGCCAAAGCATCAGAAAAAGGGTCTATTTGAAATGAATTTTCTGTACACATTTTAGTAAAATGAAGGGCAATGACGGTTGAATGTGAAACCTAAGGGTTTGCAGAACACTTTTCTTGCAACATTTTCTTTTCAAAATCAGTATTTATTTCACGTTCTTTGCCTAAACATTGCCAATTTTGAAGTTTAAAATAGCGAGTTCGACGTTTTGAGGAAAACTCCAAAATTTGTTTCTTTAACTGCCCTTAACTTCTTTGTCTCTAAAGCTATAGACCTAAATTTTGGTACAGAGTTCACTCTTTATAATACAAACACGCGTACCAAATTTGGTTGCGAGAATGCATCTAGTCTTACATACTTTGTCCCTATATTGGGGTAGAAATGGGCCAGGGCTAACAATTTTTTAAATTGTTAGTTAGTTGTATACCGTCTCTATTTTTAATACTCTGTGTTATTTGGAGCGGGCGTGACAACATAGTACTTGGTTCCGAACTAGGTGGCGACACGTTGGCCACTCACTTAGTGTTTTGCCCTTGCTTTGTTATTTCCGGAGATATGAATTTTTTTAGAAAGAAAACACAAAATTTTCCGGGAAAACCTGGTCCGATTTTCCTGGCTAACGAACTTATCCAAGCCACTTGCAAAAGGAAGGTACTCACCAAATTTGATCAAGATCGGTCGATTATTTTTTGAGTTATCGGTCGGATATATATATATATATATATATATATATATATATATATATATATATATATATATATATATATATATATATATATATAGCGAATTTAAAAAAAATCGCTAATACAACATAGAGAGAGTGTCCAACAAACAGGTACACTATGGGAAATTATATGGATTATTTAATGTTTGAAAATTTACATTCAAGCGTTTCCTTAATTGGTAACTCAATTAAAAATATCGACATTGACATACCTGTTCCGGTTATGCCAAAAGTTGCTATAAGTGTTATTATTTCAAATGGAATCTCTTATTATATCATCGCATTTTTAGTTTGCATTAAATTCTAAACTAACCTTTTACAACACAATATCACAGTCTAAACGCGATATTACCTTGTCATTGCATATTTCTTCTCTTGCCTCTTCTAGCACAATTTTATTCGGCTTTCTGCCAGCAGACCTCGTCAGGCTTATTGAAAGTCCAGCTTTCCGCCCCATATATTGTAACACCGCGTATGCATGACTTGTTGAATTATACCAT
Source organism: Tillus elongatus (assembly GCA_964006375.1). Lineage (NCBI taxonomy): Eukaryota > Metazoa > Arthropoda > Insecta > Coleoptera > Cleridae > Tillus > Tillus elongatus. Next base: position 113,967,014 of record OZ023269.1, on the reverse strand, counting down.
GTCTATTGAATGCTTTGCTTGCCAACGTGATCCTTCTATTCAGTTGTAGATTGTAGATTGTTTAATGAGCCGTATAGGCCTTTGGCCTCTCAGCGCCGCAATCCCAATAGGTCTTTTGTGCATGAGTCTTTTTCCTGATAGTTGCCCAAAGAGTTCAGACTTTTTATGTAGTCCACTATCTTCTTGGTGGCTACTTTACCTATTTCCTGGGGTGTTAAGGTCACACCTCCAAGGTATTTGAGCCTTTTGCAGAACTGAGCCATGCAATCCCATAGCAAGTGTTCTGTTGTTTCTGCTGCTTCAGTGCAGTATCTGCAGTTTTCACTGTCCGCCTTGCCCATCTTTAGAAGGTGATACTTTACTGAGGAGTGTCCTGTGATTATTCTCAAGTCGTTTCTGTTCAATCCAAGAAACAGTTCAGACTTCTCTGTTGATATGCTGATGAACCATTTTGCCCGCCTTGAACCTGGCGTTTTCCTCCAGTATGACAGCATTTGATTCTTCTCCCAAGCATCAAGTTCATTTCTTACGTGGCTTTTTGTTAGTCCACAATAGGGCTCTGGGCCCTAAAATGGTGTTGTTGCTGTCCTTTTTGCACGGCTATCTGCTTCCTCATTTTCTTCAATGCCTCGATGTCCTGGTACCGTCATCAAAGTTACTTAGTTGTTCGTAGCCAGTTACTTCAAGGATTTTTGCATTCCCAAGTTTATAGTCGGTTTTAAAATATTTCAGAGTATTTAGTGGTGCCTGACAGATTGTAGATCTCCCTATTTATGAAACTTCTTTGTATGTACTCATCTACACAGAGATTTATAACAAGCATTTCTGCTTGGAAAATGGTGGCAGTTTTTCCTAACGACTTAGCGAGTAAGACTAGATGCATTCTCTCTATTTTTAATACTCTGTATTATTTGGAGCGGGCGTGACAACAAGTACTTGGTTCCGAACTAGGTGGCGACACGTTCGCTACTCACTTAGTGACTTAGCGAGTCTAAAGTTGGGTCCTCTTATTCCTAGTCCTGCTTCCTCAATTTGTTTAGACCCGTCTGTATACCAAACAGAAGAGTTGTTTGTCATCTGTCCCATATTTGGCTGTCACTTATGACCACGTCTAATGGAAATATGACGCCCAGTTTGGCTGTAATTTGGTCTGTTGGTTTGGTGAGTGACTACAGTGGAATAATTTCCAGGATTTTCAAGTGGCCAACTACGTCTATGGTTTGAATTTGTCCGGTTGGAATAGTCATGAGGCACTTAGTGCTGCTCTCTTCTTCAAGCATATGTGCAGTGGAGCAAGATTCAGCATTGCCTCTACTGCAGCTACAGAGCATGATGCCGGAGCTCCCGTTATTCCAAGATAGATCAGCCTCTGCAATTTTTGCAATTTGCTTTGTCTTGAGGCTTATTCAGTTTTTGGCCACCATACTATAGATGCATATGTGACCATGGGTTTGACCACAGTTTGGTATAGTCAGTATACCATTCTGGGATTCAGCCCCCATGTCTTTCCTACGAGTCTACGGCATGTTCAGCTTGCCATTGGGGCCCTCGAAATATTTTTTTTCCAAGTGTGTGTTCCAATTCAGTTTTTGGTCTAAGAAGATCCCTTGAGGGCAACCTTTTGCCGTCGTCACTGTTGCGTTGGTTGGTATTCTTAGTTATTAGCTACAATTACCATTATCCGTAATAATACTCCCAAGGTACGTAAACCTTTCTATTTGTTTAAGCTGTTGACACTTTAGCTTTATATTCATTTTCGTAGCCATCTTATTAATTATCCTCATTACTTTTTTAACGTTATATTAATTTTTAGTTTGATTCCTTTTAATACACCATTTGGTACACAATGCATATTTGCAATTATTTTTCCATTTCTCATATCAGCGCTATGCCATCTGCGTACCTTATGTCTATTTATTTTTATCCTGCTGTCTTTTAGCCTATTTATTATATATTCTATAAATAACTTAAATAAATATGGCGATAATAGCATCTATGTCGTATACCGTTCCTTATTTTAACTTAATTAACAATTTTATATCTTATTATCGTAGTTTGATTTTTGTAGTAATAGATTGAGAATAATGTGTCTATATCTATAACCCAGTCCAGCTCGCTTGATTATATGAAACAATACTTTCCACCATACTGAATGCTTTTTCCACGCCATATCTCTATTTTTCTTAAGCCTCATTTCTCCTACTATTGTTGTTAAGTTTCAGCACTGTTTCTCTAGTTTCTCGGGCGGGTCTAAATCAGAACTGGTCCTCATCCAGGCAACTCTTCATTTTTCACTATGACCAGCAAAAAACTTCGCCACATGACACTGTACAGGATGAGTCAACGATTGAAGAAAGTAAGTGTCGTTTGTGGGTAAACTTTTTAAATAAAATGTATATATTATATTATAGTTACTCGAGAGAGATAGTTAAGACATATGCGTGAACGCTTTCCGAGACTCGCCATATTTTGGCTATTTTCGCATTAAAGTTGTATTCGTTTCCATGAGCTTGGGTGTAACTTATTGAATTTCTCGTATTTACAGTGTTAATTATTAGTTAAAAGGTGAGTAATGGTGTCCTACTAAGCTTGCATTGCATAATGCATTTATGTTGAGTATTATTCGGATTTCTTTACTTTTATGTAATTAATACTCGTACCGCTTCTACCAGAATTATCCGTGCATTAATAGAACAGACGTGCGTCGTACATGATTTATACATTGCATATTTTGAAAGTTTCTAATTTCAATACCTTACCAATGATCATTTTGAAAGTTGTGAAACCGAAATATTTATTGTATATACATACCACACGTTTCAAAAATAATTCATAACAGGCATAACAGGTCTAACTGTTGAAAATTGGTGGGATTCCATTTGACATTTTAAGCAGTTCCACAAAGAACAACGATACTACGATTGTATTTGCTATTTCTCACTATTATTGTTATTATTTTTATTATCAAAATTGTTCGTTATGTCCATATATTTGTAGTTTTTTACTAACAGTGTCTTTTATAAATGATAACTTTCTTAATATTAGGACGATGATATATATATATATATATATATATATATATATATATATATATATATATATATATATATATATATATATATATATATATATATATATATATATATATATATATATATATATATATATATATATATATATATACAGGGTGTGGCACCAAGACCTTTAGTTAGCCGTTTCTCAATAACTACTCCGATTTGAAATTTGAAAATTTACACACATACGATCGAGATGAATTCCAGTTCAGTGAAAATAGTTATGTCAAACATCCGGTTTAACCGGAAGTGACCATCAACTTTCTTATTTTAAATACATTATGGTAATTTTAATTATATTTTCGAATTCTACATTGAATTTGAGATAAATTATTACTAATACACCATTGTCAAAAATCAACCGTTTTCGAGATTTTTCGATTTTTTTGAAAATTCTCACGAAAACCAAAACCGAAATAGCTCATAAAATATAGGGTGTTCCATTTGAAATAAGCGAGTGAGTGTGATTTCAATTTTACCAAATGGCACGGCTAATTCTCATCACCCTGTATACTTAAAAGAAACGCTATCAAACGTGTCGTTTAGGTGCCAATCTGAGGGTAATCGGTACAAAAACTGAGTTTTCTCAGTTGTATTTCCACACAGAGAGAGAGCGTGCAACGTTCACCTTGGTTTTCGTGAGAATTTTCAAGAAAATCGAAAAATCTCGAAAACGGATGATTTTTGACATATGGTGTATTAGTAATAATTTATCTCAATTTCAATGTAGAATTAAATTAGAAATAAATGAAAATTACCATGTTGTATAAAATAAGCAAGTTGATGGTCACTTCCGGCTAAACCGGAAGCTAGACATGAAGTAAACTATTTTCACTGAACTGCAATTTGTCTCGATCATTTCAAATTTCAAATCGGAGTAGTTATTGAGAAACGGCTAACTAAAGGTCTTGGCGCCACACCCTATATATATATATATATATATATATATATATATATATATATATATATATATATATATATATATATATATATATATATATATATATATATATATATATATATATATATATATATATATATTGTTACAAAGCACTTCAATAGACGTAGGTGCGGTGTTGCCACATCTCCAGAATTTCCCCAACATCTGGGAATTTTTGCACAATCTGGCAACACCGCCTCCCCACCCCCTGGGGGTGCCTGGGGTGACCCCCCTCAGGCGAAGTCTCAACCCTCTAGGACCAGAAATAACGAAGTTACCAACTTGTGCCCCGTCGGAACGGATAACTGAGGTCTGCACATTCCGAACACCCTGTATATACACCCTGTATACGCAGAGAACCCTTACACCCTGTATACGCAGAGAGATCTTATAGTTCGAGAAACATCTCTTGTGTAGCATAGGAGTGGTGACCACATTTGGATCATCCTGTATACACATCCCCCTGTATACACACGGGACCGATCTGTATTCACAGAACCTTCTAGTAAAAGAAGGTCCTGGAACGTTCTGGAATGGAATGCTCTAGAAAGGAGGGGAAGGTACGGCGAGTATATAAAAGCGAAAGCAAGCCAGCCCGAGTTAGTTCAGTTCAGTAAGAGAATGTGGTAGTGACTTGAAGCAGTGTAAAGTGTTAAGAGAGTAGTGACTGTAGTACCAGATTAGTGACTTTTGTTGAGAGTAGTAATTGTAAGGCCAGTAAATGAAGTGTTTTGTGAGAGAGACATTCTAGAAATTTTATTGTATCCATATTTAGAGTGTAAATAAAGTTGTTTTGTTAAAATTTAAAGTCTCACTTATCCAGAACCCGGAGAAAACGCAACAATTTGGTGTCAGAAGTGGGATAAGTGAGTGAAGAAGTGAACAAGCAAGCTAGCTGTAAATGGTAAACACCAGATCGACTGACTACGACAAGATGGCTGAAATCAAAGAGTTGATGGACTTACTAAAAAAGCAACGCGAAGAAGACGAACAACGACGACAAGAAGAAGAAAGAAGACGGCGCGAAGAAGACGAACGACGGCGGCAAGAAGATAAAGAAGACCTCAAGAGGCAACGCGAAGAAGACGAACAACGGCGACAAGAAGATGAAAGAAGACGACGCAAAGAAGACGAACAACGACGACAAGAAGAAGAAAGAAGACGGCGCGAAGAAGAGGAACGACGGCGGCAAGAAGATAAAGAAGACCTCAAGAGGCAACGCGAAGAAGACGAACAACGGCGACAAGAAGATGAAAGAAGACGGCGTGAAGAAGACGAGAGAAGACGACAAGAGGAGGAACAGAGGCGTCTTGAAGATAAAGAAGAACTCAAGAAGCAACGCGAAGAAGACGAAAAACGACGACTAGAAGACAAAGAAGACCTCCGAAGTATGTTTCACAATATGAGAGTCGATGTAAAAGAGGAAATTGAACTGATCAACGAACAAATAGAAAATGTGAACAGTAAAGTAGAAAATGTAACAGAAAATGTAAAGGATTGGAACAAACGATGGGAAGAAGTGGAGGGGTTGAAAGAACAAATGAAGATGATGATGAAAGGCACAGAGGTCAGACATAGAGAACTGACAGAGCAGGTGATGGGCCAGACTGACAGAACTCAACCAAGAGGAGTTACTGGAATGTCCCCAGTTCAAAATCGTCCGGAAGAAGGTATACCAATCGTGCAGCAGCCTCATGGAACCTTGAAGCCGCCGACTTTTGACGGAGAAACATCGTGGCCCATGTACAGGAGGCAGTTTGAGGCGGCAGCTCTCAGTAATGGGTGGAGCGAACAACAGGCAGCAACTGCTCTAATTCTCTCGCTTAGAGGTAAAGCCCTAGAGATCCTCCAGAACATCCCGGAGTCGAAACAGCAAAACTACTTAACAGTGATACAGGCCCTAGATTTGAGATATGGTAACAAGTACATGAGCCAGGTCTACCAGACACAACTAAAGTCAAGGGTCCAGAAGCCAAATGAGACGCTGCAAGAATTTAGTGCCGAAGTGGAGAAACTTGTGCGACTGGCATATCCCCAAGCCCCAGAAGAATTTGTCAACCAGATAACCGTCCAGACCTTCATCGATGGGGTACTTGACAACGAGATGCAACAAGCTTTAAGGCTCGGAAGATTCAAAACACTTACAGACTGCGTCATCTATGGCTTGCAATTTGAAGCAGCGAAGAATGCATCTCAACCTCGCCGCAACAGGCTGCGCGAAGTGAAGGAGATAGAGGACCATGCAGACACGACAGAGGAACTAAGGCGAGAAATCAAGTTGATGAAGGAAGCCATAAGCAAGCTCACTGCAACGGTTGGAGCACGTAAGACGAAAGCAGATTGGTCCCACATAGAATGCTACAAGTGTGGTAGGAAAGGGCACATAAGTAGGCAGTGCTCACAAACCCAACAGGTGGCATGCAGAAGACAAGAATACACCAACAGGGAGCGCCATCAGGGAAAACGACCTGACGCCAGTGTAGGTGGGCGACACGTGGCATGCGAGACCCAATGCCCCAAAGTCAGGGTCTCCACTATCCGACGCTGCCGCGAGAGCCTCGTCATACCTGGCAGCATAGACGGAAGACAATGCAGTTTTACCATCGATACTGGCGCCACTACATCCGTTGTACGCCCAGACATGTTGCCAAATATGTCGGCACTAACTACCAACAGACAGCCTGTGTTGGAGACGGCAAAAGGAGATAGAATACCCGTGCATGGAGAGGCCACTGTTTACATTAGGCTGGGCAGTACTGAGCTACAGGTAAGGGCTGTCGTCGCAGAAATCGTCGACGAATTTATTCTGGGCCTGGATTTAATGGAAGAGTTCGATGTCCTATCAGTGGACTTCCAGAATAAGATCTTGAAAATCGGTAACGAAGAGTTGTATTTATCTCCAACAGCAGGCGAAGCTAGTCCCAGGGTGAGACTTATTGTCGACGAAGATACACGGATTCCTGGTAACAGTGAGAAGATTGTCAGAGCCAGGCTAGAGAAGAAACTTGATGGTATGTCTGCTCTCATAGCGGAGCCCCTAAAAGATAGACATGATGGTGCCCTCGTCGCACGATGCTTAGTAGACCCGAAGAGGACAATACCCATAAGAGTGGCTAACGTACAAACTAACAGGGTCACATTGAAGAAAGGTGAGGTTATCGCCACTTGCGAACCCATTGACCGAGTGACGTCGTCCAAAAACGTGACACCCACTGCATTAGACAGAAGACTGCCAGTAGAATTAGTAGAGCGGTTCAAGAATTCATGGGGCCAATTGAACAATATGGAGATGGAGATGGCAGTGAAGTTCATATTGGAGGAGGCCGATATATTCGCTCAAGATAAAATCACAGGTCGTACGAGTCTAGTGCAACACAGAATTAATACTGGCGACGCAAGACCAATTAGACAGCCGCCGAGAAGACTGCCTTTTGCCAAGCAATCAGAAATCAAGGCGATGGTTAACGAAATGCTGGAAGATGGTGTGATCGAGGAATCTAATAGTCCTTGGTCGTCCCCAGTAGTTTTGGTCACCAAGAAAGACGGCACTATGAGATTTTGCGTGGACTATAGGAAGCTGAATGATGTCACCAAGAAAGACAGTTATCCCCTGCCCCGGATCGACGACACTTTGAACACTTTGGCCGGATCAAAGTGGTTCTCTACATTAGACCTGAAAAGTGGCTACTGGCAAGTAGAACTCCATAAAGACGATAAGGAGAAGACTGCTTTTTCAACCGGGAATGGGTTGTACCAATTCAAGGTCATGCCATTCGGCTTATGTAATGCACCTGCCACCTTCGAGCGACTAATGGAGTTAGTGCTGAGAGGACTGACATGGGAAACATGCCTGGTGTATCTCGATGATGTCATGGTGATTGGAAGGACTTTCGATGAACACCTGTCGAATCTGAAGCAAGTTTTCTCCAGGCTGAGAGGTGCCAATCTGCAACTTAATCCCAAGAAATGCGTCCTCTTCCAGAAGAGAGTGAGTTTCCTCGGACATGTCGTTTCTGAGAAAGGGATAGAAACTGATCCAGAGAAAATAAAGGCAGTAAGAGACTGGCCTGTGCCGAGGAACAAACATGAGGTCAGAAGTTTTCTGGGACTTTGCAGCTACTACCGACGCTTTGTGAAGTACTTCAGCAGCATTGCGAAACCTCTGCATAGCCTGACTGAAAATAAGGTCGAGTTCATCTGGTCACCAGATTGCCAAGAGTCTTTTAGAGAACTCAAACATCGTCTTCTCACTGCTCCTATACTGGCTTATCCTCAGAACGAAGGACTGTTCATACTGGACACTGATGCTTCCCAGTATGGCATTGGGGCAGTACTCTCGCAGCTCCAAGCCGGAGAAGAAGTTGTGATAGGCTACTTCAGCAAAACGTTCGGAAAAGCAGAAAAAAAATTACTGTGTAACCCGGAAAGAACTGCTGGCAGTTGTAAGATCCATCGAACATTTCCACAGCTTCCTGTACGGAAGAACATTCCGCGTGAGGTCAGATCACTCTGCTCTGCAATGGCTTCTGAACTTTAGAAATCCTGAAGGACAGATAGCACGATGGATAGAGAAACTGCAGAGCTACGACTTCCGGATTGAACATCGAAGAGGAAGAAGTCACGCCAATGCAGACAGCCTGTCGAGAAGACCATGTTCAGTGCATGAATGTAAATTTTGCGAGCGACAAGAGAACAAAGAGATCGACAAAGTAACTCATCAGATCAAACAACTGGTGGCAGGACAGAAGAATAACACCGATCTAGACGTAAATCTTGAATACATCAGAGACGCACAGAAGACAGATCCAGACTTGAAAAATATTAGAGAATGGCTACAAAAGGGGAAAAGACCTGAGTGGCACGATGTGTCCCGGTTTGGGGCGGAGGTTAAAGGATACTGGCTACAATGGGACTCATTGTGTCTAAAGAATGACATGATCACTCGAAAATGGGAAACTGCCGATGGTAGAGACTGTATATACCAGACCGTCGTGCCAAGTGAGTGCATAAGCAGTGTTCTTCAAGAGCTACACAATAGTAGAAGTGGAGGCCACTTTGGGGTCAACAGGACTCTTGCCAGAGTGAGAGACCGCTTCTATTGGATAAACTGCCGAAGAAGCGTGGAAGAATGGTGCAAAAGGTGTGACCAATGTGCTTCAAAGAAAGGACCAAAGACCCGATCCAGAGGAAAAATGATGCAGTACATCTCAGGTACACCGTGGGAGAGAGTTGCCGTAGACATCGCAGGACCTTTTCCCATCACAGAGTCTGGGAACAGATACATAATGGTGGCGATGGACTACTTCTCGAAATGGCCTGAAGTTGCGCCGATCCCCAACCAAGAGGCAACGACCGTAGCAGAAGCCCTGATGGAAAATGTCATATCACGGCATGGCGTACCCTTGGAGATTCACACCGACCAGGGCCGGAATTTCGAATCAGAGGTCTGGAAGAGCCTAATGGACTTGCTAGGCATAAAGAAAACGAGAACAACGCCACTCCACCCTCAATCAGACGGCATGGTAGAACGGCATAACAGGACCATCAATCAGTATCTTGCTATGTTTGTCGACGAGAATCAGAGAACCTGGGACAAGTTGATACCTCTGTTCCTCCTAGCTTACAGAAGCTCTCAGCATGAATCTACCGGCTACACTCCATCCATGATGTTGACCGGCAGAGAGATGCGGTTACCAATCGACATGACGAGACCACCACCGAACGAGGACATAGCGGACCTAGCTACGTTACCTGAGTATGTCGCCGACCTAGAAGGAAAACTGCGCACTATACACAGATGTGTCAGAGATAGGCTCCTCTTAAGCAGTGACCGGATGAAGATGCGCTTGGATCGCAGAGCAACACCCCATACATTCAAGGAAGGTGATGCAGTGTGGCTGTACCAACCAACAAGGAGAAAGGGCCTCAGTCCCAAACTTCAGAAACCATGGGAAGGGCCATACTTGGTGACTAAGAAAATCAACGACCTAGTCTACAGAATCCAGCTGTCTCCAAGAACTAAACCCAAAGTTGTTCACATAGAGAGGTTGAGTCCCTATCGGGGCAACGAACCCCCAAGTTGGCGGCCGGTAAATACTGTTCGGGACGAACAGTCTTAAGGAGGGGGGCAGTGTTACAAAGCACTTCAATAGACGTAGGTGCGGTGTTGCCACATCTCCAGAATTTCCCCAACATCTGGGAATTTTTGCACAATCTGGCAACACCGCCTCCCCACCCCCTGGGGGTGCCTGGGGTGACCCCCCTCAGGCGAAGTCTCAACCCTCTAGGACCAGAAATAACGAAGTTACCAACTTGTGCCCCGTCGGAACGGATAACTGAGGTCTGCACATTCCGAACACCCTGTATATACACCCTGTATACGCAGAGAACCCTTACACCCTGTATACGCAGAGAGATCTTATAGTTCGAGAAACATCTCTTGTGTAGCATAGGAGTGGTGACCACATTTGGATCATCCTGTATACACATCCCCCTGTATACACATGGGACCGATCTGTATTCACAGAACCTTCTAGTAAAAGAAGGTCCTGGAACGTTCTGGAATGGAATGCTCTAGAAAGGAGGGGAAGGTACGGCGAGTATATAAAAGCGAAAGCAAGCCAGCCCGAGTTAGTTCAGTTCAGTAAGAGAATGTGGTAGTGACTTGAAGCAGTGTAAAGTGTTAAGAGAGTAGTGACTGTAGTACCAGATTAGTGACTTTTGTTGAGAGTAGTAATTGTAAGGCCAGTAAATGAAGTGTTTTGTGAGAGAGACATTCTAGAAATTTTATTGTATCCATATTTAGAGTGTAAATAAAGTTGTTTTGTTAAAATTTAAAGTCTCACTTATCCAGAACCCGGAGAAAACGCAACAATATATATATATATATATATATATATATATATATATATATATATATATATATATATATATATATATATATATATATATATAATTTATTGGGTTTAAATTCGTGGAAACTTCTTCATTTTTGGACAAAAATTAAAACAACATTTGTTTTTGATTTAACGACGTTTCGCCGCCTCATGCGCGGCTTCTTCAAGTTATTTATTTCATTTATTTTATATTAATTTACTACCATTGCACTTTTACGGGTTGAGAGCTGTATGTTACACCATCACTCAATTGTGCTTGCCGGGAAATATACCTTAGGTGCTACAGTTTATTGTATTCTGATCTTTAAGTACGTTGTTATTTAGAGAGGACATTTTGTATAATTTTCAAATAGACCCTTTCTCTGATGCTTTGGCTGTCAGTTTAGTTAAGTTGATGCTTTCGCTGTAGGTTTAGTTAAATTTATGGTTTAACGGTCTATAATTTTTAGCTAATTTTCGTTGAACAAATTCGTTAATGCATTTTTGCATTTTTTATCGAAATATGATGCATGTTTGTAAGAAAAAAATCTGGACGCAGTAAGTGCGTTTTGGTAACGACTTTTAATTAAATCCTTTAAATTTCAATAACTTAATTTGCTATTAACGTAAGGTTTGTTGGCTAGGAAACCAACATTTAAGTTTATTTTCGGAAAATTTTTGTACATTTTCAAACAATAAGTCATTTTGATAAAATATAGTACATTGTTTCTACCACATAGGCCATACCGGTAATCAGATTGATGCCTGCTCGCATTTACTATTAAAAACATTTTTATGAAAATTCACTATCATAACGCACTTGCTGCGTCCATACTTTTAATCATTGATGAGGTCGCGATAACTTCTGCCAAAGTGTACGACACCTCAACATGTAGGTTTTTGGGAGATGTTACACTTCTTGAGCAGACAGGGTTCGCTACACATGCTTTCGTCTTTATGATAGGTAAACATCTAATACTGTAAATAATTAATCGTATCATTAATTGTGTCGTATTTTAGGTATAATATCTTCAAAGGGGGTTTAAATGGAACCCATAGTTTATAGACGTTCCTAAGTTGTTTGGCAGTATAACGCACGTCACAGATACGATTATGCTCAATACGACATTTCCACAACAGTGTCTGACGTTTGCTTAATTAAAGTTGCTCTAAAATCTAAATGGATGCATCATTTTAGATCTTTCTTTATTCACAATATTATTTGATATGTTGACTTTATTTTATGTCGCATATGTTACCATATATTTTGAAAGATAAAAAAATTCTCGCTGCTCGAAAAAAGTAATGCAGCAGAACACTTAGTTTTTGTTATTTATGTTCCACGCGTTTCTCTAAACGACTAAGAGTTATTTAGCAAAACAATATAAAAAACAATTAATTGGTACTCATTTGGAAAAAAGAATTTTTGAAATCGGTCAATTAGTAACGGTGATATCATGAGTTCATGTCATCTATTTTGTCGCCGAGTTTGGCCTAGAACTGCATTTTAGCCTAAACATGGACGCTCTTGCTGTATGTCTTAACTATCTCTATCGAGTAACTATATATTACGCCATCTTGCACTGCGTGCGGGAGAACAAGAGGGGCTACACCAAAAAGCATATCCTCATACCCACAGACAGCCAGACAGCCCTTAAAGCCCTAAGTAGCCCACGGGTGAATTCCAGACTGATAAGTGAATGCCGAGACGAGCGACCTGGCTGGGCAGAATGAGGTCATCTGGGTGCCGGGTCACTCGGGGGTCAAAGGCAATGAAGAAGCTGACAGTCTCGCGAACAGAGGGTCAGCAGAACCATTTATGAGACCAGAACCATTAAGTCCTGGGTCAGAAACGAACACAAGGTGTACTGGGCAGACTGTCCAAGGCTCAGACATGGGAAGTCAGTAATTGAAGATCCCAGTTTAAAGAGAGCTGTGGAGCTACTAAATCTTAGCAGAGGGTCAGCAGAACCATTTATGGGACCAGAACCGGTTCTTGGCGTGACAAAGAGCACTGTCAGGGGAGCCATTAAGTCCTGGGTCAGAAACCAACACAAGGTGTACTGGGCAGACTGTCCAGGGCTCAGACATGGGTAGTCAGTAATTGAGGATCCCAGTTTAAAGAGAGGTGTGGAGCTACTAAATCTTAGCAGAGGGCAGCTTAGAAACATAACAGGACTCTTGACGGGACACATGGCCGTCAAGAAACACCTGCATAAAATGGGGCGGTTCGAGGGGGACCTGGCATGCAGACTCTGCGGCGAGGGGGAGGAATCAGCCCAGCACATCTTGTGCGATTGTTAAGCTCTGGATCCCAAAAGACAACTGATCAACGGTCAGCCTAGACCGGAGAACAGAGCAATATAAAACTTCACCCCACCAACTGCTCTGCAGACTAGTTCAAGGCACAGTTATTTTGAAATGGGTGGAGTAGAAAACACAAAGGGCACAATAAGTCAAAGGCTGCGGTGCTATCGGGGCAACAAAGACGCGGGCGAGTCCTGAGGGAGAAAAAAAAACTATATATTATATTATATGATTACTAAGCTTGCAAATTTTAAAATTACTTTGGACTGTACAGAGTGTGCCAAAAAAGCAGGGCAATACAAAGTTGGTATTTGAATTGTACTTGAAATTCAAACGGATCACTTTCTTTAAATGAAACAGCTGTATCTTTTTATGTTATGTTAAAGAGACTCAATAACCCCACAACTTTTCTCAAGTATGTCCTATACCTATTGTTTTTGAGTTATTTTTATTTTTCTATTTAAATTGATTTAAAATTAATTCTCTATCTAGAAAAAACGCTCAGACTGGTCTAACTTTATTTTTAAATGAGCATTTTGTAAACTAATTTTTATTTATACAGGTCACTCAAAAAAAGATATTACGTCACACTTTGTTATTTAAATGGCAATCCCCATTTTTTTGGATTCTATGACGAATTTTGATCATATACTCTGTCTAGATTAAGTTTTTTTAATTAAAAATAAATTTAATTCTAAATACTAAATTTCTCAAGGAAGAAATTGTGAAATATTACTCTAATAAATGTTAGAATTGACCACCAGCAAGATCCTGGCAATATCCGAGACGATCTTCAAATTCATGAAAAACATTATGTACTATTTGAGGTTATATCAATCAAATTTCCTGTCTTATCCGGGCTTTAAGGACGTCAATATTGTTCAGCCTGTTGATATACAATTTAGATTTTAGGTAGCCTCACAGATAATAGTCCAACGTGGTCAAATCGGGGGATGTGGCCGGCCATTTTATTGGACCCCGTCGACCAATCCACCGCCCAGGAAAACATACCTTAATATTCACGCAACGGGAGAGTGTAATGAGCTGGTGCTCCGCCCTGTTGATACCACAAGGTATCATTGAGAATGTCCGCATCTTCTGTATTTTTATACATTACCTCAAGTGCAGGTATCAAATCGAATTCTAGAAATTCCAGATATCCTGTCAATGCGCCGCCAAAGAAAAGGGGACCCAAAATTATATTTCCAAGAATCCCAACTCAAACATTTAGTTTTGGGGGGGGGTATTAGGTGCATGATGCAATGCGGGTTATCTATAGCCTAATATTGGAAATTCTGCCTATTCCTACTTTCATTTAAGCAAAACGTTGCTTCATCCGAGAACATAATTCTTCGTGAAAATTGCGAATCATCAATGCATATGTTCATAATTATTTCACAAAATTGCATTATTCCATCTGGTTCGTCCTCATTAGGTTCTTGAACCAACTAGACTTTATTTTCTTTTAATTGAAATGGCTTTGATTGCGGCAAACGTCATTCGCACAAGTGACCACGTTTAAAACAAACTCAGCGGGACTGGTGAACGCATACGTTGATATAACTCGACCATTCAGTTAGTCAGCAAAAATTAATCCCGCTTTGAGAAGTCGGCAACAGTTGAGTCAAACTGAAATTCAGCGGTACTAATGAGAGCATACGTTGACTCAACTATTCAACTGTTGGTGCCTTGTGAACGTAGCCAATGATCAACTCATTCGCAGCATGCCTGGAAGAGTTGAAGAATTTCAAAATTAACGTGGATGCGCAAGCAATTGAATACTTGTTATTTATCTTTTTAATAAATATCATCAAAAGTTTGTCTTGTTTAATTCAATCGTTTTCCAAACTATCAATGAACTATATTCACATTTACTGGGTGTTTCAATTTCTGTGTCACAGAGTATATGCAGCAACAATCATATTAATAACCTTGACACATATATATTTTTGCCAGACCACTGGCCTAGGGTTCAACCTTAAGATACATTATTACACCCAGGAAATAATAACAAATACATATTTACACGTTCTACTTTCGCGAAGGTAAGTCACTCTAGATTTTTTATGAATGCAGATCTCCTCCTACATACGTAGACACGACAATCAAGCTGTAACCAACTACTTTATAATGAATGTTCAATGGTAAGAAGAACCAATGAGTGTTTTTTAGACCACAATGTAACGAATTTGAATACAACAAAAATTTACTGAGCACATTATTTATTATCATAAAAGGTAATTAAAAACATAACTGTAGCTAAATAAGATTCTTATATTGTCGCCTTGGTGGACCCCTAGGCGTGAAGTTTGTGATCCCATGTCTTTTTTTCCTTAATTTTAATCCTAGTTAAGAAGACTTAAACACATACACCTTACCCATAAAAACAAAATCTAAAGTATGATGGACATAGTCTCTCTTCGTAAATTATTATTGGTTTACATGAAGTAAAGGAAATTTAAGGGTTTGTTTACTGAGCTTGGTAGACGATAGCATAGAGAATCCCTTTTGTTTCTTTTTTTATGTAAAACATCGTATTATAGTAGGGAGCTGAAGCACTAGTTGTTGACCTGGAGTGACCGTGGCTAAAAGAGCTTTGCTCGAGACCAAAAAAAAAAAAGATTCTTATAAGAGAAATATCTAGGTACACGGGGAAACAGGATCAAATCATTTTTTATATATATATATATATATATATATATATATATATATATATATATATATATATATATATATATGTATATATATATATATATATATATATATATATATATATATATATAGTGTCCCACGTAGACCTTCCATTAGCCGTTTCTGGAATACGGCTCACAATTGAATTCTGAAAATTTACGCACGTGGGTTGCTCAAATTTTCCAGTTCACTGAAAATATTGACGTTAGTACGGGACTTCCTGTTATACCTACCGAAAGTAGACGTCAAGTTTCTTACTTCAAATGGAAGATGGTGTTTTTTTATAACGGATCTAGACTGCTCGTCAAATTTTATGGTAGGTTTCACTAACATGTTTTGTCATTTTTCTCAACCACTTTCGAGATATTTGACTTTTTTCAAAAATTTCTTGAAAAACATTGTGACATTTACACACCTGTATCTCTCTTATTTTTCAACCTGACGAGTTGAAATTTTAAAGTGCAGATTCTAAAATGCCACAAAATATTTGGAATTTACTAGAGCTGGTACAAGTTAGACAGGATGTCTGAAATAGACCGGTCAATTGTGACAATTTTAAAACCTAATAACTCTCTTATTTTAAATAGAACACCCTATATGTTATAACGTTAGTTTATGTACTTTTTATTGTTCTTTCGATTGGTATCAGCATTTCCTTTACCTAAGTTCCACCGATTTGAAGATATTTATACATTATTTGTGATAAGAAATAATTATTAGTCAGTTCATCAGGTTGTCCAGGAGATGAAAATTTTAAACGTCATCTTCCGACATAAGTAAAATATGCAACGACTTTTGAATATAACTTTTATTTACGAGGAGTATAATCGAATTATTAACAGAAGATGTCGTGTGGTTGCAAAGAGACGTCCACATAAACACAGATCAACTCGTCATATGATCAAAATACTACTAAAAATTTTCTAATGGAGTGTTTCGTCCAAAATTTCATAAGAGTAAAGCATTATTAGGGAACAAAGAGATTTGTGTGTTATCACTTTACAATAAATGTTCGACATTTGTACCGTTCACTTCGAGGAAGTGCGACAGCCACAGAACTCTCACTCTATACGGTAGGAGCATTCCAATGGCCAGGGAGGTAAAATATCTTGGAGTCGTATTGGACCCTAAGCTAACCTGGAATGGTCACATTGGAAAAATACTGCGTAAGGAAGTCATGACCTTAGCCGTCACTAGGCGGCTATACGGAAAAACGTGGGGACTAAGACCTAGTATGGCCCACTGGCTGTACACAAGGGTGGTCAGACCATCGTTAACATACGCGGCACTGGTCTGGTGGCATAAGATGACACAACCCAGTGCCAAACAAAAACTAGGCAAGATCCAAAGGATGGCTTGCCTAGGCATCACAGGGGCCATGTCTTCAACCCCAACAGCCGCCATGGAGGTGTTGCTGGATCTACCCCCCCCCCCCCTACACTTAGTTATTATGGAGAGGCCAGGCTAGGACTATACAGACTAGCCTGCAATGGTAGACTGAAGATCAACCCAGGCTTCAGGGGCCACTGCAAAATTCAGGAGATCGTGAAGGAGCCCATGCTTGAAATGAGGTCAGATCTCGCGAGCCCGCGAATGTGCAGGGAAAACAACTTTACAGTGGAAATCCCCGACCGCGAGGCATGGCGGGAGGAGACTCCGGGCATACCACGGGACGCGCTCGTCTAGTTCACGGACGGATCCGGCGGGGAGCGTGGGACGCGGTCAGGTGTTTACTCGGAAGGACCGAGAGTAAGTCATAGTATTTCCCTCGGAGCCCATGCAACGGTGTTTCAGGCCGAAATGTACGTCATCCTGCACTGTGTGCGGGAAAAAAAGAGGAGGGGCTACACCAACAAGTGGATCCTCATAGCCACAGACAGCCAGGCAGCCCTTAAGGAACTAAGTAGCCCACGGGTAAATTCCTGGCTGGTGAGTGAGTGCCGAGACGAGACGAGCGACCTGGCTAGGCAGAATGAGGTGACCCTCATCTGGGTGCCGGGTCGGTGGGGGGGTCAAAGACAATGAAGAAGCTGACAGTCTCACGAAGAGAGGGTCAGCAGAAACATTTATGGAACCAGAACCTGGTCTGGGCGTGACAAAGAGCACTGCCAGGGGAGCCATTAAGTCCTGGGTCAGAAACCAACACAATGTGTACTGGGCAGACTGTCCAGGGATCAGACATGGGAAGTCAATAATTGACGAACTCAGTTCAAAGAGAACTGTGGAGCTGCTAAATCTTAGCAGGGGACAGCTCAGAAACACAACAGGTCTCTTGACGGGGCACATGGCCGTCAAGAAACATCTGCATAAAATGGGGTGGTTCGAGGGGGACCTCGCATGCATACTCTGCGGTGAGGGGGAGCAATCAGCCCAGCACATCTTGTGCGAGTGTAAAGCTCTGGACCGCAAAAGACAACTGATCTACGGACAGTCTAGACCGGAGACAGAGCAATATAAAACTTCACCCTACCAATCGCTGTGCAGACTAGTTCAAGGCACAGTGATTTTGGAATGGGTGGAATAAGACTAAGGGTATGCACAATCAACCAAAGGTTGCAGTGCTATCGGGGCAGTAAGGCCGCGGACGAGCCCTGAGGGAAAAAACTGCAAATTTACTAGACTTTTTTGGCATTAATAATAACATTAATAATAAATAGTGTACTGCTAAAACATTTTATTTACATCTTGATTTTATTAGGTATCTATTATACTACTTAAGTTAATAAATCATTAATTTTAGTAATTAAAAAAACATGCTAATAAATCCAGTATCCTCAATAACTTATTTCCTATTCAATAAGTGGATACCTACAATATTTCTTTATAAGTCACCAACTTTTGACCACCACTTTATATGTAAAAGCATAAGAAGTTTGATAGATATTGACTGCAAAAAAAATACAAAATGCATTTATTATAAACACATTTCTTAATTACTTTTTACCATAAGTCAATACAACGTGAAAGATAAATTGTTTTTTTAGGTTTTTAGTGAATTTTTATTTTAAAAAATTCACTAATAGAGAGGTATCGATGGTGAGACTTTGCAAAAATGTTTTCAAATGAGCGGGAACTAGGACCCCTAGAGCCCATATCCGGGGTCGGTTTCAGTTTTTTTATGTTTATATATATATATATATATATATATATATATATATATATATATATATATATATATATATATATATATATATATATATATGTATGTATGTATGTATGTATGTATGTATCCAACCGATAACTCAAAAAATAATTAACCGATTTCGATGAAACTCGGCAAGTGCCTTTCTTTTATTAATGGCTTGGATGAGTTCGTTGGTCAGGTAAATCGGACAGAGTTTTCCGGGAAAATTTTGAATTTACTTTCTAAAAAAATATTTTTCTCCGAAAATTACAAAGCTGTTTAAATGAAACTTACTATATATGTTGCCTTGGGAGAGACATTACTACGTACCTAAATCCAACTTTCAAAGTTTATAGAAAAATGAGTTTTTCAAATTTTGAGTTTTCTTTCGAAAAAAAATTTTTCTCCGAAAATTACAAAGTTATTTTAATGACATTTGTTGGATACGTTGCCTTGGGAAAGGCCTTACTACATACCAAAATTCAACTTTCTAAGTTTACAGAAAATTGAGTTATCCAAGTTTGAAGCATTTAATAAAAATTCACTACCATAACGCGCCTGCTGCCTCCCGAACTTTTTTATCTAATAAAGACTATATAAAAAATCTATATCACTTGGGGTCAATGTTAAAAAGCGTAATTTTAGAACACAAATCAAGGTTACCAATACATGACCTTGACATTAATATTTTATTTATTATGCAAATGTATGCAGGTAGAACGAAAATATGAGTCTTATTTAGACACAAAATTTTTATAAATAGTGACTTAAATACACTATAAAATATTTAAGCATATATTGTTATACATAACCAAGTTTTTAAATACACAATTAGTGATAAAACCTCATTTTGGTTAACTGTTAATCAATGTAATACGAAATCGGTTTATAACAAATAACACTGAAATTAAATATGCTACACATGGGAATTATTTAGTTAAAAGGCAGCAATATATAATCATATGTAATAAAAACCAATAATTATCTCTTAATTCTGGTTTATTTACTTTTTTTTATTTGGCTCTAAAGTTAAATTTTGGGAGCCAATTTATTACAAAAACGGATGTCTATTACTTGACCAAAATACAGGTTATTGACCTATAAAAATCCTAATAAATGAGATGAATTCCTTATCAGATAAAGCAACAAAAAGCTGCCTATACTAAATAATTTATGTGAACCTACACTTAATTGACTGAAGATCTGTTTGGTCATTTATTTCCAAGTTATCTATGACATATACACATCCTAAGAAAACAAGTAACACAATTTGGTTTATTCTTTCAAATATTTTCAAAATTAATACTTGTTATGCATTAATATTTGAATTTAATACCTATAACCTAACCTAACAAAAACGCGCAAAGCATTTAACCGTGTTTTTAAACGATATATATGCCAGTAAAATCTTGTAATGAGACTTAAATTTATATGAGGCATGTAAATATTATATGTTTACTTCAAATTAACATGCTCTGTGAATTTTGTGTCCTTTTTTATGTAGGTGTAAATTAACATTTAACATACCAAACTTGTCCGTATGCGCCAGAACCGACCGCTGATAAGGCCTGATAACGTACGGGCACTTCCCATACAGTTTTATTAACTTCAACTTTATGAAAATGAGACATTTCCACTATTTATTATTTAACACTAATTTAATTTAACCAAATAAATGCACCATATAACCAACCGTAACCGTATCACCGCACTTGGCACTTAACATTAGAAAGAGACATCCAAAATCCAATGGTATGTGAAACAGTGAAAAGCTGGGCACAGTCACATATTAGCGCGACCAGCCAGTCGCGAACTGCACACCTTACGACAAGGACAATGCTATAGGCTATAGAAAGAGACAGAATGCGACTTCTCTACTGGTCGCTCCGGTTTATCTGATATTTATATTTTTGAATATTTTTATACCATAAAATTAATGAATGATGCGTTTCGTTAGTTGCAACCTTATAAATAAAAATACTTCACGTTTCTCGATTTATATCCAGAATGTTTTCGAGTGTTGTTGAACTTCTAGTCAAAAATATATCCGTTAGTAATACTGGATTCACCGCTTCCCACGCCACCATCAAATTAGATATTTTATAAGGTTTTACAGCATAGACGAGTATTAGCCATTAAGTAATTCTTAAAACGTTAATAATATTTCTAAAATAAATTAATGTATAATATCTATCTACCTTTAAAACTATGTGGGATGAGAGAAATTAGTGTTTATCAAAGAGGTTGTAAGGGATAGAGGTAACAAAGGTGCAGTTTTGCAATACAAGAAGCCTGTACACTTTTCCAAACTGGGCGGAGTTCGGTGACTTGAGTGGGAGAAACGTCAGGGACGTATTTAGGAATTTTTAGTTTGGTTAGAAATAAAACTGAAATTATTCAATCATTGAAATGTAATGCTTATTCATGAATTTCTTAAGCTTTTGTATTATAAATAGGTAACCTAAAAAGGTTCGGAACGCAGCAAGTGCGTTATGATAGTGAATTTTCATAACAATATTAAATAATATATTTATATAAGCTGTAAGATTTAGCCTTATATTAAAAGTTATGAAAATTAATTTATTTAATTAGGAACAGTAAAACAAGGTAAAGAAGGACAAGCAAAAACATGATCTATGACATATATTTATAGAGTAATTTGGATACAAAACTCAAACAAAGCAATTGATAAACAGGAAATATACTCTAGAAAAATACACTAGAAAGCTGGAAAAAAAATCCTTTGGTTGATGCATTGAGGGTGATTGTATGCATGCAGGAGAAGAACCCCCAGGAGGAAGAGGGTTTCTGCTCCTCACCCAAAAATTCGGGGGGTTCTCCTTCCCCTTGTGCATGCATACAACTACCTTCAAAGCATAAAGCACAAGAAAAATTTCTTGTGAGCAACCCCCAAGAAGGTTGCTGGACCTGGGCGAATATGGGGTACAGGGTTTAAAGGAGGTATTGCTGTAAAATGTGAAAAACGCATGTTTTCAAAGTCCCTTAATTTTCTTGGGGTTGTTTGCCAGAAAATTTGCCTTGTGGCCGAGGAAGGTTCTAAGCATGTTGCTGGAAAAAAATATCTAAAACCCTCATGCAGTCAACTGCAAATTTACCGAAATTACATTCTACTTCGTCGCCTATAATGTCTTTTTCAGATAATGTAGAATACAGAGCTAAATTAAATAGGTTCACTTGCATTTTCATTTATTTTTATATTACATTTATAAGCACAATAAGCGTATAATTAAGGGAACCCTTAATTAACATTGCAGCAACACAAACTTGAAAAGTGGAGAAATTATTTACAGTATGTTAACAGTTATAAACTTGATTTCATCATGTTACAGTAGTATTCTGATAATACAAAATTACATCTAACTGTATGCACACAACAGCTGGTGTGTTACGAGATGTGATGAAACGCCAAACTGACTGTACCACAGCATTAGCATAATATTATTATGCTGCCACATTATCATATCTCTCTAGTAATGGTATCATGTCAAAAACCTACACTAGAGGCTAAATTTCCAATTTCTTCTTTGTTTATGGTGTCTGTTTCTACTGTCCTAAATTTCCAATTTGATATTGTCAATAAATAACACTACCACACAATGACAAATGACAGCTGAGCTTCAGCACAGACGCAGTCTAACAAAGTTGTCGGATAGAGTAAATTATGATCAGAGGGATACCTAAGTTAAAAATCATGAGAAATGGGTAATTCGAAATTTGCAGGTATTAAATACAGTATTTTTTAACTGACTGATAAAATTAAATTTTATAAAATGTTTTCTTTATTATCAGAAGTTGTAAAAATTTCATATGTTTATACATGAAAGGTTTAACTACATGAAATTTCTGAAGATCGGGCAATCCTGGTCAGCAACATCTTGACATCTGGCAATGGTTGTAACTTCCATTGTTTAGATTTTATCTACAATTTATTTAAATAGCATAACAGTACAGGTGCTGTATTGCTCTGCCTTTGTCCAACATTGTAGATATTGCATTACAGAATTTGAAGTGATGTCGAGGATTATTTTATTATTAATTTCGAATAACTTCATTTTTCTTTGATCAAAAGACTTGAAAATTGGTACACAACCACATCTCTGTATGTTCTTTTAAGTTGTAAATTTTCGTTCCAATCACTTAAACAATTTGAAAGCTATTGCGTTTAAAAAAATATATTTAATTTTTTGTTAGGAAAAACTATGTGTTAAGATCTGATGAACGAACTCATCCAAGCCATTAGCAAAATAAGCGTAATTCCAAAATTTTCTCCAAATCAGTGAAATATTTTTTGGGTTATCGGTTGGATAAATTGTTGGATGAATATATTGGATAAAGTTTTATATTCAAAAGGTTAGATAAATAATAATAGTTTTTATTTCAACAACAGAAGAAAATACAAAATAAAGTACATTGTACTGTTTACAAATTAATGTTAACATTCCTTGTCTTTTTTAAAGAAATAGAGATTAATTTCATTGATTGCTGTTGCCCTTACTTCATGAAACTGGTCCATACTTCATACAGACTTGGAGACTACTTCTCTGGCTTCACTGTTGGTTTTCGTTTTTGTAGGTGAAGGACGTAGCCAGCGCGTAAGCTAACTGGAGCAAGTGGCCCTTCTGAATTCTAGATGTTCTTCAACGTCTCTGTTACTGGTTTTGCTGCTTGATAGTATCCTCAGACAGAAAAAATTTGAATTAATACGAAATCATGACAATTACAAATAAAGATCTGTTGCTATTTTATGATGTTATAATCAAAAAAATCTTTAAAAGTGAAAATAAAATAAAACAAATATGACGGATGACGCCTTTAAAATGTCTACGTGATGTATATCAATATTTAACATAAAGATAGAAGAAACCTATAACAGTAATAACTATAATAACAATTACAACAATAAAATAACTAAACAAACACATTAATAAAGCAGACTATACAATGAAAATATCGACACACATCATGTCTTATAACAACTTTTTGGAAAAAATAGTTAGATTTATGTTGTCTGATTTATTTAATTAGGAAGAAGAATATCTCAGAAATCCTAAATATTGTCGTGTATATGCTTGTTTACTTCTAAAGCTTAAAACAAGTCTAGTTTACACTTGTCATGACAAAAATGTTGTGGTTTTATGCCGTTATTTACTGTGGGTCTATGTTGGGTATCAATAATATGTTTTGCAAATGTAGATTTGTCAGCATGGTTATTTCTAAATGCAAAAATATGTTCTTTGTATCGGGTGTTAAAATTTCTAGAAGTTTGATCGATGTAGATTGCGTTACGTGTGCATTTCACAAATTTTGAATACCTATACAAATACAAAAGTAGCTTTTAAATCTTATAACATGACGCTTGATTTATTAGATTATTTCAAATAATTGATTGGAAGTATTATCACAGATGATGGTAAGTGTAGGAAAGGTCTGAAGAGGATCGCGATGGCAAAATAAGCATTCAATAACCAAAGTACTGTTCTCACTAATAAACATTTTAACCTGTCCATGAGGAACAAATGCAAGTCGTACGTGTATGGAGTATGGTAATGTATGGGGCGGAAACTTGGGCTGTAGTTAAGCAGGATATGAAGAGAATATAAGCTTTTGAAATGTAGACAAGAAAAATGTCAAAGACAGTGCAGGTTGATAGAAAGACGCCTCAAAGTTTGCTAGGAGAGGTGAACGAATAAAGAGGCTTGCTCAAAGAAATCGAGAGGAAGCTAAAATTTATTGGTCATATTATAAGACATAATAACTTCCCGATAACATTATTTGAAGGACATACGAGTACTTGAAATGTACACTGAATTATTGGCCCTTAAATAAGAGAAGTTTGTTATAAACAGCCCTTAAACTTCTACTTTTATCAAATAGATTTTTGTTATAATGATGTATTCTAATAGAAACATACATAGATGATATTAGTTTAATTAGATGGCCATAATGGCAAGTCAAAAGATTTTGTTCTCGAAAGTGAACTTCAAGTTTTTTAAATATGCTGTTTTGGTTTATTATAGTTTTTAATATTCGCATGTTTATTTCCTTTACATTTATAATCACCGCAGATTCATTTAAGTATGTTTGAAGAACTTTTTCTGCAATAGTGCAAATAGATATTACATCGTCAGATGGGTATGTGAGGAGTTGACCTTTGTCTTTCTGATCTATAAACGATGTTAATAACGCAGACCTCTCCCCAACAAGTTCACCCGCGCATTCTTCGCATCTCAGAGCTTTTGTTATTTTCCTTACTACATAGCCAGATATATATGTCACGACTTCTTTCTTAAACTCTGATATATTCATATCTAATATTTGAAGAACTGTGTCGTCGTCAAAATTATCTATTTGACTCATGTCTTCATCTGGTTCTTCAGATATTCGTTCTCGCCCACAAGTTTTATTTATTACCTCAATGGGTGACAGAATAGGAATTGCTTCCAAAGGGATACAATTTCCTTTAAATGAATCTTTTAATTCAAGATGCACCATCATCCTTTTATATGCACTTTT
The DNA here is from genome assembly GCA_964006375.1 of Tillus elongatus. Taxonomy (NCBI): domain Eukaryota; kingdom Metazoa; phylum Arthropoda; class Insecta; order Coleoptera; family Cleridae; genus Tillus; species Tillus elongatus. The sequence goes on along the minus strand of OZ023269.1, from coordinate 113,941,469 downwards.
AAATTGCTTTGCTGATGGGTTATTGTTATAGCCTCCCATGGATCTAATTTTCCCAAAAAAAAGCTCAATATGATCCTGACTGATTTTGTAAGTGGGAAAATACAGCAAAAAATTATTGTCGGCAATTAAAGTTTTATAAACAAATTGCAAACTTTGTATGCAAAATAAAAAGCCAATTATACCCATTTTTCTACCACTCTCACACAGAAGCGTTCCATCAATTATCCTAAGTGACGTTAAATATTGTGATAGCTCTCTTAAAAATACATTAATGTTTTCAAAATTTTCTGCGTTTATTGCTTTCTTAAAATCTGAATTGTTTAAATTTCTAGAATTAAGAATGTCAAATAAATTGTTTATAAGTCGGATAAATTTCACAGTTCCCTCACATTCTTTGAACTCCTCAAGATGTAAAACTTCATTGCAATATTCCAAAGAATGTGCCACTGAGTGGCTAAAAAGTTGTGTGGCTAATTTAACCTTCATTTTTTGATTTGTATAAAATATATGCGATTTTCTTAATTTATTTGCCAAATGAACGCCCTCCTGATCCTGTAACTCATTTAATTTTACTAAATAATCCCACTTTATATTTTCCCCATTCTCATCAATTATTAATTTTTTATCGCCTAATGTGTTTCTTATCAGTTTGATCATATGACATGGATCAAAAAAGACTGCAATTTTCCTACCTGAACTAGGATCAACAAACGTAGAGTTAATGTTCCTCCAATTCAAATCGCAGCCAAGTTCTTTTGCTAACGTTAGGTTATTTGTTGCCCCATCAAAAGTTATTGAGACCACGTATATGCCCGACTCATTTAGTAGCGTTAAACACTGTAATACCAAATTTTGTTTTTGTGTACCCCTTAAAGAGTCGATTAAAAAATATCCAAGAGGAAGCTTCCATGATTGATTAATGCTAACAAGCATAAAAACAAGAGCTTCCTTGGCTACAGGGTTACAATCGGTCTCAAGATTTGTACCAAAATCTACAAACCCATAATATTTTACCCCATCCCATTCTATATGTTGGCGAATTGCCATCTCATCTATGACTAAAGAACATATAAGTTTTCCATCTGTGCTTTCTGATTTTGACTTTAATAAGTTGAACACCTCTGACGTAAAACCAGCTTCCCCATTAACGCTTTGATACCATCTAGATATAGTTTTTGGATGAGGAAGAGCCGAGTTAAATGTGTTTCTGACAAAACTGTAAGCTTTGGGAGAGTAATAATGCAGCGTAAGAGAAAAAGCTTTAAGTTGATTTTCATACTTATGTTTACGACCTAATTGTCTTTGTAAAAATTCTTCATTAGGTCCTATTTGCATTAATGTTTCTAATGTTTCGTCGGTTACTTTACCTTTTAGTTGTTTGATTATATTCGCAAGGGTTGCTGTTCTCTTCTTATAATGATGAACACTACTGCTGAGCCGTTTAATTTTTTTTCGTGCATCGAATAACTGCTTCTTCAGTTTACGTTTGCGCGGTGTAACAACCTATAAAACATGTTCAATGATAAACCATTTATTTTCTCAAGTAAAATGAATATATAAACAAAATTTCCAACAACACATTTTGGTTAATAGTGGTTGAGATAAATTGCAAAACAGTTGTTTCTAACTTATTTAATCATGGACTATACAAACTTAAACACCATATAAAATGTGATGGAATAACATATTAGGTTTTTTAAAATTATACTGATTTCATAAACGGCAAAAACTGAATTTAACTCACCATTTCCTTCAAAGTGGGTGGCATTGAAGGTGTTTTCATTTCAGCAAATCCTAAACTACTAAACGATCTTTGCGGTACCTCTACAACAGTTTTCTCTTCATAAAAACCAGCACTTGTTGATGGCCGAGAATAATCCATTACAGGTACATTGCTACCAGACCAAGTACTAGTTGACGGGTCAGCTGCAAATGGCACATTGATAGCAGTTATATCAGTCATTGGCTGCTCGCCAAAAACGACTTGTGTTGATGGCTTGTTTGTTACCTGCATAAATAAATTTGAAACGAATACCATTAATGTAAATTTGCAGGGCTAATTAAATTACGATAAATATCATAACAATATATTACGTGAATGTAATTAGTAGCATAGTTACTAGAGATGAGCGATATATAGCTACCGGTGATTTAATCGCTTCTATTAAAAGATCGCTGTTAGCAGCTGTTATTAAAAGACAAAACAACAGCGATTGTGAAAACCGAGATTTACACAAATCATTAGAGTAATTATTTCTATGAAATTCATCTTATACTAAAAACTCCATGACAAACAGAAATTGCTGTATTCATAATACACGCAATCGCAGTTTGTGCGAGCGAGTAGAAGTATCTGTATACTTTCCTTCTCGCCAGTATTAGAATACAACATTTCTCCTTTTCTTATAGGTAGAAAACGAAAAACTCATGTTACAAATAACGCGAGATATGATAATGAGACTATCTATTTTTAGAACCGTCACGCGCATGGCGTCATGTGGTGAGTCCAATGCAATAATAATATGCTGTCGTACAGTGGAGTTTGACGTTTCATCACAACCCCTTAACAAATTAGGTATTTTACTGATATTTGAGTGCATACAGCTGGAATTAATTTTTTAAGATCAGAATACTATACTATGATTATGTGACATGATGATCAAATCATTTATGAATGTTAACGCCCCCTGTAAATGTCTACGAACGTCTTCTCTACTTTTTAAGTTTGTGTGTGTATCACCAATGCTAATTCAGGGCTCCCCTTAATTATTATACTTCACTTATATATATATATATATATATATATATATATATACATATATATATATATATATATATATATATATATATATATATATATATATATATATATATATATATATATGTAATATAAAAATGGAATGGAATGTAACTTCAACCACATTAAACTGACGTATAGAAACTTTTTGATTGCGAATGACTTTGTGTTAAGTGTGTAGTTGGCCTTCTATAACGTTACTCACCATGTGATGTCATAGGAGGGGACGGGGCATATGCGCAATATCATATATCTTGTAAGTCATTATATCATGGAAAAACCTGCTGAATCTAAAATTAAAGCAGCACCGAACTGTAGCATATATATGCCTTCCAACTTTTTCATTATATTAAAATAAAAATAATATGTAGATTTCTCTCATCGTATATTCTTGTAATATGCTAATTTTATAGAACTTCTATTAATAGTAAAAATCTGAGTAGTTTTAAAATTAATATAATTTAAAAGCTATCTGAAGATCATATTGTGGTTTCAATTAAGCGGTTAACACTAACACCTTGTAAGTGTTTAAAATAATAGCATACGCACATGCAGCATTGTAAATGGCTAAACCACAATCGCAGTAGCTGTTTAAAGTCCCTGTTATTTAAAAATAGCCATCACTGATAGCAGTGCCATTGAAAAACCGCTGTTTGGCTATATATATATATATATATATATATATATATATATATATATATATATATATATATATATATATATATATATATATATATATATCACTAATAGTTACATAAATTAATAACCTTGATTCAGTACTTACCAATACAGGTATAGAACTTTTTTTTAAGTATACTGCAAAAGGTGATTTTTCTAAATCATAAGATTCCTCGGTAAAATGTAAATTGCACACATTTGAGTTCATAAAAATATCTTCATCGCTTAAATTTAATGCTCGTTTCCAAGCCTCGTATCTTTCACCAGCTTTGGGAAATCTGAAAATAATATCTCGAATTATCTACTTTATCAGTGACTGAACCTCTAGAAAGATGCAGTAATAGATAAAACGAAACTATTCTACTTTTTTTCTGCTTCTACTGGAACTACATAGGTAAATACATCTAATTCAAATAATAATTGCCAAACAAAATGCTTAATTTCATTACAAATATTCAATAAATAATGCATTATTAAGATTTTATTTCTTAAAAAAACACAATTGACAATAATAAATGCTAAAGATTTAACAAAAGCAATACAATGTGTAAATACGGACCTGTGAAAACCAATAAACATTTGGCGCCAAACAAGGAAACAGAAGACATGTAAACAACTTACCGAAATAAATGCACAGTTGCTTTATCCTTTTCATAATTGGCACTTTTATTGTACATACAGTTCTTCACAATACACCTTGGCATTTTTTAACTTTTACACTCTTAAAACACTGCTAAAAAACGGCAAAACACACAAGATAACCTCTAATCGCAAATCAACAAACACTTCAAATACTTGTTGACAGCTGACAATAACTTCAAGAGCGGATGGGGGAACGAATCAAAACAAAACACATTAGCGCGTTATTCAAAATTTTGTTTGTGATTGGACGGTGACAGGAGTGGGAAATCGACAGGCTGCAAACTCGGCTTTGTTCCCTCTAACATATACAACCTCTTTGGTGTTTATATAAGCTTTGAGAATATATTCCATTAAAGTTTTAGGGGAAATATGCTTATCATGGTATAGGTATACCTACTGAACTTTAAATCACTTTCAAGACCTTATATTTATGAGTTTGAGAATTATTAAATAGATAATTCAAATGCAGACTTGCATTAATATTATAAGTAAATTGATTAATTCGTGCAATACTTCGTATAGCTTGTTTGAAAAAAAATGATAAGTAAAAACTCTGGACGCAGCAAGTGCGTTATGGTAGAGAATTTTCATAAAAATGTTTTTAATATCAAATATGTTCTTTTAAGAAAGCAGGCATCAAATTTAGTTACCAGTATAATCTATATAGTAGAAACAATGTGCCATGTTTCATCAAAATACCTTTATTGTTTGAAAATGTACAAAAATTTCCGAAAGTAAACTTAAATTGTTCCAGAAAAAACTGGTTTCCTGGTCAACCTTATAAGTTATAATAGCAAATTGAGCTTTCAAATTTGAACCATTTAATGAAAATTCGCTACCATAACGTACTTTCTGCGTCCAGAATTTATTTTCTTACAAAGATGTATTATATTTCGATGGAAACTGCAAAAATACAATAACATAGGGCGTGCTCGATTAAAAAAAAAAGCAGGCATCAAATTTGGTTACCAGTATAACCTATATAGTAAAAACAATGTGCCATGTTTCATCCAAATAACTTTATTGTTTAAAAATGTACAAAAATTTTCGAAAGTGTTCCCGAAACACCTCGTTTCTTGGTCAACCTTATAGGTTAATAGCAAATTGAGCTATTCAAATATGAAGCATTTGATCAAAATTTGCTACCATAACACACTTGCTGCGTCCAGAATTTCTTTTCTTACAAACACGCATTATATTTCGATGGAAAATGCAAAAATGCAATAACATAAAGCGTGTTTGATTAAAAAAAAAGAAGAAAGTTTCAATCACCAACGACTTATGGGCCACCCTGTGATTTTAGAAATATTTTTTAGATGTAGCTCAAGACACCCTATAATTAATATATATAATTTTTTTCATATCTTGTATAATAACGGATATAATGAGCTTTATTGAATTTTTTACGAAAATTCGACAAAAATTATATACCATTAAACGATAAACTCTATAGCTAAGACTACTGCCTGGCATCAGAGAAAGCGTCTATTTGAAATGAATTTTCTGGAAATATTTTAGTATACTGAAGGACAATGACCGTTGAAACTAAGACTTCAGGGTTTGTAAAACATTCTTCTTGAGACATTTTATTTCCTTAGCCCGTATTAGATTCAAGTTCCTTGCCTAAATGTAGCCAATTTTGACGTTTTAAATCGCAACTTTGACGTTTTGAAGAAAATCCCAATTTATTTTTCTTTAAATGCCCATAGCTTTTTTGTCTGTTGACCTACAGAGCTAAATGTTAGTAGATGACTTACCCATAATGATATAAACCCGCGTGCCAAATTTAGTTGCCCTTACTTTGTTAATTCAGGAGATATAATTTTTTTTAAGAAAGAGAACACAACATTTTCCGAGAAAACCTGGGCCGATTTTCCTGGGTAACAAACTTATCCAAGCCACTTTCAAAAGGAAGGTATTCACCAAATTTGATTAAGATCGGCCCATTATTTTTTGGGTTATCGGTGTGATACAAATATGTATATATATATATATATATATATATATATATATATATATATATATATATATATATATATATATATATATATATATATATATATATATATATATATGTAAACATATAAAAATTCAAACTGACCCCGGATATGTGTTCTAGGGGGGCTAATTAGCGCTCATTTGAAGATTTTTTTTTAATGTAAAGGTCGGGATCTCTCATTAGTGAATTTTTTTAAAGAAAATTCACTAAAATGGGCAATCATAGGCAAGTTTCATCGTTTCATACTATGATGGCATACCTTCCAGTTTTCAAGTTGTTTTGAGGGTTCCAATATACACGGCTTTTTATGATAACATATGTATTGAGAATAAATAAGGAATACAATACATGACACCCCCACCCCCCTATTCGCTTAAAAGTAGACAAAGCGCAAGATCTTTAGGAGTTTAATACGGTTTTTGTGTGCTGAGGAGTTTCCATCACAATGCACAATTTTCTAAACGTTTGTAGTTTAATTTTTTAGCGAATTTTCTTAGAAAAAATTCACCAGGGTGGAGATCCCGACTTTTGAAAAAATTTCTTCAAATGAGTGCGATCTAGGACCCCTAGAACCCATATCCGGGGTCAGTTTCAATTTTTATATATTCCCACACTCTTATCATCCTAACCTCAGACTAAATTTTTAGATCATCCCAGTTTTTTTGCAGAAAAGAATATGACTGTATCATCAGCAAAACTAATGATCTCTCCAGAGTTTTCAACCTCGTATAAATTACTTATATATATATATATATATATATATATATATATATATATATATATATATATATATATATATATATATATATATATATATGTTTATTCAATTAAATTATACAATATGCAATACACAATAAGTCTATGACTTGTGCTGTATTTTTACAAAATTTAACGGGTTCATCCAAAAAATCATAACTAAAAAAATAATAGACCGATTTTGATCAAATTTAGCATGTACCTTCCTTTTGTAAGTGGGTTGGATAAGTTCGTTAGCCAGGAAAATCTAACCAGGTTTTCCGGGAAATTTTTGGGTTTTCTTTCTGACCAAATTTTTTCTCAAAAAATAGAAAAGCTATGGTAACCAAATTTGGTACGTAAGTTTGCGATATTAAAAAGGAAACTATATACCAAAATTAGCAGTGCTATCGGGGCGACAAGGCCCGGACGAGCCCTGAGGGAAAAAAATATTCCAAAATTTATATTTCTATGTAAAAGAAAAAAAAGTTATAAAAAAATATTTGGTTCCAGATCATTTCTATGAAAATTGACTACTATAACGCACTTGCTGCGTCCAGACTTTTTTAATGTTACAGATGATGATAAATGTATCATATTTAACAAAGAACTGAGAAGGCGGATCTCGATGGCAAAGCAAGTATTATTCAACAGACAGAAGTACCTACTCTTCTCACTTTATAAGGATTTTAACTTGGACCTGGAGGAACAGGTTCTTAAACTCATACCATGGAGTAACAGGTTCTTAAACTCATACCATGGAGTGTTGTAGGTATGGGGCAGAAGGCTGAACTGAACAGGATATCAACAGAATATGTTCATAATTTAAATGTGAACATGGAGAAACATGACAAGACAAGATACACCGATATAAAAACGAATAAAAGTGTGTTAGGTATGGAGAATTAGAAGGTGAGTGAAAAAATAGAGGCTTATGCTGAAATAAATTGCCAGAGGATGGAGACAAAATTTATTGGACATATATTCTGAGACACAATGGCAAAATTTATTGGACATATTCTGAGACACAATAATTATAGTAATAGTAAATTATGCCATATAAACCATAACTTAACACTTTTCCAGTACAGAAGGCAAATAAGCTGGAAGATGTTCTCGGTTGTTTTGATGAAGCCAAAGACAAATATTACTATGGAAACATTAAAATTTTATAACTTCTATCAAAAACCAGACCACTTACTCTTTTGTAACGGAACTTAAGAAGCAACCCACTAGTTATGGATGTATCTGTATAATTATAAAAATCCACACACAGGTTGAACGATCAAAGATAAATTAATTCTGGGTCTCTACGACAAACAAGTACAACAAAGGATTATTAGGGAAACTGATTTTACACTATCAGGATTGACCGAGTTTCATACATATTTACATATATAATAATTAATTACCCATAACTATGTTTATTTGTATCTAATAACTTAAACATCTTTTTTACAATGTTATATTAAAGCAAAACAAAAATCAAAATCAAACTAAACCTCAAAATATGCAATTAGGTAAGCCATTTTAAACATATAGAGTGTGTATTCCCCGTATATAAACTGGCATTTTCATTTCAATTTCGCTTATATGTAACAGTTTGCAACGAAATATGAAGCAGAGATCAATATTAGGTTTTCACCCAGTTGCCCAGACAAATACTGAAGAAAGCGGTATTCTCACTCGTATCGCCGCTCTATTGTAGTGTCGACTAAACGAGCTGTCGGTCGTAAGAACTGTCGACCCAACGATATGCCACGCTCACAAGCAAACTTACCGTGTCTCAGGTTTTTTTTCGACAAAATATTTTCCTGGCAGTTATGGCTGCCACGTCCTTTTCGTAAAAAAAGTTGTGTAGATAATTTCTATTCTATGAAAATTTGCTACCATAACATAGTTGCTGCATGCAGACAAGTTCAATGGGCAATTAACCTGTTTTTCAGCCTGTTAATTTATTTTTTTTTTTGATTAGAGTTTTGACTTTGAGAACTGGCTCATTCAGTCACTGTCAGTCTTCAAAATGAACAACGATGCATCTGACCTTGCTTTTCATTATGGAAAAACGTGCCTTAAAAATGTTAATCTAACAAGCTCTTTAACTTTTTCCTGTTAATTTTGTTATTACATTAAATTTTGAGCTGATTATTAATAATTTTGTCAAGAATATCATGAATTTTTAGGTTTAAAATGACAATTTAAGAAAATGACGATACCAGACATTTGTTAATAAAGTTTTAATAACTTAACTACTCTCACAAAAAATGTAGGCTTCAAGAAAAGAAACAAAGATATTTTTCGAATACGTTTTACTCCTAAATACAAAATTCAATTCCTACATACACTACCACATACATAAATAATATAAATGTATAAATAATTTTCAAATATCCTATACTGTTTACTCTAAAACTAACATTGCTTCTTCACCATTTATTTTACGGATACGACCATACTTCAAACAGAATTGACGTTTCGTATATGCAAAAAGGACATCTGTAATTAGAAATATCTGAGCTATTGCCGATGCTAAAGTTACCCCAAAGTAAAAATTTGCATTAGCTGATCGAGAGTATATCCACAGGTGCCAAACAATCGGTGCCAATGCTGTTGCAATAAGAAAATTGACTCCAACCAGAAAACCTTGCTGCATATCTGAAAAAAATTAAACACTTTGTAAAATAAACCAAGTTTATAACTGTTTTGTGTTGTAATATGAAATTTTATATATTTTCTACATGGTTTAACAAAACAATAATCTTAATCATCGAAATAACATAATTATAAGTTGTGCGTAAAATAAAAATAAATTTTCGTTAACTTATTAAGGTAAAAAGTACTATATGGTTTCATTAATTGCTTTTGCCCTTACTTGATGAACTGTTCCATACTAAATACAGGTGTAGAAACCTCTTATCTGGCTTCACAAGTACACGTTCCCTTCTCTGCAACCGGTTTTGCCCGGCTGGACAAAATTGAATTTTTTTATAAGCATTTATCACATCGATAAGTTTGCAATTATCATTACAAAAATGTTGGCTCTATGCAGTTATTTACTGTTGGCCTATGTTAGGTATCGATAATATGTTTTGGAAATGCAGGTTCGTCAATTATTTCTAAGTGCAGAGATTTGTTCTTCATATCTGGTGTTAAAACTTTTTTTTTATTTCCTTAACGTCGGCTTATTTCCGTGACTACGGCCAATCGCCGATGCCAAGGAGCAACTTCGGTTGATGTTAATTCTACAGTTCGTATTGAAAAAGTGAAAGGAGTACCATGGGATCGAACCCAGTACCCCTCGGTTCAGAGGCACACGTTCTCACCACTGTACCACTGAGGCTCTGTGCTAAAACTTCTAGATGTTTTATTTTCTCTTACAATATGTACAAGCTAATTTATAAATTCCAGCTTTTGTCAAGAAACATGATTTTGCTTTCGTGTTAAATAGTAAATCACATGTATTGTAAGATTTGAAAACTACCTTTGTAGTTGTACTGGCATTTAACATTTTTGAAATGTTTCCAAAGTAGTATTTGTTATCCTCTTTGTCTCTAATATTTGGATCAATTAAATCAAGTCCTTTTTGTATTCTTTTCTGTCTACCATCTTATCTATTATTTTAACAGAGTATATATATATATATATATATATATATATATATATATATATATATATATATATATATATATGTCTTCCTTCATTCCAATTTCAGCCCCTCCTCACCAAACATTCATTCTGCTATCACTTTGTCCCATCTTTTCCTTGGTCTGCCTCTATGCATTTTTCAAACACTTCTTGTCTGTCACACTTTCTTCACTTGTCTCTCATCTCCTATTACTCTGCCACTGACACATATCTTCAATCTCTGCATCACGCAGGGTTGTTTCCCTGCGTTGATGAAGTGTGCGAAGGTACTTGCGTTTTTCAAGAAGGGGGACTGCAATGATCCTGGCAATTTTAGTCAGGTTTCGGTTTTGCCGATACTCTCAAAAATCTTCGAATTCCTTATTTTCCAACAACTTTATAGTTACTTTGAAGATAACCATCTATTCTATGAACATCAGTATGGTTTCCGCAAAAGATGCAGCACCATGGATACGATATCGTAGCTTCTAGAGATCGTAAATTGTGCTTTTGAACAGAGATAACAGTGCTGTGCAGTTTTTGCAGACTTAACAAAGGCATTTGATTGTGTCTCGCACGAAATATGTTTGACAAAGTTGAGTCATTATGGTATTAGGGGAGCCTGTCTGGAGTTGCTGCGGTCATACCTTAATAATAGAACACAGAGTTTTTCATGGTGGGACATACGGTGAAGTGGGATACATTCGTAGAGGGCTGTCTCAGGGTTCTGTACTAGGGCCACTTCTCTTTCTCATATATATAAATGATCTTCCTCCTAACATTCCTGATGGCATCCAACAGAGCAGGATAGCAACAGCCCTCTTTGCAGATGACACAACTTTTATTATCACTGGTAATGCTGGTAGTGATGTCAATAAGACTGTGGACAGTGTTCTTCGTGAGGCGAGAGCTTGGTTTAATGATAATGAACTGTTTCTCAATGAGGATAAGACAGCTTTAATCATGCCAGGGTCACTTCTAATGAGTCGAATACTGCTAGGAATTTTCTCGGTCTCAACATCGACCGTGCTCTTGTATGGAGGAGCCAAATAGACTCGTTGGTTGGTAGACTAGCCTCATCAGTGTATGCAGTGCGTAAGATTTCTGCAATGGCTGGACCTGAGGCAGCTTTGATCACCTATTATGGGTTGTTTTACTCACGTCTGAATTACTGTTTGCTTGCATGGGGAAATGCAGCGAGTGTGCACTTGGATAGACTCTTTGTGTTGCAGAAAGCAGCTGTCAGAGGTGTTGTCGGGGCGGGTTGCTGTGCTCACTGTAAACCCATCTTTCAGGAACTTAACATAATGTCACTATACTCATTGGTGAATTACAGACAATTGTTGGTGGTGAGAGAGAACAGGAGAAGTTTTGACACGCATGCTGAAGTGCATGACACCAGACATAAAGATAATTTAATCCAACCGAGGCATCGGATAAATAAAACTAAAACGGTTAGGGTCGACTTTTTCAATGCACTCCCAAGGTGGTTGAGAAATGAACCTATTAATAAATTCCGAACAATTATTAGATATTTTTTTAGGTTACCTATGTTGGTTTTCGTCATTTACTTCATTAATGTCCACTGGTACTACTTGTTCTGTTTGAAGGACGTCCTCAAACTACTCCCTCCAACATCTCATCATATCTTCATCTCTATCCAGTAGTTGTCCTTCTTTGAATAATATAACTTTGTATCCGTATTGCTTGCCATTTCACAGTGTTTTCATCATTTTATATAAAAGCTTTTGTTTGCCATGGTGATCTCGTTCCGTTTTTTCTCCAAACTCGTTTAAAGATTCTTGTTTCGCAATGTTTACAATCTCTTTTACTTTGTTCTTCTGTTGCTTATAAGCTACACAGCTTTGATTACTTTTATTACTGAAATGCATTTTCAACCTTTGTTTCCTTATTTTAATCTCCCTCTTTATTTATTCGTTCCACCAGTTTGTTTGTTTTTTGTTTGATGTTATTTATCACTGTTACCCCACAGGTTAATTTTGTTATTTTTTCAAGGCTTCTTTAAATAGCTTCCATAATTCTTCCAAGGTATACTCTTGGCTCTTTTCTCTAATTTTTGCCATTTCTTTTTCAGATTCTGTTGTATATTTTTGAGCAATTTCTAGTGGTCTTACTTGGTGTTAACAGAGTAACAATTATTAAATGTCATTTACTTGATTATTGGAATATTTTTCAAAAACATATCGTTCAATGATACTTGTACTTCTTGTACATTTTCAATACCTATGCCTCAAACCAATTTTGAGAAAGTGCCTACACCTGTATTTACTATAAGTGTTGCTTTCCTTGTGTCACCTAATTAATAAAATATAAATTATTGCCTTCACAAATAAAAACAACTTTTAAGGTATTAAGAATATAGTACTCGATAGAGATCGTTAAGACCTACGTGTGAACGCTTTCAGCATTGAAGTTGTATTCGTTTCCATGCGCTTGTATGTAACTTATTGCATTTCTCGTATTTACAGTGTTCATTATTAGTTAAAAAGGTGAGTAATGATATCCTACTAAGTAGTAGATTGCATTTATGGTGAGTATTAGTCATATATCTTTACTTTTATGCAATTAGTTTCAGGTCCTTTGCCTAAATGTTGCCAATTTTGACGTTTAAAATCGCGACGTTGATGCTTTGAGGAAAACCCCAATTTATGTTTCTTTAAATGCCTATCACTCTTTTGTTTTTGAACCTACAGAGCTAAATTTTGGTACGTAATTTACCGATAACGATATAAACCCGCGTACCACATTTGGTTGCCCTGACTTTGTTATTTCCAGAGATATAAATTTTTTTCGAAAGAGAACACAAAATTTTCCTGGAAAAATGTGTTGATTTTCCTGGTTAACGAACTTATGCAAGCCACTTGCAAAAGGAAGGTGTTCACCAAATTTATTCAAATTGGGCCCATTATTTTTTGAGTTACCGGTGTGATATATATATATATATATATATATATATATATATATATATATATATATATATATATATATATATATATATATATATATATTTATATATACAAATATATACAAAGTGAAACTGACCCCGGATATGTGTTCTAAGGGGCCTGATTAGCGCTCATTTGTAAAGTTTTTTCAAAATTCAAATCCTCATAAGGATTTTTTTTAAAGAAAATTCACTAAAACAATTAATTGCTACTCATTTAGAAAAAATAATTTTTGATATTGGTCAATTAATATCGATGATATCACAAGTTCAAGTCATTTATTTTGTCTCCGAGTTTGGCTAGAACTGCATTTTAGCTGAAACATGGATGCTCTTGCTATATGTCTTAACTATCTGTATCTAGTAACTATAATTAAGAAGACTTACAATCAAACAAATGGGCCCAACATGGTAATAAACCCAATACAAATCCAATGTCACCAATCGATGGATATGACTTAAAAATAGCTATTAAGCTCAGCAAGCTCGCTGTTAACATAAGCGGGTCCTTTCGAAATCTCAGAGACAGTGGTATCAAGTATAGTAACGTTACATTTATTTGGAATGAGCAAATAAATAAGTCTCTGAAATGATCGAACATTTCAATGAAAAAGTACCAAAACAGGCCTATGTTTGGTTCAAGATCTGGAACATTCAATCTACAAAAGAAAAAAAAACGGATTATTTTAGTGTACCAATAACTATCGCTAATACACAGTTTAATAATTGAAATAGAAATTAAATACAAAATGCACAAGCTTAACAAATAAACGCTAGATCAATACATATTAACATATACAACACATCAAATGCACAAACTATTTTTTAAATATTTATGTAGTATGACCTGAATCAAGCTTAATTTTATTTTGAGTTCTCTAAATTTAAGTATAGATGGATAAAACCAATGTTTTTGATTAAGTTATAAACAAAATTTTATGAAAAATATATCTTGCTGCAACTAAATTCATCTGTTGCATTTACCGGTCACCTTCTGACAACAACTTTGTCCAGCTCTTTGACTACCTTTCTGAAAAAAACGACTATCTGATTTCTGAATATCTTTCCTCCGAGGTCACTATTCTTGGTGACTTCAAGGTCCATAATAAGGAATGGCTAGGATCTTCAAAAACCGATCCACAAGGGAGAGCAGCGAAGGCCTCTGCAGTCAGCAATTCTTTAGCCAATATGGTTCAGCAACCTACTTACTTTCCTCGTATCCCAACACAATGCTCAGATCCCTTAGATCTCCTTCTAACTACAAAACCTGAATGCTATAAGATATCAGTCGCCGCCCCCCTTCGTCGCTCAGACCACGGCATGGTCACTGCTTCCTGCGCAATGCAACCCGAGGTCACACAGTCATCACACCCACGTATCGTTTGGCACCACAACTCCTCAAACTGGGACGAAATGCGGGATTACTTTTCCTCATTTCCATGGGCGTCTGTCTGCTCCTCTCATCCTGAACCCTCTGATATCTCACAAAACGTCACCGAAATTATCCAAGCTGGCATGGAATTATTTATTCCACGTACACAGAAAACCTCTTCAGCCACTCAAAAGCCCTGGTTCTCTAAATCCTGTGACAAGGCCAGACTTGAAAAGGTCAATGCTCACAAAACGCTTCTACACAATCCCAGTCAAGAAAATCGTCAAGCATTTAACGACGCAAGAAACCGCTATGTCCGCATTCTTTCTGAGGCAAAAAACTCGTTTAATAACCACATCAAAAACAAAGTTCTCTTAAGCTCCAGCGGCAGCAAACCCTTCTGGACTCTTGCTAAATCTATTGGGAATAATTTCTGCAAGAGCACGTTCCCACCGCTTGTCTCAGGGGATGAAATTGTTTCTACCGCCCTGGGCAAGGCTGAACTTTTTGCCTCGTTGTTCGCCGGCAATTCTACTCTCAACCTACCTCCAAATGTTCAACCACCAACAGTCCCCAATGTCGCGCATAAAATGACGGATATCATTTTCAAAACTAAAAGGGTACGAAAGATGCTCTCTTCTCTTAATAGCAGGAAAGCCTCTGGCCTTGACGAGATCCCAGCAATCGTTCTCAAAAAATGCGCACCAAAACTTGCTCCTGTCCTGACTCGTCTGTTTCAGATATCTTACAATCAAGGCATATTCCCTAGTAACTGTAAAACTGCTCGAGTACAACCCATACCCAAGAAAGGATCCAAAGCGCTTCCTAGCAACTACAGGTCTATTTCTCTCCTTTCAGTCGTCTCTAAAGTGATGTAAAAGTATATAAACACCGAATTACTAAAATTTCTTGAAAAACACAGTCTAATCCACGACAGGCAGTATGGATTCCGTCAGCGCAGATCGACTGCCGACCTCCTTTCCTTTGTCACTCATTGTTGGAACAGGTCTATGGAACAACACAGTGAATCCCAGATTGTTGCTCTAGACATATCCAAAGCATTCGACCAGGTCTGACACGCAGTGCTGCTTAATAAACTTCCGGCCTATGGCCTACCACCAAAACTTTGTACCTGGACAGATAATTTCCTCTCCAACAGGAGCATTTCTGTTGTTGTGGATGGCCGTTCCTCTAAACTGTATCCAATTAATGCAGGAGTTCCTCAAGGTTCAGCTTTAGCCCCTACTTTGTTTCTTCTCCACATGAATGACCTCCTCTCTAGCACATCCAACCCAGTTCACAGTTACGCGGACGACAGAACCCTCCACTCAAATATACAATATTCTAAGCCTGTCTCTTTGGCTCAATTAGATGAGGATCGCAGACTCATGGGGGGTTCTGTCTCCGTGGATCTCCAAAAAATATTAGACTGGGGAAGTAGAAATCTTGTACAATTCAACCCCACCAAAACTAAGTCTTGCTTTCTTTCTCACAAGAGATACACCAGCCCTAGACCCATCACAATGAACAACCAAGTTATTCAAAGTAATGAGTCCTTTTCTCTTGTTGGCATTTCTGTGGATCGAAATCTTAATTGGCACCAACATGTCACATCAATTGCAGAAGCGGCTGCCAAGAAATTAGGTTTCCTCTTCCGGGCTCGCAAATACTTTTCACCAGCTAATCTCTATACCTTATATACTTCACAAATAAGGCCAAACCTCGAATACTGCTCCCACATCTGGGGTGCAGCTGCCGCTTCAACACTCGCTATCCTGGACTCCATTCAAAAGAGAGCTATACGTCTCATCGGTGACCATACCCTCACCCAAAGGCTGCCATCCCTTGTCCACCGACGTGCGGTTGGTGACCTCTCTCTCTCTTTTATATATATCTGCACGGGCACTGCTCAGAGGAGCCCAATAGATCTACCAGGGGAACAGAGCGAATGCACCCTTTTACTGTCCAGGTCACCAGACATAGAACATCTTGTTATGCCCGCTCTTTTGTCCCGAGGACTTCCAAGTTGTGGAACTCCTTGCCGGCACATGTTTTTCCTTCTCCTCCGAACCTCCAAACCTTCAAGTCCAGATTTAACAAGCTGCCTCTTTCCTCCTTGTCAACACCGGTACGATAGTATTTAGGCTGTAAGCCCTCGTGGTGTGTTGTTGAAATTTAAAAAAAAAATCTAGAAAGAATGAGGCTTCTGGCAAAAATCAGACGTGAGCTCCGCGCCCCGGATCTTGGAGTTTTTCGAGGCGAAGCAAAAACTTAAAATGCCGTCCTCGTCCTTCGCCCATTCTTTAAGGTTTCCTATCATGTTCTAATTTTTTTAACACACACGAGCATATTTAAGCAGGGCAATACTTGTGATAAATCGTAAAACCCATTTTGTACTAAGAAATTTTTTCAGTTCTCATTTTTTATTACATTGGAAAGGTATATACCAAAACTAAAGTTATATACTGAAACAGCTGTCGCAAAAGATAGAAAGCGCTAGTCTTATTAATGTCGCCGAAAAAAAAGTAGAGTATGTTCTTCAAAAACTACGAGTTCTTGGCAGAAGTCAAATTATGTATTTAAGTTTTGCTCATATTGTCATGCTTTATCTTCTAGATTCCTTTGCAGTTTTTCAGTCAACATATTCAATATTTCAGGACCATTGAGAAATGCAAAATTAAAATTTAGTGTGGTAGCACTGCCAATGTTCGTTTTAATGTCTGATATGGTTTGATCAATTACAATTTTTATTGCTGTAGAAAATAGCTGAACAGGTTGAACTGTTCGTGATACGTCCTCGCATAGTTCACCAAAATGTTTTTTGCACTTGGGAATTCTTTTGTAAGAATAGGATCAACTCAGTTGTTTTTCGGCTTCTGTTTTTAACCTCTTATATTTAACATTTCATATAATTTTCTCTCAATTTTGTCAAAGTTTTGATCGCGTCAGAATTTTTTTTTCATGGAAAACATATAAATCTGTAAAAACTCGAATCAAGATCAAGTCGAGTGGACCACAGTATAAAAATTCCAGTAAAGTCAAAACTGTGCAAACTTGTCCTACGTGTCAGCTCGATCTGTTGATGTGGTTCTTCTTATGAAATGAAAGACCTACGGCACTTGGAATTTTAAATTATTTCGGTTTTATGAACCTATTAGGGGCATGGGACAAATTATCTCTCGGTCTCTTTGAGCGAGTTTTTAAAGTTCAAAGACTTTCTTCTCAGTCCTATATAGACCTATACAGCAGGGAACATGTTAGGGGAAATTGTATTAATCTATTTACTACAAAAATTAAACCAGCAGTTTTTTGTGTAAACATATAATGTGAGTCATCCGGAATGTATCTGACCTTCAACATGAAATAGTCTCAGAACTGATGATTTACTTATATTAGCAGCTGCAGTTATTCCTCTTAAACTAATTTCTTTTGCTGCAGGAACCAAAATCTCTTCTTCTGTTCGGGTGCGATATTTTTTGGATGGCCTAATCCAACCTCCCACAGTCCGAGGATAGCCAGCAAATCATCCACAAAGAGAGACCACGGCAGGGGGGGATAGAACTCCCCCTGAGGGCACCCCCCTCGCAGCCCTGAAGCTGACCACCTCCCCCTGGAGCGAGGTAATAACGGTCCGATTGTGGAGCATGCTTCCGATCCAGCCACAAATGGTAACCCTAGCCATCGCAAGTTAGATGCTTTGGAAAGTTTAGAAACCCACAAAGTGAATCCACAAAATATGATGAATTCAGACATGGGTCCAGTCAATTCCATACTTTTTGAAATAGCACGAAATAATCCATGGTCACATTCAACATCGACAGAACCAGTTAGGCGTATCCACTGACACAACAGTAGACCTTGAAGTACGTCACCTGGTATTACGTCCATTATTAAATCCATTATTAAATCACACTGCTTCTTCTACCTCTCGGCCATTCTCGACATCGGTATTACGTCACCCAGTGTTGCATCATCCGCTACAGAGGCATCCAATATTGCATCATACAGTGTTGCATCATACAGTGTTGCATCATCCGGTATTAAATCATCATCCAGTATTGCATCATCGGTATTACATAATTTTTAGTGTATAGTTTAGGTATATAAATAAGATAATTTTGCACATACAGTTAGTTTAGTGACAGTTACTGATGAAGACAACTCGTTGTCGAAATACGTATCTAGCACATAAGTATGTTATTATTTTTGGCGTTTTTGGGGTGATTCTGCGTTTTGCTTCGGTAAATAAAAGCATTAACAAAATATAGCGTTGTTATATTTATCAAATAAATAAAAAATCACTTTTACGTAAGTAAGTTACTGGGTCAATGTTTAATCTCGTGTTTTGTATTTAAAGTACAGTTTTTGTATTTGAAATACTGTATTTTGTATTTTCCCAAAAACTGGCGATGTATTTTGTATTTAAAATACTTTTGCCAAAGTACCACGTATTTTGTATTTGAAACACTTTGTCAATGTATTTTGCCCAACCATGCATATCGGACACTACGAAGTTGGTGGTCAAGCAACCTAAAATACTAATTTTCAGTGGTAAAAGCAAACAAAACACAATATAATAAAAGTGCCTTAGAATAAATTTGGTCACAAGTTTTACATAACAGCTACTTACGAAAATTAAAGAAATAAATTTTGCTCAACAAAACAAAGTTAATACTACTGAAAAAAAAAATACACTTGCACAACTAACATATAAAACTCTGTAATAGTCAGCCTATCCAAAATTACCTAACACAACTTTAAAGAAACAAGTTTATCCTTGAAAGCAATCCAATCAGGCATTACTTGAATAAAATGGATAACAAAAAATGTTCAGCACCATGCATCAAATTGGCTGACTGAATAGAGGGTGACTACTTACATGAATTGGTAAACATTTGTTAGAAACTTGTAACTTCCACTTATATAAAAATTGGCAGCTGTTATAAGTAATATATTTATAATAAAAATCATCACAGTTAAAACAGCTTTCCTCTTATTTTCAAATATATACCACTGATATAAGAACATTGGTATTACAAGCATTATTGGATAAAATGTCATTATTGAGCAAATAGCTAACGATAAGCAATTCAGTACTGTACTATCCTTTACCATTGTTAACAAAAAAACAGCCAAGATGAAATTGTGAAATACTGTAGTTGCTAGGCCAATACAGCTTAATAATGAATATGGATTGTAAAGATAGGCTGTTGCAACATACAAAGGAGGATATACAAAGTCCATACCATGTATTAGAAAGTCTTTTGTATCCTTCAATTTCTTATTGATCTCTTGTTCCTGTTTCACATATAAACAAAACATGTGATGTTTCACACAGAAGTACAGTAATAAAGAAGTAGCGATATCAAATAAGATGAACACTAAGGGTACCCATGTTTTACACATCTTGATTAATGTACTATAAAATAGTAATAACAGTGGTGTATCGTGGACTTGATCACCATCATATGGGTCCACTCCTAAGGAAAGAAGGTATGCTCCTTCTTTTACTGAAACAAAAACTTTAAAATAATGTTGGTGCATAACTGTATCAAAATGCTTTTAACCTTCAATTAGGCGCGCTTTTTGGCGCAACGCGATTAGTTGCGCTAGGTCCATCAGACCTAAAGCTCACAATCACGCTGTTTTCCAATGTGTTCTAGCAAATTGTAATGTAAACAGTGATTAATATAGAGTGCATTGCGCCTATATATATATATATATATATATATATATATATATATATATATATATATATATATATATATATATATATATATATATATCACTGCTATCTCCGTTATTATTAAAGATAGGGAGACGGTTAAATTAGCAATGTTTTGTAGAATTTCATGCTCATTCCAAATATGGCTTGTATTTTGCCCTGCCTCTTTTTGTTTTTGAGTTATTTTGAAAAAAAATAAAAAAATTGTCGATTTCTTTTTTCTTCAATATCTAAGTAGGCGTTGATCTGACATGTCTAAGACTTGCACATTATCGGGACACTTTTTACAGAGTAATCTTTTTGTGCTATTCTCAACTTTGGATTGTCATTTGTTTTTGAGCTAAAAGTATCAACGTTTGTTTTTATTATGGCAGCCATATTATAATTTGAGCTCATGTGATAGCCTGTGAAAAGAACTTTCCAATGATGTACAACATGCTTGAGAAATCTTGTAATTGCACTGACAATTTTCAAAAAAACCGTTTTGAGGATAGTAGGCTATGAAATCCAATACCAGAAAACAAATTACAAAAAGAAAGTCTTCAAAAAGCAGTAGACCATGGAGTCTAACAACAGACTTCTACTTTTAACATAATTTCCGTAATGATTCACAATAAAAAAAAAGGAACTTTTAGCACGCAATGAATCAGCCCATTATTACAAATGATATTTTACATTACAACATTATCCTAAAAAATTGATATATTTCAATTAAATAGGTAAACCTAGTAAATAACTAAATTTACTAACAGAACTCAATAAAAATCAGATTAATGATTTACGAAGACACCTTTGAAAATTGTTTGATTCTTAAACGTAAGTCAACTGAAAAACAACAGAAGAAAGGTTGCTATAGATATAACACTATCGCGACAATTAAGAATACTGTCATTCTTAATTATCTGAGCAAATTGAGGTGTATTTAACATGTTGCTTAATTTTGTACTAAATAGTTTGTTTCCTGTTTATTTTAAATATTATTCAAAATATGTTCAGTAATGAAGAATATTTTGACATACTGGAATGTTATATTCGTTCTAACCGAAATACTAAGGCAGCTGCAAACTCATATCAAACAACTACCCAGAAAGACGACAACCAAACACCAAAATATTTCGCAGGATAGTGACCAATCTATTGAACGACGGTATCTTCCATGCAAAGAAACTACCAATGCCTAGAAATGAAGAAAGAAATAATGCCGTCTTACAGGTTTCAAACGAAAACCCTCCGCAATCTATTCGGTTTTATGGTGAACAAGTTTACATTCCAAAAAATACGGTACACCATGTATTAAAACAAAATCATTACCATCCATACAAACCTACAATCGTACAAGGCTTAAATGTTGACGATTACCCTAAGCGACTTCAATTCTGCAGATGGTACAAAGGACAATGTCAGCAAGATGAAAATTTTCATTTGAAAATAATATGGATTGATGAATCCAGATTTACAAATTGTGGTGTGTATAATCGCCATAATAGACATTATTGGCCAAATGAAAATCCCCATCTAAAGGAAGAAAGACTATTGCAAGACAGATTTGGTATTAATGTTTGGTGCGGCTTATTAGGTAAAAAACTGTTATTTTTATTTGTAGATTAAACTGTTAATTTTAAAAAGTGTCAGGTAACTTCATTGTTGGTCCGTTCTTTTTTTAAAATAATTTAACTGGGGAAAGGTATCTTAATATATTGAGAAATGATATCTTACCAACAATTAGAAGAGTTTATGATAATTTAGACGAGATTTGATACCAACAAGATGGTACACAAAAAATTAGATTATCCAATTATGAGAATTAACAGCAACAATATTTACGAGAAATCAATTGTACTGTGACAGATAACAAGCAAACACTGGACAGAAAAACACTGACTCTAGTGGGCGCGCTGGGTCCGGCAGACTTAAACAATGTCTCGTCAAGTTTATTCATCAACTACTAAAAATTCAGAGCAGCTATCGGCATCCGGTTTTGGGAATCGATTGTAATTAGACCCTTTTGAGATGTGGTAACTAATTATGACATATGTATCAAAATCATATTCTTCAAAAGCAAGATGACGCAGTTCTTCAACATCTTGATGATTATCCGAATTGTAAACTTTTTACTTCCATATAGCAAACGTCTATTTAACAAATTTCTCTCTATAACGAATAATTGTGTTGGACTTTGCCCCTGGATTAACATTGCATAAATAACGAACCCCCTACAATGAAGTAAATTTTCTGTATGTCGAAGCTATCAAACTGTAATAAAGTATCCTTTTCTGGGAATACAGGGTTTCTAGGTAACTGATGTGCGGCACGTGGCACGTAAAACATTATAAACGTCACCAGGGTAATAAATCATGACGGGTAATCACTTAAAGACTGCCGATATACGTGACAAAATGCAGATTTGCTTGTGTAGGTCAGAATTACTTCTGGAACATGAACAATTCCCCCTATTCAAGGTTACGAATGTCCGGAAAGTAAAAAAACATCACAAACGTCACTGATGACGGGTGAGCACTTAACGACTGCCGATAATACATACGTGCCTAAATAGAGCTTTGCTTATTTACGTTAAAATTTGTTGTAAAGCATAACAAATAAGACAAAACGTCTATCTAACAATAAGCCTAGCAAATGTGATTTGGGAATGGATGATTTCCTTGTTTCTTTCCACAGTTAATATTTTGGCTATAAAAGCAGATTTTGTATTTTCAGTCTACATTTGAATTTCAAACTGTTTAGTTGCAACAGTCGAACCATTATACGAAACTTATATGTAATTTTCTGTCCGTAAAAATATCTACATGCAAGTGTCTCAGTTTGAATGATAAATTGAAAATTCTTAATGACGTCGACAGCGGCATTAAGAAGAAAGACATCGCCCAGAAGTATGGAAAACCCTCCAGCAGTTTTACTACAATTCTCAAAAATTGGGAGCTTATTTCAAATGCAGTTGAAACTGGTAGACCATCGGATACAAAACGCGTAAAATTGTGTGTCTATGAAGATATCGACAATGCGGTTCTGAAATGGGTGCAAATGTTGTGTGAAAAACATATGCCGATATTAGGTACTATCATCAAAGAACAAGCCTTGAAATTTGCTAGATCTCTTGGATACTCCGAATTTACTGCTAGCACCGGATGGTTAGACAAATTTAAGAGACATCACGGGATAGCAGAAAAGATCATTTGTGGAGAAAGTGCTGATGTGAGTGATACAGACTGTGAAAATTGGAGACAAAATGTTTTAAAGAAACTCATGGATGAGTATAGACCCAAGAATGTTTTCAACGCGGATGAACTGGGTCTCTTTTATAAATGTTTGCCGAACAGAACATTAGCTTTCAAAAATGACAAGTGCTTCGGAGAAAAACAGAGCAAAGAAAGAATCACCGTTCTAGTTGGTTCTAATATAACTAGAAGTAAATAAAATGTTAAATTGCTGGTGATAGGGAAATCCAAAAATCCGCGTTGTTTTAGAGGAACAAAATCATTAGAAGTGGATTACAATTTCAACAAAAAAGCTTGGATGACTGGTGATATCTTTGACGAATGGATCAAGAAGATCGATAAATGCATGAGCCGGGAAAACAGAAAAATTGTTCTCATTGTTGACAACTGTCTTGCACATCCTCCCAGTATCGCCGAAAAATTGAAAAACGTGAGGCTTGTATTTCTGCCGCCTAATGTAACAGCAAAATTGCAGCCTATGGATCAAGGAATCATAAAAAATCTGAAATTCCATTGTAAAAAAAGAATACTGATGAAGATTGTCTATGAATTTGAATCAAATCGGAACCCACAAACTGCAATAAATCTTAGTGATTGCATTTCAGAGCTTTCCAAAGTTTGGATGAATGACGTAAACGAGGGTACCATTAAAAATTGTTTTCGGCGAGCGGGATTTGAACAAGGTGTAGAGACAAATGAAGAATGGAATGAGGAAGATGAGCTGCCACTCTCTCAACTAAATCATGTTTGGAATGTGCTGAAATCATCAGTAAATGTTGATAATATTACTCTTGCTGAATATGTTGACACAGATTCTAATGTTGTTACCAATGAATATCCTAGTGAGGAAGACATTTTGAATAGTGTGAGATGTGAAGAAGAACAGGATAGTGATGATGCCGATAACTTACAAGAGCAACCGGTTGAAAAACCTTCCCGCGAACAAGCGCTTCAGGTTTTCAAAATGTGTCGTTTAGCTCTGAAATATGGTGACAGTGTTCCAGAAAGTGTGTTTAATTCGCTGAATAAATGCGAAGTTTTTTTTATGAAAATCACTAGAGGTGTGCGAACCCATGTTTTGTTCGAACCGAACTATGAACGAACCCAAGCAAATATGTTGCCTCGAACTTCGAACGTCTGAAATAGTATGTCTAAGGTTCACAGTCGAACTTCGAACTTCTTAGAAATTTAAAATCGAACATCGAACTACCCAAAATTCTTCAGTGTTCATATATCAATTCCAACAAAATTTAGGAATATTGTACCATGCAATATTTGATATGTGAAAGATTCCCATTCTTTTAACAAAAAGGAAGAGTTTGGCAAATTTGCAGGTTGATTGGGTGAAAATGCCTACTGGTGCTGATCGTTTTGGCTCATGGTGAAATAAATCATGTTGAAACCAGTGTTTTCCATATGAAAAAGTTGTTGGGAGGCTAGGATATATAAGATATAATTCTGTGATTGCTAAATGGCTCCGTTGTGTCTCCATGTGCCCACCAACTGTCAAAAATATGCATGAGTGAAATCTCCTAAAATTATGCTATCCACTCAATGAAACCGATAACGAGTTTAAAGCGCCGCTACCGAGTTAACGGGGCCGCAACTTCGCTATCTTTGGCAGCATTCAATGCCTGTAAAGTTAAATTTCGAACTATTTTTGAGCAACGAACTTCGAACTATTTTGGAGACCTTTGGGTGATGAATAAAAGGCCTTTTCTTTCCAAACAAATACTTTATTCCTTGTCCCAAAGCGTTTCGACCTTACCTAACAGGTCATCCTCAGGGGAATTTGTCTTGCTAAACAGGACTAAAAAACTATACAGTTGAATGCCCAAGGAACATGCTTCATCTGTTGTTATAGGATTGATCCATTTGGTATCAGAAGTGCTAACAACTTGGAAAATAACAATTCTGTTGAAAATCAAGAAAGAATTTTTGTTTTAAATTTAAAACAAAGATGTCAACCCCAAACATTTTGACGTTTAGGAACAGTATTTTGGAGAATTACATATTTTGAACTTCGAACTACTTCAACATCACTAGTGCGAACATTTTTTCGAACCGAAGGTTCGGTTCGAGTTCGGGTTCGGTTCGAAATTTCGAAGCTTCGCACACCTCTAAAAATCACACAATTTTCAGTAGTGTTAGCCAAAAGAAAATTACGGATTACATACATGTTGCAAGCAAGGAATGAATTACTCTATGTAGATGCATTATGTAAAGGTAAATAATAAATTTCTTTCGATATTTATGTCTGCACGTGATTTCTCCTAATACCTTGAACAACAATTATACATCCGGTATAAATCCCTAACAAAATACGGCAAGGAAAATAGGAGTTAAAAAAATATTACTGTTTGTTCTGCACATGAGCACAAACTCAACCATCTAACCTGCAAGATTAACCATTTTCTATATAACAAATTTTCTATATAAAGAATTTTTTTGTGGATTTTGAGAAGTTACACTGTATTTGTACAATATTCAAAGGACTACAATAAAAAACTATTGTTTTACTATGATGTAATAGTCACAAAAAATTATATTATCCAATTATGAGAATTAACACTAACAATATTTACAAGAAACAAATCGTACTGACAGATAACAAGCAAACACTGGACAGAAAAACACTGACTCCAGTGGGCTGCGTCCAGCAGACCTAAACAATGCCTCGTCAAGTTTATTCGTCAATTACCAAAAATTCACAGCAGCTATCGCATCCGGTTTTGGGAAAGTATTACAATTACACCCTTTTGAGATGTGGTAAACTTACATTCCGATATCTTAATGTGGTCTTGAGATATTAACAAAATACAAATGCACCTAAGTGCGCCTAATGGAAGGTTAAAAGCTATAAATTTTTTAGTATAACACAAATAATTATTATCTATAGTAATAGAACATTGTCAGGGTCGCTATCTCGATGCGGAACCAGGTAGTATGTTGTCACGACAGATCGAAATAACATTGTGAGATGGACGACAGGGTCACCATCTCGGTGCGGAACCAGGTAGTATGTTGTCTCGACAGCTCCAATTAACACAAAATTGGGAAAGAAATGGGCCAGGGCTGACAATTACAAAATTGTTAGTTGGTTGTACACAGTCTCTGTTTTATAACATTTTGTATTATTTTGAGCTGTCGTACAAAATACTATCAGTTCTGAACCAAGATGGCAACACTGTCGTACATGTCACAATGTTCTAGGAGGCTGGCTACCATAGCCGTTTTACTTTATAGGTGTGTTCTTGCTGTAATTAATATACTGTACTGACGAGCTCTAATTAGAGCGAAACCAGTCTGCGGTACCAATTATGGTGAGAATACATCCAGCCTTATATCTATAGTAACGCCAACTGAACATCAAAATTATTGTGCTCCTGTTCCTATCAACTATTTTTACAGGAATTTTCGCTGTGATATAAACGAAAGTTTTAGAAAGTGGTAAAAGGCATTTATAAATGTATTAGTTGGTAATAAGGAAAAATTGAGATATAACAAATTTTACAAAATTCAAGAAATTCTGAAATTGGATTTTGACATTTACACCTAATATTTGGGACTCTACATTGGTATTCTCAATTGTATTGGATACCAGCACAAGTTCGCCTTTTTTGTACAACACATCATACAATTAATTATCACAAATATATTACTATATATACCTCTTTTCCAAGAACTCAAAGGAGTAGAAATTTCCAGGTGGTCTGCTATCAATTTTTGATATTTAGAGTTCATCGCGAAATAACGCACAGTAGCTGCTCCCCCGAAGCATAGTAGTAAATAAACAAAATCATTTGGTTTACGATTTTTCGCTTGGGCGCGTTTTGGGGCTTTAGAGGGATTAAAGCTTTTCATATTTGTTTCTTCCATAGTAACGAATACCTAATGCATTTTAGACAAGGTTTAATTCAACTCAAAAGTCTACTTTTGGTGTTTATATTTATAAAGAATATTCTAATTAGAAATGATTAGTATTGACTAATTACAAATTGCAAGTCTCGTCTTTCTTTATTTATGTTGTTTTATGTTAAAAAAAAGAGGTTATGTCACTTTACCAAACTGTCAGTGTCACATTGTCAGGTGTGTAAAAGTAAAATAACCACATTTTTTGGATTTATTCATGATAATATTAAACTTATCATAGAGCTAATTTTGAAAACAGAATAGAGAAGCTAGAGATAACCTAAATTTTATTATTTTGAAAATACTTATGTGCGTAATTTTAATTTACAATAAGTAATATTTGCTTACTTATACATTGTAATAGACACAAATATACATTATTTTTTAAAACAGCATCAAGAGAAACAGATTTAAAAATAGGTAGTAGATTAACTTATTTCGTTATTGTAAACTCTGGTCGCAAGTTACGAAAATGAATGAAGTTTGGAGTTTTAGAGGCCTCAACGATAAAGTTAAAAGTTGCTAGGTGTGAAAAATTGAATGTGTTTTTTATATTGGAAAATACAACTGATCAAAATAAATGATTATTATTAGAATTTTAAAATATTTTTATTATACCTAGATATATTAGCGAAATCTTAAAAGGTAAAATATGTATGAAAAAAATCCCGTAAATAGACATTAAAAGCAAAAAGTAATTACTTCTGTTACGTTGTTATCCATTTTTAAACAACTCTTTTGGTATTATACAAAAGATATAATTGTCTAATTCAGTGTTCCAAGAAGTCAATAGCTGAAATGTCATTTTAATAAGTCAATAGCTGAAATGTCATTTTAATTTATATTGTTGGTGGAACTTAACTTCTTTAAACTACTGTCATTGTCATAATAATTTTTATTTTTTGGTCTCCTAATTTCAAAATTTGGCGACGAAGAAGGAAGCAAAAGTTGTATTTACACTTCTCGTGTTTCTTTAAAATAAGACGAATTGTCATGGAATTTAAGGTGGTAATTTTACTGGGGTTGGTCATAAACATTTAGCATAAGGTTGTAATATTATTAATTTGTGGTAAGTTACGTGGATTTATAGTATATACAAGTATTCTCCTTATTAACAGTTCTTTACAACTGAACTTCCAGCACCTCTTTGTCGTGTATACTTGTAAATATTTTTGTGTTTACACCACATATTATCAATAAAAACAAGTCTCCATATTGTCAGCAATAGCAGTACTTTTATTTAATTTGTATACAATGGAGTTTTTGGAGGATATAATGTGCAATAAGTATTCAGATTTTGCTTTTAGTTCTTTCTGAGGTAATTGTAGTCGATCTCGTTTATGGGACAACCTATTATATATATATATATATATATATATATATATATATATATATATATATATATATATATATATATATATATATATATATATATATTTGTGTGTGTGTGTTCCTTCATTAACCGAAAAAATTAAATGTGTTTATATAGGCGCGTAAAAACATCACAAATGTTACAGCGTTAAAAACAAATAACAATTATTTGCTGGGTTTTGAAAAAGTAGATCAAAATAAGATTATAAATTTACGTTCATTAAATAATTGTGTTGTTATTCTACTTATTAATGAGAGCCTCGGTAATTCAGTGGTAAGAACGTGTGTTGTTGAACCGAAGGGTACTCTGTTCGATTCCCACGTTTCCCCTTTTACTTTTTCAGTACCTACTGTAAAATTAGCATCAACCGAAGTTGTGGCATATGTCTGCATGTTCCGCTCTTCGGATGGCGAGTAAAGCAGTTGGTTCCGCGTCCATGCGATGTTGGCGGCGTTAAAGATTCTTACCCTCGCCTTGCAGAAAGGCAGGGGTTCGGCAAAGTTTCCAGGATAGTGATATGAAACTGCTCCCTAGCGTCGGTCATTGCCCATAGTCACGGAAATAGGCCGATGTTACAGTACCAAATTTATTAATGCAATATAATAAATGCGACAAGTTAGGTATTATATTATATTATATTTGTCACCATAGATGTGTGTGCTGGAATTTTACAATTATTCGATTAATATAGCCACCAAAAGTGTCAATAATTAAAGTAACAGATTTGGTACATTCCTTAGAAATATAAAGATGATCATCTTAAACAAATTATACCTTTAAAAGTAAAGAAAAAAATCCCTACATTAGCATCTAAATTTTGTTCATAGAGAAACTATGGCTTTACTTTTTACAAGAGGTAAAAACTATTCTTCTTATTTACTTTGTTATTATATTACCCTAATTCCACAAATGTCAAATATACTGCAGTTTCCTATAATTATTGTTGACTTAACAGATTTTGCCACATGCCCAACATTAATATCTCTCTCTCTTTTCTGATTATAGGACTTGAGCTCCTTGAAGATTGAAATAGAAAGTGACAGACATATTATTTTAACTTTTATCTTCTAATTATTATTTGTTTCCATTCCATATCAACTGAGCGTTGAGTCACTGAGCCTTCTTATTGTGGCAATAAATTTAGGAAAATCCTGTGAAGTCGAGACCTGTGTAAAATAAAATATGGTGTCATTCTGTCAGGGGTGATAATGGGTATTTAAGAAGCATAACTCCGAAAATTGTTTTAAGGAAGTCTTAGAAATAAATTTACCCGAGCAAAATGTCTGGGTTTGATGATAATCCCTTTGGTGATCCTACAATTGACAATCCATTTGCGGTAAGTACGTTGTGTTTATATTTGATTTAAAAGGCTGTTTATTTATCTTTTCATCTCGAAAATATTTTATGGTGCCTTTTGTTTTCATTTATTTATTGGCAAATTATTGATTTTTAGGATCCAGCTGTCCAGCAGGTGGCAAGCAACACAAATGCACAGTTAAGAAATGACGAATATAATCCTTTTGATAATCAACCCCAACCTGCCAAATCGGTAAGTGTTTCGTGTTTTTCATTACTTAAGCCAAAATAGATCTAAATTTTAGGAGGTAATCTAACCTCAAACTCATTATTTGTGTAAGTCATCTTAATGTATTTGCTGATTTGCTTTGAATCTATGTAGTTTATTGGCATCGAGATCTGTTTATTAACTCTCTGTTGAACTATCAGTTTTGTCAATTTGTTACAAGAATACTGGGCTAACCTGTGCTTATTTACTTTGTGTTTAACTATCAGTTTTGTTAGTTTGTTACAAGACTACGGGGCTAAGCTTCATTTCAGGAGACACAATCTTTTCTCTCACTGGTTTTCCTTCTTAACCTTTCTCCACCTGTTACGCTCTTGTATTAATTTTGGTAATCTTTGAATATAGGGTGTCACACAGCGCATTCTAAATAGCACAGGCCAGGCATGAACAGAAATGTAAATACCACATACAGTGTTGTAGTTCTGGGGACGGTCAAATTAACCGCAACCAGAAGTTACTGAAACAGCGCACACCACAAGAAAGCGTATGTAAGGTAGAGTAATAATCTGAAAAAAAAAAATCCATAAATAACAGATTTGAGAAATTAAGTTCTCAAAAACACACGAGTTGCACATTTCAAACTGTCAATTTTCAGCGGCTTTGCCACATTTAATATTTAATCCCAAGAGTGTTTTGTTGCTTTAACAAAGTAAAAGCTCTAAAATGCTTTTTACACACTCCTGCCGACCTGACCTTCTGGACCTGACAACACCACCTATCTGCATGAAATATGTCAACAAAACAACAGTTATAACCTCAGGTGCAAAAAAATACGTTTTGTTGCAAATCAAAACGTTTTAATTTCGTTTATCATTGAAAAGTTATTAAAAAACGAAATATACTACATTGTTTAACTTTATTAAGGTATGTACAACTGTTTTTAGGGCACATTCTATTATAATCACGTTAATATGTAGTTGTGGTTAAGTCGACCGTTCCCATAGTTATTTCATTGAATAAGATCTAATCAATATTATATATCTACTTTTTAATATATTTTAGCCTGTATCAAATGTGTAGTACATTGTAAAGAGAATACATCTAAAAATAGGTCCTACAGCAGCTAAAAGTAATGTCACAAAACGTAATATTGTTACATTTAAGTGTAGATTTGCTAAATTTGCAGACAACCTCCCGAACACTTTCTGCGTGAGCATCGTTATATAGTATACAGAGATGCCGTGTTAAAAATCCTATTATAAATAGTGTGACTCCTGGGCTCCGGATGCTCACGCAGGTGATTTCTTTACCTCCGTGGCTTTTTTGGTTGATACCCTCGAATTGAGGGTCTTCTGAATGATGCTGCAAATGTGTACTGATTGCCTGTTGTGACTCCGTGTATTTTTGCTTCTTCATCCAGAGTGTTCCCATCATCACCTGGCTATACCATACTGATGACAGCTAATAAGCTTGAAACACGTGTATGCGGTTGTCTCTTTGTGGCCTTGCCTTTAACCTTTTTCCTTGTATAGTATATATATATATATATATATATATATATATATATATATATATATATATATATATATATATATATATATATATATATATATATATATATATATATATATATATATATATATATATATATATATATATATATATATATATATATATATATATATATATATATATATATATATATATATATATATATATATATATATATATATATATATATATATATATATATATATATATATATATATATATATATATATATATATATATATATATATATATATATATATATATATATATATATATATATATATATATATATATATATATATATATATATATATATATATATATATATATATATATATATATATATATATATATATATATATATATATATATGGAAAATCGGAACAGGTTTTCCGGGAAAATTTTGTTTTCTATCGAAAAAATTTTTATATCAAATAAAAAAGCCACGGTAACCAAAAACTATACGCTAACATTTATATTTCTACGTTACAAGCAAAAAGGTTCTAAAAAAATATTTGGTGCCAGATTATTTCTACGTAAATTTACTAGTATATCGCACTTGCTGCATCCAGACTTTTTGAAAAATCTTTTCAGAAACATACTTAGAACCCCAAGAAAAATTGGTGAATTTGCATGCAGATGACCTCCTGAACAGTTTGAGATTAAACGACTGCCGATAGATAAAATTTGGTATCTTACATGCACTCTGACACTATTCTTACCTTTTGTTCTCTTGGCTTTACAGAGTTATTTAAATTTAAAGTTTTTTACACATTACATAATTTTTAACAATTTCTCAGCTGCTGATAGATAAAGTTTGGCATCTCACATGCACGCTTGACACTATTCTTACCTTTTGATCTCTTGCCTTTGCTGAGTTATTTATATATTAAGTTTTTTTACACATTACATACTTTTTAAACAATTTCTCAGCTGCTGATAGATAAAGTTGGGTATCTCACATGGACGCTGACACTATTCTTACCTTTTGTTCTTTTGCCTTTGCAGAGTTATTTACATTTAAAGTTTTTTACACATTACATACTTTTTAAACAATTTATAAGTACGGTTATGTTCCGCGACACCCCTTCCCCTCGTAAACATTACATTTGACATTAAGTTAACATTGACTTTGGGAATTCCTGGAATATTCTAGACACATGGACTATTGGCTTCTACTGCCAATTTATCACTTTGCTTTCAGTTTAATATTGAAACTGACCCTGGATATGGGTTCTAGGGGTCCTAGTTCACCCTCATTTGATATTTGTTTAAATAAAATTCAAGAGTCGGGATCTCCCCATTAGTGCATTTTTTCTAAGAAAATTCACTAAAAAGCGTTCGGGATGTTGTCTGCAAATTTACCAAATCTACACTAAAATGTAACAATATTATGTTTTGTGACATTATTTTTAGCTGCTGTAGGATCTATTTTTAGATGTATTCCCTTTACAATGTACTACACATTTGATACAGACAAAAATATAATAAGAAGTATATAATATTGATTAGTTCTTATTCAATGAAAAAACTACAACCCGACAACACTATGTGGTATTTATGTTTCTGTTCGTGTCTGGCCTGTGCTGTTTAGAATGCGCCGTGTGACACCCTATATTCAAAGAGTACCTTAATTTTAGTGTTTTACATGTCATTCAGGGTTTTGTGGTTCTAGTTTCCTGCAAAGTATTTTCTTCACAGCGGCATCAAAATCATATTTATGTTTGCCAATACAGATATTCCTTTGCTGAGATTAGCCTTATTGGTTTCCTCTTTAAACTTTTCCAGTTCATCTGCATCTTTTAATTTGTAATCATTCCTCTGTCTTTTAGTATATGCATATTCCATTTCCTTGTATTTTCTCTGTTCTTTGATAATGAATTTTGGCACTTTGCTAGTACCAGATTATGGTCATTGTTATTCTTACATATAAATTTGTTATTTATATGACTATGCATGCGATAACAAAATTCTATGTGCTACATATACCTACAATAATTTTAAGGTAATATTTTAAAACATACGCGGACGATACTCAGTTATATTATCACTTTCCAAAAGAAGACTACTGACAAGCTTGTCAATACATTAATGAAGATCTAGCAGCGGTTCGAGTTCAGTCCTTAAAACATAATTTGATGTTAAATCCGAGCAAATTTCAACTCGTGTGTTTTGCAAATAAAAACAGCAAAGTTTGTTATCCAAAATTTTAAGATTCATATTGACAATGTTCTAATTCCTGTCACGAACAAGGCTAGGAATCTGAGACTTATTTTTGATAGTGATTTGAGGTTTGAAGATCATCTAAAGCTCATACTTGGGAGAGCATACTCTAGTCTGAGGCTTCTATATTGTAACAGATTCCTACTAGACCAGAAGGCGAGAAAGTTGTTATGCAAGTCTCTTGTCTTGTCACACTTCAACTTTTGTGATTTCATTTATGGTTCTTGTCTAACCCAATTGAATAAGGATAGAGTGCAAAAAGTACAAAAAAGCTGCTACCGTTTAATTATATGGGGTCAGAAAGCATGATCCAATTAATTACATATAAAATATAGGAGGACGGATGTTTTTATATGAGCTCTAGAAGACTACTACATTTGGCAGCTTTTGAAAATT
The DNA here is from genome assembly GCA_964006375.1 of Tillus elongatus. Taxonomy (NCBI): domain Eukaryota; kingdom Metazoa; phylum Arthropoda; class Insecta; order Coleoptera; family Cleridae; genus Tillus; species Tillus elongatus. The sequence continues at coordinate 113,906,723 of OZ023269.1, read as the reverse complement.
GTGAATGACCCTGCAGCACCTTCATCTCTCAGACAGAAGTTTACACCTCATAAACGCGTTCACTCTAAAGCAACTAGATTTAATGACAATTTTGTTCTGCCACATCATCCGACGGCCATGTTTACACGTAGCTTTATGTATCAATCTATTTCTTTGTATAATCGACTACCTCAAGAATTTAAAATGTTCAATACCAACAAATTTAAGTATAAATTAAAATTGTTTTTGCTCAACAATCAATAGGTAGAGGTTGGTTTCCGTGTCGTGGGCATCGATGCTAGGGTGTTTTGGGTGGTTCTATTCTTAGTTTAAGTTTTGGCCTTTAGTTGGAACTCCTTGGAAATTTAGGCAATTTTTAATTTAGATTTTTCTTCAGATTTGCTTGTTAATTTTATTTTTGTTTGCCGAAGATACACAGTTGCGTGTAATGTGCCCTGTTTCCACTGACGGATGGGCTTGAGTGTGAATAGTTCGGCTAGACTTCGCCCTTTCCTGATGGTGGTTGTGGGGTTGTAATACGAATAATAATTTAGTTAATAAAGCTGATATTTATTTATTTATTTATTTATATACCTTTGAAAGGTTTTTATTAACTTAATATAGATAGCCCCTATTTGAAAAAGAATCAGCTGTATTTCTGATATGTTGTGGCATCACAAAATATGTAGCAATTTGAGATTAACAGCACATTCATTTTACTATTTTTTACTTAGGCAATAACTAGTGACAAGAGTAGTTGATTATGATTAATAACTGAAATTATTATAAGTTTCGGTGACCCAGTGTTTGTGGCATTGTGCCTGAGCAAAATGAATGTTTGCCTGTTCTGCTTTGCAGAACTAGTTTACTATTAAAGAAGCAAAATACACTATACCCTCGATTATTCGTATCCGGATCATCCATGCTGAAAAATTGATCAAAATTTCAAATCAGGAATGGATCGAAATTTCAATTTTTTCCCGTTGCGTCTCGCAGTAATATAATAAATATCCCTAATAAAAACCAACGACCATTTAAGTACAGATCTGCCTATTATAGTTTTTTTTCCCTTAGGGCTTGTCTGCGGCCTTGCCGCCCCGATAGCACTGCAACCTTTGGTTGATTGTGCATACACTTATGGCGTACATCTCGGCCTGAAACACCGTTGCATGGGCTCCGAGGGAAATACTATGACTTACCCTCGGTCTTTCCCAGTAAACACCTGCTCCCGTCCCACGCTCACCGCCGGATCAGTCCGTGAACCAGACGAGCGCGTCCCGTGGTATGCCCTGCGTCTCGTCCCGCCATGCCTCGCGGTCGGGGATTTCCACTGTAAAGTTGTTTTCCCTGCACATTCGCGGGCTCGCGAAGTCTGACCTCATTTCAAGCATGGGCTCCTTCACAATCTCCTGAATTTTGCAGTGGCCCCTGAAGCCTGGGTTGATCTTCAGTCTACCATTGCAGGCTAGTCTGTATAGTCCTAGCCTGGCCTCCCCCATAATGACTAAGTGTAGGGGGGGCAGATCCAGCAACACCTCCATGGCGGCTGTTGGGGTTGAAGACATATTATAGTTACTACATTGCAGAAATCACGAGGAATATAAAAACGTGAATGTCGTTAGAACCTGTAGTGTAGTAGTATGTATGTAGAAACAGAATAAACTATTACAGATGGCTTATTTTGTTGTATGATTTTATTTATTTATCTCCGAATGTGCCACTACGATAGGATTCATATCCGGGAATGTTTGTGTTAAGGTAATAAATTTTGATTAATCTTTTTACACTTCATCTTATTCGACACTGCATGGGCGGTACGGCAAATAGGAACAAGATAAACTTTTCCTAAGAAACAGTTTTTCAATTACTGTGTTGCCAATCCCCCCCCATTAGCCCAGATAGTCAAGAGTATAGTGTACATACATACAAAATTTTTTTTTTTAAAGATAAGCGTAAAAAATAGTTCAAAATATTGCATGTTAATAACTATGAAAAGGAAAGGCATTTGCTGTTGCACAAACAATTTATTTTAACATTTTTTCTTTGTTTGTTTTCATCGCAACGGAAATTATATTATTTTATTAAGAAGTATGTCATCAGTGGTGCTTTTTTCTATCTTAATCTGTTTTCCTAACTGCAATTAACTTATTTTATGGAGAAATAAGGACATTAACTTAGCTTACATTTAATTTTGATATGCGTGCAATTTTTATTTATCTCAAGTGGCGAAAATTCAGTTTATCATAATGATCTTCTTAGATAAAGTTATCTTAATAGATTAAAAGATTTGTTTTCTTATTGATAGTGACAATGTTTTCATTACACTTTCTAGTATAGTGGCCATTTGAAAAATGATGTAGCCACGATCATAAGAATTTCATGAAATTATTTTTAAGAGTGCAAATTGGTAGTCCTGCTGTTTGTTTACATTTTATAGATAGATAGATAGATCATTTATTTTCGCCTTCTTGCCATAATACATGGATAAGCTCGTCACAATAGATATAAATAATATAACATGAACATATAATATATAATAGAGCATAATATATAAACAATTATGCATTGGAATGTTCCTACCATATAGAGTTAGAGTTCTGTGGCTCTCCCACTTCCTTCTCCATGCAAACAGTATGACGGTTGCTTTCTCGGGCCCTTGACCAACCGTCCACCACTTTCAGTGCTGTCTGCATGCGCTCCCACACTGACTGTGCAACCTTTCCTCGGACTATGATGACAATGTCGTCCTCATAGCCCTGTACCTCATACCCCCCTCCCGAGAGCCACCCCAGCAGGCCGTCCACGACTAGGCACCAGAGCAGGGGAGACAGAACGCTCCCCTACGGACACCCCGCCGTGACCCCCGTCAGTAGAGTCCCTCCCGCGAGTGAGGTGAATACCACCCTGTCCCTGAGCATGAAACCGATCCAACCGGAAGCAAGTATCCTCTATTCCACGCTCCCTGACAGCTGCCAAAACCGATCCAAATGAGGTGTTGCTGAAGGCCCCCAGCGCCACCCCCCTGTTCTCTAGCGTAGTCTCCAGTTTCAGCACCAGTTGGTGCAGTGCTGTTTCTGTTTAGAATCCTGCTCTGTATGCATATTGTCCGTAGTGTAGGGGATATGCTTCTAGTACACCGCCCCTAATGTGCCGGTCGAGCAGTTTTTCCGTTTTTAGCACGAAGGACATGAGACTTATTGGCCTCAGGGACTTTGCCTGGTCTGTTGGACGCACAGGTTTAGTAATGAATACAACCCTGGCCAGTCTCCATGCCCTCTGAATGTACTCCAGAGCCAGGCTGGCCCTCATAATGAGGGTAAGCGCCGGTGGCAGTATATCTATCCCCTGTTGGAGCATGATGGGCATTATTCCATCAAATCCCGGGAATTTGTATGGCTTAAAGCTGTTAATGGCCCATCTGATTTTGCTCCAAGTAACCACCTCTTTAGCGACTGTCCAGTCTACTCTAGATAACCGCCTGTAAGGCGCCTCTATTTCGGTGTGTTCCCAGTCCGGAGGTGATTGGTTTATTATGTTACAGCCGGGGAAGTGCGTCTGGAGTAAAATTTCCATAGTTTCCTCCTCCGAGCTTTTAAAGCTCCCGTGGATGTTCTAAGGGAGCCTATGTTGGTCTGAGTGCCCTTGGACAGGATCTTGTGTAGTCGAGCACTCTCGGATGTGTTCTCCACTTTCTCGCAGTGCCTCCTCCACGACTTCTTCTTGGCGTCCCTCAGTCTTTTGTTATAGGTCGTTAGGGCCTGTCTATATTCATCCCATGCTCCCGACGTTTTGGCCGTGTTAAACAGCTTACGAACCCGCGTCCTCCTTTGCTTGAGGTCCTCGTTCCACCACGGGACGTTCCTGGTGGACGCCCTCATTGGATGTATCTGTGGTCTGAGCTACTCACTTCCCCAGACACAGCCCATTTCTTAACAAAGTCACCCAGAAACTGGGTGGAAACTGTTAGATCTAAAACTTTCTCACGTCGATTGTGACGAAGGTCGGTTTATTACCTCTGTTCAATATGTCTAAATTAAATTTCATAAAGAATTGTAAAAGTCCCCCACCCCTAGAGTTTGTGTCCGAGTTTCCCTACAACTCATGGTGCACGTTCGCATCCATGCCGATGATGGTCTGCCACCCACCATCAGCTGCTCCAATTCCTTGGGTGGAGGAGGGTCCGTGCTGTCCCCTGGCAGATAGGCTGACCCAACAGTAATGTCCCTTGGCCCATCCGCTCCTCCACATCGGATTTTGATCGTTGCCAGGTCCCTGGAACAGAAATTCATTAAACGCAGAAACTCTATCCCTTCCCTGACAAAAATGCAGGCCCTCGGGTTCTCGCTGGATCTACTGTAGATGAGCTTTCCAGCAGCTACGCCGAGTCCCTTGATCTCTCCTTTATAGGAGTACAGTTCCTGAATGAGGGCCACATCCATGTTCCCCAGAGCCATCAGTAGTCCGGCTGTGGCTGCCCTACTGTGTTGGAGGTTGACCTGAAGGAACCTAACTCCCATCAACCCCTGGTTGCTTCCCCAGTGGGCGGCACGAGTCTGTAGCCGGAGCCACTCCTCGAACCTCATTGGTTTTGGTTCCCTATATATGTATGATCTTCATGTTGTTCCCACGAGAATAGGGGAAATACTGTCCACACCATCAGAACCCACTGTGTGGTGCTAGGCTGGTTACTCTAGAGGGTTGCCCGATACTCCAGAGGTTCCATTCACGACACCATCACCCTGGTGTCATCTATCCTTAGGCACGGGTCACGTGACACCTAGATTGTGGGAGTTTATTTTGACCTCCTTGTGTAGATCGATCATGTATAGTTATCAGCAGGGTCACCTCGTGCAGGATGCGGCTCTTCACCGCACATGACGGTCTTGGGGAAAGCTTCATCGAAAGCTTATGTTGTTGTTTCCACTTTCTCAGTTTGCCCCCCTGGAGTCCTTTGGCCCACGACTCCTTGACCCCACCTACACCTATGCTGGTTACAGAAAGAATAATTTTTTCATTAATGGATGCAGGTTGCCAAATTTCCTAAATAATAATGTTTATCTCCTTAACGGCTTGACATAGCTGAAAGATACATAATATAAAAAACTTTGATAATGTTCCGGAGGAATCTGAAATTGCACAGTATACAATTGGTATCTGTTAAGGATGGATTGGGCAATGCCACAATATCATACATATTTTCAAAATGAAGGTTATGACCACCTAAGAACACAGTCAATGATAACCTTGCAGGTGCTGACAGATCAGCTCGTGACAAAGCAGTAAAACTGAATTTGCCCTCTGTAAAAATGTAATAGTTTTCTAAATCATTAAATCTGGCTATGGACAGCATTTTTAAGTACCCCAACTACAATTCGTAATTTTTTTATCACGGACGCCAGGGAGCAGACTAATCACCCTAACCTGGAAATTTTGTAGAACCTCTGGACTCTATGCCAGAGTAGGGATCCTTTACGTGCAGTGACAACGCACACGTTAGGGTGCTTGAAATGCTGTCCTTAATCAGAATTAGTAATATTTTAAGAGGAATACAAATATCTTGAAATCTTATCACATTTTTACTGAGGTCATATTCAGTTTTTCTGGTTCGTCAGGCTGATCTATCGGCACCTGCAAGGTTATCGTCAACTTTTGGGACACTGTATAAATCAGTTTATTGTAGCCTAAACAGTGCCTTTTTCGACCCTTGTAATATAACTTTTTTGGTCTCAAATACAATAAATATTATTTTACATTTTAAAATCTAGGCAACAGTTTTTAGCGAATTTTTTTTTTTAATTCGCTAATGAGATCTGTGTTTATATATATATATATAAATATATATATATATATATATATATATATATATATATATATATATATATATATATATATATATATATATATATATATATATATATATATATATATATATATATATCCGACCGATAATTCAAAAAATAATGGACCGATCTTGATCAAATTTGGTAAGTACCTCCCTTTTGCAAGTGGCTTGGATAAGTTCGTTAGTTAGGAAAATCGGACCAGGTTTTCCCGGAAAATTTGGTGTTTTCTTTCTAAAAAAATTCATATCTTCGTAAATAACAAAGTAAGGGCAACCAAATTTGGTACGCGAGTTTGTATTATAAAATTTAGCTCCTTAGCTTTAAAGACAAAGAAGTTATGGGGAGTTAAAGAAACCAATTTTGGAGTTTTCCTTAAAACGTCAAACTTGCAATTTTAAACGTCAAAACTGGCAATGTTTAGGCAAAGAATGTGAAACAAATACCGATTGTGAAAAGAAAATGTTGTAAGAAGAGTGTTCTGCAAACCCTTAAGTTTCAGATTCAACCGTCATTGCCCTTCATTTTACTAAAATGTTTACAGAATATTCATTTCAAATAGACCCTTTCTCTGATGCTTTGGCTGTTAGTTTAGTTAAGTTGATGCTTTTTTGGATATTTATTTGCAGGTTTAGTGAAGTTTATGGTTTAACGGTCTATAACTTTTTTAACTAATTTTCGTAGAACAAATTTGTTAATGCATTTTTCCATTTTTTTATCGAAATATGATGCGTTTATAAGAAAAAAATCTGGACGCAGTAAGTGCGTTTTGGTAGCGAATTTTCGGTAAATTTGCAGATTAGCTCCCGAACGCTTTTCAAAAAACTGTTTTCAGAAACCTGCCTAGGGCCCCCAAGGAAATTACGAGACCAGGAGTGAATAGAGGTGCTGGGCAGGGTAGGTAGTAAAAAGGAAATATGAGCAGAAAATGCGAATAAAACGGGCTTGAAAGTTGTCTTTTTCACATCTTGAAGCCATATCCCCCTTAAACCCTGCCTACCTCGCACAGCACCCCTATTCGCCCAGGTGCCGTAACTTCCTTGGGGCGTATGAACAAGAAATTTTCTTGTGGTTTATGCAACGAGGGTGGTTGTATGCACGCGAGGCGGGAAGGAAAATCTCCACGAAGAAGCAGACCCCCCCTAACCCCACCGCAAGTCAAAGCGCGGGGGGGGGGTTCGTTCTGCGTCGTAGGCATTTTCCTTCCCCCCCTCGTGTGCATACAACCACCCTCGTTGCATAAACTACAAGAAAAACTTCTTGTTCATACCCCCCAAGGAAGTTACGTGACCTGGGGGCGAATTAGGGGTGCTGTGCGAGGTAGGCGGGGTTTAATGGGGATATGGCTTCAAATAGACAGCTTTTAAGCAGTTTTATTTGCTTTTGCTGCTCATATATCCTTTTTACTACCTACCCCGCCCAGCACCCCTATTCACTCCCAGTCCCGTAACTTCCTTGGGGGGTGTGAACAAGAAATTTTTCTTGTGGTTTGTGCATCCAGGTGGGGTTTTAGTAATATTTCTGAAAACAATTTTTTGAAAAGCGTTCGGGAGCTAATCTGCAAATTTACCGAATTTTCATTAAATCCTTCAAATTTCAACAACTCAATTTGATATTAACGTAAGCTTTGTTGGTTAGGAAACCAACATTTAAGTTTATTTTCGGAAATTTTTTGTATATTTTCAAACCATAAGTAATTTTGATAAAATAGAGTACATTGTTTCTAGTACATAGGCTATACCGGTAATCAGATTGATGCCTGCTCGCATTTGATGTTAAAAACATTTTTATGGAAATTCACTTCCATAACACATTTGCTGCATCCAGACTTGTGAAAAATGTTTATATATTTTCAAACAATAAATTTATTTCGATTAAATATGGTACAGTTTCTACTATATAGACAACCAAGTTTGATGCCTGCTTTCATCAAAGAAAGACCTTTGCTATTAAAAATATTTTAAAGAAAATTCGCTACCATAACGCACTTGCTGCGTCCAGGGATTTTTTAAATTGCATTCATAGTAAGATGACACAAAATTGAGGACAAAAAATGTGTACTTATATTTTTATGATTTTTAGGGAGGCTTTCAAGGTAACAGTGGACCCGCCATAATGCAGCCAACTCAGGAAACCCCGAAACCTCCTACGTATACAAGAAGTGGACAACAGACTCAGCCCGAACCAAAGCCAGTTTTAAATACTGAAGAACTACAGGTAATAAACAACAGTCTTTACGTTTCTTAGTAGTAGTTTGGAGGCGAACATTTGAAATTTCAAGAAAAAAATTGCTAAGACAGTCTAGTGTTGTTCGGTTTTGATTTGAGGAGTGATTTTCGGTTAACACATGTTAACGTTAAAGGTTTGATTAACAACTTGGCTCTAGTTGAGCTCTTTTTGGTTCTTTATAAGTTGGATATAGTATGTGTATCTGAACACTGGATAGGTGGTGACAATTTTAAAAACTTTAGTTTACGAAATTATAAAGTTCAGGCACATTTCTCAAGAACTTCGCCTATGCAAGGTGGATGTTTAATGACCCGTGAAGATATATTTGTAAAAGAGACGACACATATACAGGGTTTTTCACGATAGCCGTGCATTAGAAGTTTATGAAGTTCCCTGATATTTGAAATTTTGGCAGCGGTCACAATTCGTAATTGTCTTTTATTCTTAAATATTTTCAAGGTCACATCACTTCTGGTTAGACCGGAAGTAGTTATCAACTTTGCTAATTTAAATAGAATGCCCTATCTTTTATTGCATATTCGAATTGTCCATAATATTTTGTGAAGATTTATATTAGGCTTTCCTATCCCTATCTTCAAATGTTCCATAGATATAGTGATTTTTTTTACATTCTGCGGAACTTCTATCCTCGTTTATAACACTTTGTATTTCACACGTTTTTAAAGATAAAAGGCTGGAATTTAGATTACTATAACTTCTAGGATGAAGCCTTCATATTATCTACCTAAAGTTTACCTGTATTATACAGAGTGCTTTAAATTTAAAGACCAACTTACACATATTCAATGTTGTAAAAGTCATTTTTTTCAAATGGTGCACCCTGTATATTATTAAAAATTCGAGTTCTAAATTTAATTCTACACCGGTTTCATATAAGTTTTCCTATACCTATCGCTTACGAGTAACTTGCTACTAGAGTTTGCAGGTAACAAACTCCTTTTCTAGAGAATATACATTACGCTGCACAATAAAGGCAGCTGTGGCTGTCAGAAAACAGAATTTTGACAACACATGAATTCTAAAGCATCATTTATATTTTAAAGTTAATCTAAGTGTGTTTGTATTACTCATGTTATAGAAATAATAAGCCAATAAAAATGCAGAATAGTAAAGGGTACTCTAATATGGATATTTTAAATTTATTTTATATTCATGGGGAATGCAATTGGATTTTAAGCAGAACATGCAGGATGTTTAACGACAGGTATCCCACTCTATCAGCAATGACTAGAGGAAAATTGGCAAGGATAGAGGAGCGATTTAAATTGACTGGAAGTGTCAAAACTACACGACATGATCCAAAGCCAGTAACTGAAAATGAAGATAATGAGATAAACTTTTTGGCTTATTTTCAAGTTTACCCGCGTTGCTCTATTCCTGCAGCTACTCGAGCTTTGGGAATATCAAGTTCATCTATTCATAGAATATTGAAATCTCATAAAATGCACCCATATTCAGAAATAGTACTACAAGGACTTTGACCTGGTGAGCAATTAAAAAAGAGTGGAATTCTGCGAGCACATGTTGCTGAATATTCAACAAGATGAGAATTTTCTCTCTAAAATTATTTAGATCAACGAATCGAAATTTCGAAGGGAAGGAATTGTGAATAGGAGAAATAGTCATTTTTCGGCAAGTGAAAACCCTTATATATTTACAGATGGACGTTTTCAAACAAATGTTAGTTTTAATGTGCTTTGCATTATTATGGACAATAAGGTCTCTTATGAAATTTACGAAGAAAATTTAAATGGTGAAAAGTATTTGGAACTATTAAGGGGATCTGTCCATAATTTTCTGGCAAGGCTACCACTAGATATAAGGCAAAGCTGCTGGTATCAGCTAGACGGTGCGCCTGCCCACTTCAGTGTGTTTTATTACTGCGTGAGAATTTTTTATTTGTTTGTTGATGTACACTTTTTTTGACATGACATATATACTGTATCAACATGACGAATAAATTATTATTATTATTATTATTATTAAATGTTAATATTTTATTTTACAATTTATTTATGTAAACTTACTTTTTTATTGCAGAGATATCAAGAGGAACTTGAAAGAAAAGAACGAGAATTAGCTCGACGTGAAGAGGAAATGAGAAATACTTCATATAATGTCAGAAGAAATAATTGGCCACCTCTCCCAGAACAATGCTGTTTTCAGCCTTGTTTTTATCAAGACATACAAGTCGATATACCCTTAGAGTTTCAGAAAGTTGTCCGTACTTTATACTATCTTTGGATATGTACGTATTTTGATTATTATTGATGTTATTATTTTTTAAATTTTATTATGTCAGCTTGCTATATCAAAGTGAATTAACTATCGCAAGCAGAGTTCACATCAGGGACAGCTTGTCTATAAGTGCTGTGGCGCTGCAACCAAAAATAATTGAACAATATTATTCCCAATTGGATGAAACCCTTAAAATCCTAATTTATTGTCAGGAAGTATATGTTTGAAAGCTCTTAGTTCTCTGGGGTTAACGATTTGAGCAGGCAATCGATCATCACGCCAACGTCAGACGCAAGTCCCACTCAGTCAATTGGATATTGAAATAATGCAAATCTCCTAGACCGATCACATAAATCGCTGTCTAACATCGTTGTTCTGTCAGTCGTAATCGAGCCGTTCGATGGGCACCGCTGGCCATTGAATGGCATCGGAACCGCGCAGAACATTTCTCTCCTTTGAATTTTAGGGATTTGTTAGGAGTCATTTTAAAGAAGTGTTTCATTTGCGTTAAATATCTGTTCATCATTGTAACTTTGACGTATTTCTGCAAAAAACGTTTTTTAACCATTCTTCAGGTGTAGGATCAGATATAGATGCAGATTCACCAGAAACAGTGGCATTTATAATATTGTGATGGCTTCGAAATCGTTTTATCCAGCTTTTTGACCATTCAAAATCTTCCTTTCCCATAAGTGTTGCACAATCGTTGGCTTTGGCTCGTAAGATGGGCCCCGATATAGGGATTTCTTGGTATCGTTTCTCTTTAAACCATCCCAACAGTGACTTATCTATGTCATCATATTGCGAACACCATAATTCTTTTTATTTTGGACATTGCTTCTTCAAATTTGGTTCGGTCTTCCCAAATCTGTGATACAGTGGAATGCAATAGGCAGAGACTTTTTGCAACCTCTACGTTGGCTTCACGATTTATGATGCATGTAATTATTGAAAACTTTTAATTTAGGGACAATGTTTTTCTCTTATTTGCGGATGTTTCCTTTTACCTACAAAATCTTAAAATCTTAGCAATTTTTTATTATGTACCTCATATATACATACATGCGTAGGTCAATCACTAGGTCACAAATTAATGAACACAAACTTGCGGAGGTCTTTGCAAGCGTATCGTCCAAAAGCAAAGAATGCATACATCACACAGCGCCAGTCACGACAAAGCACCAAATACATACATATTTTATTATTCCATAAAAGTTCGTATCACCAATTCCGGGAATCACATAAACAACGACTAATCGGAGCATTCGACACATGGTGGTGTGAGGACATCATTCTCATCTGCTTGCAAGTTATATGCGGTCTGAGGGCGAGAGTAGCAGGACGTTAAAAACGACTACGACGTAATATCCGGACATAAAAGCATTACTGTATATACAAATTCAACCAATTGTCTATGATTCGGTCGTTACAAGCGACAGGTTGTTAGAAGCGACGTGTTATAAGTGACTTCCACTGTATTTACTTAGGTAATTGTAAAATTAGAACATTAATCACTTCTAAAACACCTGGGAACAAAATATTCTACGTTTTCCATGCATTTTACATAACTCAATACGAAACCCGTATTAGGTGCATAACTGGATTAATCTTAAATAAGTTGTCTCCAAAAATGTCGGGATATGGGGTTTTTTCGTCCAGATCTGACCTGACCTTTTTTTTTTTTTTTTTGAACTGGTGACATCAAGTGAAATGTATAATGCTATTCACTCAATCAGTAATTTTAATTGCTTAGACATATATGACATCAACTCAAGGCTTTTGAAATTATGTGCACATATGATCTCTACCACTGTTAAATTTGTTTAATCATTGTGTCACTCAAGGCATCTTTCCTCATATATTCAAGAGATCAAAGGGAATACCATTGTGTAAGGAGGTGATGATCCTGGTCTAATTGATAACTACCAGGCTTGTATATGTCTTACCTTGCTTTGATAAGGCTTTGGAAATAATAATATACAATAGATTGAGTGAATTCTTGGAGGTAAATGATATTTTGGGCCCAAATCAGTTCAATTTCCGCCAGGGCAGGTCTACAAGGGACTGTCAGTAACGTTGTGGACCACACCAAGGCCTGTCACTGTCTCGGGCATGATGTCCTGAAGATATGTTGTTAGGGCGCTTCATTGTCATTGCTGGCATCCTATTTGAGTGGTAGGCAGCAGTGTGTTGTTCACAGGGACTGTCGTTCAGGGTTTTCAGAGGTTGTTTATGAGGTACCACAGGGCTCTGTTTCGGGACCTCTGTTGTTTGTGATATTTGTCAATTATTTTCCCAGCTTTATGGTTCCAGTTAGATGTACATTGTATGCAGTATGCAGTAAGACTTGTCTATGCTCGTAGGTCTCAGCGTTTAAATGATGTTGGAGTAAAAGCTGAAGTTTTGTTTGATTTACAATTTTTTGCAATTAACTTTTGTTTTGTTTTTATGTCACTTTCACTATTTTTGGTGTCCTTGATTGTGTTGTCTTCTATTGGAGAATAAATCATTTGAATTTGTTAATATATTTACATATATACAGACAACTACACAGCTAATGTGTTTTATGTATGACAGTATACTATCGATTCTCCAGTCTAATGGGGGGGGGGGGGGGGCGCATCGGCAACACTGATAATTTGAGCATAATAAAATGTTCTTATAAACATAAGTTGAGTTTACAAGATTTTATTTATTTGATAGTTTCATTAATATGTAATACTATTTTTTTCTAGTCCATGGAATTGTGATGATAGCCAACATATTAGGAGGATTGATCTTGTTAGACTTTAAAATAATCGGAATTGGAATTTTATACTTGATATTGTTCACACCATTTTCATACTTATGTTGGTTCAGACCAGCCTACAAAGCATTCCGTTCAGATTCTTCATTTAATTTTATGGTGTTCTTCTTCATATTTTTCTTCCAATTCGTGATCACAACAATTCACGCTATTGGAAAACCAGAAACAGGTACCATGTAAGTATTATTATTAACTGAATAATTAAGATAATTTTGATTTCTCATCAAATGTAGCTAAAATAAAACCGGTATTTATTATTATCCATCAGTGAAATGTATGTACAGACTGAACATGCACAACACATGTTAGTGAGGCCACTGGGCGAGATGACCGTCAATGCGAAGAAGTGAACGTTGTCCGTGTCTAACTTGTGTTGTCATATCACTAGGTGCAAGGTGGTAATACATATTCCACATTTGCAGTCAGCAGAGAAAGCTTTTGCAATATAAACTTCTGGATGTACTAAGTACACTTGGAGAATTCAAATCACCACAACACTTAATTCAGAGACCTTACGATCGTTTCGTTGACCATGTCACCATCTTCAGAGGAAGAAAAGTTCTAAAATTAAACACTAGCTACCGTGTATTTATATCGCGTCTAAGTAAACGACCTAGTCCAAAGTAAAATTGTCGTCGAAGACTCATCGTTTGTTTATTGTGTAGTGAAACTACGAGGTTGAAGACCTGCTCTAATCTTCTGGTTGACAAATTTATGAGCCCTTATCTAATATAAGGATAATAGGCTTTAAAGGAGCGGTACCGAGTTATTTAAGGAATCTGCACGTTCCCTATTGATCTAGAAATTTACTATGTGGATATTGGAGCAAGCCGACAACCACATCTGGCGAGACAAACACAATAACCTCCGCTCATCTTTATATAGAAAACTAAACCCGGGTGTTTGGCTCACATTGTTAACTCTAACAAAGGATAAATAATTCAACTAAAATACTACATAAAAAATATATTTAAATTGATTTTAATTCTTCGTAAACAGTATTTATATTGACTTCATAGATACACAAAAAACGAAAGGGTCTTTAAGTCGAGACAAGCATAGAGAATAGTATATGTATAGACCGGCAGAGTTATTGACAGTAATTTATTATTCTACCAGACAAATTAGGAGTGTTTAAGTGGTCAAATACAAAGTGAAAATAAAGGGCTAGAAATTAAAGGTGCCGCACGATTCAATGAAGTTTTGTTCTTAATCGACCTTGATATAAAAATACTTTCTAATGAATCAAGCATAGTTTGATGTCTAACATTTTTGACAAGTTTCAAATTTTCTTTGTCAATGCGGTGATTATTATCCCATATATGTTGTGCCACACACGATTTGTCCACCGTACCATATCTTAAATGTGCGAGATGTTCACGAAATCTGGTGGCTTAGTTTCTCCTAGTTTGACCCACGTATTCAAGATTGCAATCTTTGCAACTAATCTCATAAATACCGGACATTTCAGTCACTTTGTCTTTATCTTTCGTATTACCAAACAATTTTTTTTTTAATTTAAAAAATTTGTTGGGTAATACGGCTTGCTCCAGTATCCACATAGTAAATTTCCAGATCGATAGGGAACGTGCAGATTCCTTAAATAACTCGGTACCGTTTCTTTTAAGCCTATTATCCTTATATTAGATAAGGGCTCATAAATTTGTCGACCAGAAGATTAAAGCAGGCCTTCGACCTCGTAGTTTCACTACACAATAAACATACGATGGGTCTTCGATGACAATTTTACTTCGGACTAGTTCGTTTACCTAGACGTGATATAAATACACAGTAGCTAGTAGTTTAATTTTAGAATTTTTCTTCCTCTGAAGATGTTGACAGGGTCAACGAAACGATCGTAAGGTCTCTGAAATAAGTGTTGTGGTGATTTGGGTTCTCCAAGTGTACTTAATAGTGCTCATCACAGGTTCCAGTTTTCACATAGTGTTCTGGATGTACTTTATTTTAAGATATGGTAGTTGGGTAATACATTAAAAATGGAAATAAAAACACATTTGGGAAGCAAACACACAAAAACCGATAAATCCATATTGGCAAAACCTTCTATAGCAGAATAATTTAAGTATTTCAAAACTATTATAACTGAATTCGGCTATTGGGTATAACACATTCCCAAACTCCTACTATCATTTTTTTTTTCCTTGAAATATAATTTATCAGTTTTTGCTTGGATTTCAGATTCTGGGTCTGATGGGTGGCTTTCCCTAGGGACCTTTCTGCACCTGTAGTAGTGAAATAAAAGTTTTGGAATTGTTTATTACTACATCATTAGATTTTTGCAGAATTATTTCTTTCATTCTGATAAACCTTCAATTTTCTTCAAGTCTAATTAAAGGACCGTAATATCAAAAAAACCTCAAAGTGTTGCCTATTGTCTTATTACTCTCACTTTCCCATAAATCTGTTCATACTCCTGTCTTAAAATTATTCTATCTCTCACAAGTTTTTCCACCTGTCCACATACCTGGTCGGCTGATAGGAATGAGTGACCATTGACTGGAACACTGGTCGGTTTCCTGCGACTGGAAGTTGGCACGTATATGCCCTATATTTAAGACTGATGATGTATCTTTGGTCGTAAACTATCGTCCTATAGCTCTGCTCTGCATTTTTGGTAAGGTCCTCGAGATCGTCCTATACGAGGGTATCCACAACTCTGTGAGAACACTGATATCACCTTGTCAACATGGATTTGTGAGGGGTAGGTCGATTGTCACAAACCTGGCCGTTTTCACTCAGTGGGTCTCAGACCGCATTGATGCTGGGGGTCAAATTGATGTTGTCTACCCAGATTTCACGAAGGCTTTTGACCATGTCGATCACTTGGTCCTTTTGAAGAGGTTTGCATGGTATAGATTCAGCGATACAATGTTATGTCTTTTTGGGGATTATTTAAATGATCGTGTTTAATTTGTTAGCTATGGCGGCTTCAGGTCCTCTGAACTCATTGCTACTTCAGGCGTTCCTCAGGGATCTAATCTGGGGCCGCTATTGTTCCTATTATATATCAATGATTTGGACAGTAGTTTAGGAGTGTTGTGACTTTTATATGTAGATTACTTAAAGCTGCTTATGAGGGTGACGTCACTGGATGATTGCATTAGATTGTAGGAAGATCTAGACATGCTCTGTAAGTGGTGCTTACAAAATGGATTGGAACTAAATGTATGGTCATGACTTTCACACGTAAACCTTTTCCCATCCAGTTTGAGTATACTGTGGGTCAGTTGGTTGTCGATCGTGTGGAGACTGTGAAGGACTTGTGGGTCCACTTTAATAGGAAACTGTCGTTCAACATTCACATCATTAGCCTAGTGAGCGAGTGTAACAGATTGTTGGGATTTATAGTAAGGAACTGTGAGTCGTTTACATGTATTGGTGCTCTCAGAGTTTTATATCGTGCTTTTGTTCTTTCAAAATGCGATATGCATCGCTTTTCTGGGGCCCTATGGTGTAGATATGAACTCACTACACTTTGTTCAGAGAAGGTTCTTAAAATATCTGTGGGTTAAGGAAACTGGGCGTTATCTGCAAAGGGGGTTCGATCATTCTGTTTTGCTTGGACATTTTGAATTAGTCAGTTTATGTAAGCTAAGAAGAGTTGACGTAATCAGGTTTTTATATAAACTTAAACACAATGTCATTGATTCTCCGGAATTATTGGCACATATAAATTTCTATGTTCCCAGGATGAGTGAACGGTACAATATGTCCTTTTATAATAATCAGACTAGGACTGTTGTTATGTTGAGACCTCCAATCTGTGTAATGTGTAAAACTTTCAATATCATTTGTTCACGTTGTGATATGTTTAGCGATAGTTTGTGTACATTGTTGCATAGAGATATTGAAATGTTGTAGTTTAGTTGTTGTAGTTTTAGGTTTGTTTCTGAATTAGTATTTTGTTATTTTTTATCATGCTTTGTGAGTGGTGCTTACAAAATGGATTGGAACTAAATGTGAGTAAATGTAAGGTCGTGAATTTCACACGTAAACCTTTTCCCATTCTGTTTGAGTATACTGTGGGTCAGTTGGTGGTCGATCGTGTGGAGTCTGTGAAGGTCTTGGGGGTTCACTTTGATAGGAAATTGTCGTTCAACATTCACATCATTAGCCTAGTGAGTGAGTGTAACAGATTGTTGGGATTTATAGTACGAAACTGTGGGTCGTTTACATGCATTGGTGCTCTCAGAGTTTTATATTGTGCTTTTGTTCTTTGAAAATTGCGATATGCATCGTTTGTCTGGGGCCCATATTATGGTGTGCATATGAACTCACTACAAGCTGTTCAGAGAAGGTTCTTAAAATATCTGTGGCTTAAGGAAACTGGGCGTTATCCGGAAAGGAGGTTCGATCACTCTGTTTTGCTTGGGCACTTTGAATTCGCCAGTTTGTGTAAGCTGAGAAGAGTTGACGTAATCAAGTTTTTATATAAATTTAGACACAATGTCATTGATTCTCCGGAATTATTGGCACAGATAAATTTCCATGTTCCCAGGATGAGTGAACGGTACAATAAACAATAATCAAGACTAGGATTGTTGTTATGTTGAGACCTCCAATCTGTGTAATGTGTAAAACTTTCAATATCATTTCATCACGTTGTGATATGTTTAGTGATAGTGTTCAGAGAACAGGTAATGTCTTCATAAAGGCCGTAATAGAAGTAAAAACATAATTGTTAAAAACACTAAAATAATAATTAAAAGTAGTTCATTTAATTCTTTAAGCAAGGAATGTAAATATTGCAATTAATTAGAGGTCAGCATTGTATCGATTGACATTGAAAATATCACATTCAGTATGTAAACAATAAACAAAGCAAATTTGCAAGATATCCGGGAATGTTGCAGTCAACAATTCGGAAGGTCATAAAACTAATTAAGAATCAATATAAGTATTATTGTTTATATATATATATATATATATATATATATATATATATATATATATATATATATATATATATATATATATATATATATATATATATATATATATATATATAAGAGAGATTAATTTTAGTGACTGACAATGAGTCAGTTAAATAGGTTTTTAGAATGTAGACGGTTAATATTAGATTGCTTCAGATATGACGCGATACTTGTAAATTAATCATGTAAACATAATACTGTTGAATTAATCTTCACCATGTCACAATCTACATAAGTTCATTCATTTGTTATTTAATCATGTTAAGTTTGTGAGTTTAATATAGTTTAAATTATCCCGTTACCTATGTCTATATTTGCCTAGTTCAACGATTTAATCCTATAATTTATCCTCCGCTTCCTAAACATATAGTTTGTGTACATTGTTGTTGCATAGAGCTATTGAAATGTAGTTTAGTTGTTGTAGTTTTAGGTTTGCTTTTGAATTGGTATTTTGTTATTTTTTGGATTAATATTTTGTTATTGTTAATTTATGGCAATCCCACTAGCTAATTAGTCTGTAAGTGTCCTGTAATTGGTCCTGTACTTGGTCTGTTGGGACAGAATAAATTATTATTATTATTATTGTTATAAAATTCTGAAGTTTTTGTGAATTAGTAAAACTATTTATTAATACATTATTTTTTATTGTTTTAGAGGTATCATAACAGCAATTGAAATTTTTGGAAGCAGTGCAAAAAGTATCGCCCTGGGAATCATGGGACTGATAATCGCCATAGGATTTGCTTGTGCCGCAGCTGCCGATATATTCCTTATTTCTAAGGTAATCATTTTTATTATTATTTTCAGTGAATGCCTATTATATTCTTTACTGTCTTCAGTCTTTCTAAGATATGCTGTGATCTCCTTCAGATTAATTTATTAGTAATGCAGTATCAGTGTAAATTAGCACTTTAAGCTCAAGAGAATTGACCCAGTCCATCCTTCTATCATATTTTAGTTGAAAATTTTTTATAAAGATTAATGAGAGATTGCAACAAAAGGAAAAAATAACAATAAAAAATAATTAGATATAATAATAATAAAATTAAAAAAGTATAAATCAAAATTAATTGAAAAAGAAACAAATTACAAAAATTATTTATAGTAAAAAATTAAAGAGTCATGTAAAAATAATATACTTACATTAACATACCCTAACTTAGTAATTACAAGTGGTTTTGACCAACTTTTTATTGGTGTGTAAAATCTGGTGCCATCGTCTACTTTGAGTAGTCATTGCGACTTGAAGTCACCAGTTGTTCTTAAGTTCTTGCCAACTTCCTTTAGTTGTTCAATTTACAGTGCACTCCGGCCGTGAAATCTACGCCCCCAAGTATGACGTCATGTTTGGTACAAATAATTATTGTGAAATAAATATTAATATTAAATGAACAACATTTAAATGTTGTGTAGATTTCACTTATCAAAAATGGGAATGCTACAACGGGTATTGACCATCAATTGAAAAACTAAGGAATTTCAGAAACTTTCTCTGAATATTTTCAAGGCTATCACTGTGCACCAAGTACGCCGGAGACCAAACTACAAAGCATATTCAAGACGGGGCCTTACCAGTGCCTTCAAGAGGAGGATCAATGTTCCAGGAGATGTAAAATCCCTCCTATTTCTAATTATAATGCCCTCTTTTTTTCTCCCTCAGGGCTCGTCTGCGG
This sequence comes from Tillus elongatus, assembly GCA_964006375.1. Classification (NCBI taxonomy): domain Eukaryota; kingdom Metazoa; phylum Arthropoda; class Insecta; order Coleoptera; family Cleridae; genus Tillus; species Tillus elongatus. Next base: position 113,886,982 of record OZ023269.1, on the reverse strand, counting down.
CTTAGCCGCCCCGATAACACTGCACCCTTTGGCTTATTGTGCATGCCCTTAGTCTTTTTACTTCCGCCATTTCAGAATCACTCTGCCTTGAACTAGTCTGCACAGCAATTGGTGGGGTGAAGTTTTATAATGCTCTGTCTCTGGTCTAGACTGACCGTAGATCAGTTGTCTTTTGCGGTCCAGAGCTTTACACTTGCACAAGATGTGCTGGGCTGATTTCTCCCCCTCGCCGCAGAGTCTGCATGCGAGGTCCCCCTCGCACCGCCCCATTTTATGCAAGTGTTTCTTGACGGCCGTGTGTCCCGTCAAGAGACCTGTTATGTTGCTGAGCTGTCCACTGCTAAGATTTAGCAGCTCCACAGCTCTCTTTGAACTAGGTTCGTCAATTATTGACTTCCCATGTCTGAGCCCTGGGCAGTCTGCCCAGTACACCTTGTGTTGGTTTCTGACCCAGGACTTAATGGCTCCCCTGGCAGTGCGCTTTGTCACGCCCAGAGCCGGTTCTGGTCCTATAAATGGTTCTGCTGACCCTCTCTTCGCGAGAGTTGCAGCTTCTTCATTGCCTTTGACCCCCGAGTGACCCGGCACCCAGATGAGGGTGACCTCATTCTGCCCAGCCAGGTCACTCCTCTCGTCTCGGCACTCACTCACCAGCCAGGAATTTACCCGTGTGCTACTTAGGCACTTAACAGCTTCTGTGGCTATGAGGATCCGCTTGTTGGTGTAGCCCCTTCTCTTGTTCTCCCCCACATAGTGCAGGATGGCATACATTTTGGCCTGAAAGACCGTTGCATGGGCTCCGAGGGAAATACTATGACACCCTTGGTCCTTCCGAATAAACACCTGCCCCCGTCCCACGCTCCCCGCCGGATCCATCCGTGAACCAGACGAGCGTGCCTCATGGTATGCCCGGCATCTCTTCCCGCCATGCCTCACGGTCGGGGATCTCCACTGTAAAGTTGTTTTCCCTGCAGATTCGTGGGCTCGCGATGTCTAACCTCATTTCAACGGGCTCCTTCACGATCTCCTGAATTTTGCAGTGGCCCTTGAAGCCTGGGTTGATCTTCAGTCTACTATTGCAGGCTAGTCTGTATAGTCCTAGCCTGGCCTCCCCCATATTAACTAAGTGTAGTGGGGACTATAATGCCCATGGTCTTATACATAGAGTTTATAATGAAATTATAATGCTGCCGACATGAACACATAGGGTCAAAATCACTCCACGGTCACGAGCTGTGTCAGGACGTGCCAAGCTATGTCCCTGCAATTGATAATGAAATAAAATTGGCTGTTTGTTCCGACTAAAGGACATTATACAGAACTTAGCAACATTTAAAGTAAGGGCATTTTCATAGCACCACCCAGAAGAATTAAAAAGATTGCTCTGTAGGTGTATGCATCTGTCAACACCCCTAACTTTTGAATACATTTTGATGTCATCAGCGTAAATTAGATAAGTCACCTCTAACATCTGTGACACTTGGTCAATAAAAATGTTACTTACTTTCAACATAAGCATTGAAATCAAAAAGTTTCTTGAAGGAGGGATATTTTATGGCGTCCTCAGGGTCCCGATCTTACTCCAGCCGTCTTTTTCTTATGTGGATCCCTCCTCTCTAGCTCATCCAACCCAAGTTCACAGTTACGCGGACGACAGCACTCTCCACTCAAATGTACAATATTCTAAGCCTGTCTCTATAGCCCAATTAGATGAGGATCGCAGACTCATGGAGGGTTCTGTCTCCGTGGATCCCTAAAAAATATTGGACTGGGGAAGTAGAAGTCTTGTACAATTCAACCCCACAAAATCACAGTCTTGCTTTCTTTCTCATAAGAGATACAGCAGCCCTAGACCCATCACAATAAACAACCAAGTTATTCAAAGTAATGAGTCCTTTTCACTTGTTGGCATTTCTGTGGATTGAAATCTCAATTGGCACCAACATGTCACAGTAATTGCAGAAGCGGCTGCTAAGAAATTAGGTTTCCTCTTTCGGGCTCGCAAATACTTTTCACCAGCTAATCTCTATACCTTATATACTTCACAAATAAGGCCAAACCTCGAATATTGTTCCCACATCTGGGGTGCCGCTGCCGCTTCTACACTCGCTATCCTGGACTCCATTCAGAAGAGAGCTATACGTCTCATTGGTGACCCTATCCTCACCCAAAGGCTGTCATCTCTTGCCCACCGACGTGCCGTTGGAGACCTCCCTCTCTCTCTCTCTCTCTCTCTCTCTCTCTCTCTTTGATTGATATCTGCACGGGCACTGCTCAGAGGAGCTTTCTTCCATAGTTCCTCCACGTGCTGCCCCCAACAGATCTACCAGGGGAACAGAGCAAATGCACCCTTTTACTGTCCAGGTCACCAGACATAGAACATCTTGTTATGCCCGCTTTTTTGTCCTGAGGACTTCCAAGTTGTGGAATTCCTTGCCGGCACATGTTTTTCCTTCTCCTCCGAACCTCCAAACCTTCAAGTCCAGAGTTAACAAGTTGCCTCTTTTCTCCTTGTCGACACCCACAGTACGATAGTATTTAGGCTGTAAGCCCTTGTGGTGTGTTGTTGAAATATAAAAAAAAAACCTTCAGAGTAAAGCTTATTGTAACATCCTTAGACAACAAATCAGTTGAAGGAAAATAATCCGTCAAGAACTTGCATTGATTTCGAGACCAATGTATACCATGGTATTTCAAAACCAAAGCTTACAGTTAGAGGAGTGCCGTTATTACAGAGGTTACCATTGCGGCAATTTGATTTTTAAAATATAGATTCCAATTATTTATTTACCTATATCAATCAATTAATGGTAACAAAATATTATCCTTGTTTTTTAATAAATTTTTTAAAACTTAATTTCTTGATGGACCACCTGATGTTTATATTTACTTTTTTCGCCACCAGATGTAACTTTTTTTATTAAGTATTGAAGTTGCATTTTATATATATATATATATATATATATATATATATATATATATATATATATATTTATTTATTTATTTATTTATGGAAATTCACTAATAGAAGCGCGGGTACCCCAAAAGACACCAAAATATATTTTTTTAATTATCTGTTTAATTTTTAAACAAAAAACCCTCCATCCCCTTCAAAGTACTCTCCACTGGCACTAGTACTTTTTCTTATCCCTCGGGGCTCATCCGCGGCTTTGCATGCCCTTAATCTTTTAACTCCATCCATTCCGAAATCACTGTGCCTTGAACTAGTCTGCACAGCGATTGGTAGGCTGAAGTTTTATAATGCTCTGTCTCCGGTCTAGACTGACCGTAGGTCAGTTGTCTTTTGTGGTCCAGAGCTTAACACTCGCACAGATGTGCTGGGCTGATTCCTCCCCCTCGCTGCAGAGTCTACATGCGAGGTCCCCATGGGCTCCGAGGGAAATACTATAAATTAACCTCGGTCCTTCCAAATAAACACCTGCCCCCGTCCCACGCTCGCCGCCGGATTCGTCCGTGAACGAGACGAGCGTGTCCCGTCGTATGCCCGGCGTCTCCTCCCGCCATGCCTCGCGGTCGGGGATTTCCACTGTAAAGTTGTTTTCCCTACAGATTCGTGGGCTCGCGAAGTCTGACCTCATTTCAAGCATGGGCTCCTTCACGATCTCCTGAATTTTGCAGTAGCCTCTGAAGCCTGGGTTGATCTTCAGTCTACATTTACAGGCTAGTCTGTATAGTCCTAGTCTGGCCTCCCCCATAATAAGTAAGTGGGGGAGGGGGGTACACTTAGTGCACTTGCCTAATGTTTTATTGCATTTTTCAAGTTTGCCTTCTGTGATGCCCGACAGCGCCTCTGTCATTTTTTTATTCACCTCAGCAACGTTGTCAAAACACTTTCCTCCCTTTTTCTTTTCATTTAGGGACATAAAAAAAGTCGCTGGGAGCAAGTAAGTGGGAATGGGGAAGAGGGGTCATGCTATATTTGGTACAAAAATTGGCGCACAAATTGCTAGCTCTAAACGTTTGTACTGTCTGCTTCCCAATCGTTGAGTGGTCGGCCGGAAAAATAAAACTAATTTGAGCACCACCACTTTCTAAAAAAAATATCTAAGGCTTTGGGGAAAAGTGAAAAGGTAGACTAGTGGAGATGATTATTTTTTTAAAATTTATTTTCCAGGGGTCGAATTTGCTTGAAGGAGAAATTACTTTATATAAACATGAAATATATATAAAATAAATATCTATTTAATTAATAAAAATATGTACAGGTAATATATATATATATATATATATATATATATATATATATATATATATATATATATATATATATATATATATATATATATATATATATATATATATATATATAAGTATGGTCGGCGGTTTATGGTGCTCAGGACCCACAGAGTATGATGGATGCATTTGCCGAGAGGTTGGAAGATCACGTGCAACATTGTAGACAGACCATTTGTAAAGAGGTCACCAAAAGAAAGGCTTGGATAACAAATGGACTCATAGCATCTATGAAGCAGAGGGACAAGTTGAAGAGAAGGTGGATAAGGACAGGGAGTAGTCTTGACAGAACTGTGTATACAAACTACAGGAATCATTTAACGCATCTCATTCGTAATGTACGAAATAACTACTACCAAAAGAGGATTTAGGATGCAGGTAGTGACTACAGAAAAATTTGGAATTCCATCAACGAAGCGATAAATAAAAGAAAGGTTAAAAAAGGGATTGAGACTGAGTTCTTCATATCGGATGATGGTTCGGAGATAAAGAATGAGGTAGAGATAGCTGACACGTTTAACAGACATTTTATTGCAATTGGGAAATATGTCTCTGGTAATGTGGGAAATAGGGTAGCCATTAGAAGCGATGCGAAGGACAGATTTCGCGATAGCTTGTTCTTACAGCCCGTTGGGGAAAACGAAATTATTGAAAATATAGGTAAGTTGAGATTACATAGCGCTCCAGGTAGGGATGGTATAACAGCTGAAATATTAAAAACCTGCCATAAATACATATCTAAGCCCCTGGCGCATTTAATTAACTGCATTTTTGAAACGCGCATTGTACCTTCCCAATTTAAGGATAGTATAGTCATTCCCATCCACAAGTCAGGGAACCCCCGGGATTTTGGTAACTATAGACCAATTAGTCTGGTCAGCAGTGTTGCCAAGGTGTTCGAAAAATGTTTGAAAAATAGACTGGCATCTTACTTAAATAAACATAACCTAATCTCTAGATATCAATATGGTTTTAGGGAAAACATGTCAGCGGAAGATGCCTTGCTGGCTTTGACTTCAGGAGTGTTGGAAAGGTTTAACTTGGGTAGGAAGACTGTTGCAGTATTCCTCGATATACGTAAGGCATTTGATACCGTATCACATACAAAATTGTTAAACAAACTGGAAGACATTGGAGTGAGAGGTACGGTTTTGGAGATCTTCCGGAGCTACTTGCATACACGTACACAAGCAGTGAAAGTGGGGAAAACAGTCGGAAAACCAATGACTGTTGAGGCTGGTGTGCCACAGGGTTCTGTGTTGGGGCCAGTTCTGTTCTCCATCTATATTAATGACCTACTAGAGAACAAAAACCTAGAGTGCTCGACTATAGCATATGCTGACGATACTGTATTGCTGTTTGAAGGGGAAAGTTGGACTGAAGTTATCGAGAAAGCTGAGAGAGGAATAAATACTATGAAATTACTTCTGGATGATAACTTGCTCTCTTTAAATGTAAGTAAGACGAAATATATGACATTTTCTCCTACCAACGCGGCATTACCTGCAGACTTAGGAGATTTAAGTGTGGTGGGGAGTGTTAACCCCATTGAAAGAATACAAAGTATTAGGTATCTTGGTGTTGTTGTTGACCAGCACCTCAAGTGGCATGATCATATTGATTACATTAACAAAAGGATGAGAAACTTAATCAGCAAATTCTACTCACTGAGGAGTGTACTTACGATAAAAAATCAACTTGTGTTATATAGAGCATTGGTTGAGTCGATATTTTTGTATGGCATATTGTCCTGGGGTGTATGTTATGAGAGTGCTCTTTCCTCCCTGCAGATCACACAAAATTTCATACTGAGGGTCATATATAAGAAAGATGTCCAATACCCGACTAAATTGCTGTACAACTGTGACAACAAAATATTGGACCTGAGAAGCTTATTTGTGCTAAAAGCACTAAAATATATGCATGTACACAGTGCAAAACAGGCAAGAGTGACACATGGTTATACAACGAGGACTCGTGTAAATGATGTCTTGTCAGTTCCACTAAGAGTCAAAAATGCTTCTCAGCGATCCTTGTGGTACTACGGCCCAAAGTTTTATAACTTAATACCTGGAGAATTAAAGGGACTGATACATTACAAGTTCAAGAAAAAGGCTAAAGATTTCCTAATACAGAGAAAAGATTCGTTCCTGGCGATTGTTAATGGATGATTGGGCATGTGTGAGTGAGCAAGCGAGTAAGTGAATGGCTAAGTGCTTGTGTGTAAGGATCTGTATGTGGCTGTATATGAATGTGAGAGTGTGCCTGGGGAGTGATGGTATGGTATACAAGGACATGGATGTGGGGTGGTATATGGACGCGAGTAAGAGTGAATGGTTCGTTGTTTGTTTTCTTGTTCTTTTTTCTTTTTGTTTCTGTGAGTGAATGGTTGAGGATGAGGTGTAGAGGGGAAACCTAACGGTGCTGTGATAAATGTGCTGTGGTAAATATTTTTGCGATAACTTCAGAAGATGCTTTGGCACAGAGGGGAAGTGGGGATGTAATGTTCCATGTCTGTATCATACGGCCACGCGATCGATGTGCTGTGTATTTTGCTTCGTGAAACTGCTTACTTTTGTATTGTTCTTCTTGGAATTTCACCTGATGCTTATAGTCGTAGAAGTGTTGAGCTTTAAGAAATAAAGGTAGTCTGTTTTGTGTGATCTTAGTTTTGTTTAAGTATTGGTGTGGAGGCTGTGATTGTTTTCAAGTTGCTCATAGGCAATAGAGAGGCATAGCTCGGAGTGTCATAAATTGTGTAACTTGTAAAAGTGTAAAAGGCATACACAAGTCAATAGACTTAGATGTCTTAGCTGATATGTAAATAGACTTGATATGTATAAGCTTGTGAATGTATGGTGTGTGAATAGATAAATATAGATATATATGTGTATATATATATATATATATATATATATATATATATATATATATATATATATATATATATATATATATATATATATATATATATATATGTGTATATAATAGTACTATTTTCTTGTTTTATAATTAATGTTCTTCAATTTTTTACTTTTCTGTATTAGCTTAATTTTTGTTTAGGCTTTTACTAAAATTTATTTAATTTAATTTAATTTATTTTATATATATATATATATATATATATATATATATATATATATATATATATATATATATATATATATATATATATATATGGGCTGTAAACAACAGAACAAAGTAAATATATAATTAAAGGTTCTCATCAGGGTTGATAGACAGAGTAAGGTATGGTAAATAAAACTGAGCGTATGGCCCCTAAGTCTCCGCTTTGCCCAAGCATGAAGCTTTAGATCGCGGAATTACTCTTGTTTCAACTGATTTGCGCCCTTGGGGGTTCTGATTAGGTTATTGGCACAGATAGGTCGATACACTACAATATCCCGTCCCCCCTGGCTGCCTAGTGGGTCAAATTGGGGTATGAGATATCGTAAACTATATATAGGACTGCAAACCCCAAGTTAATTCCTCAAGTATGGCCACCTAATGGGTTTCTATTAGAGGAATATTTAACTTGGAAGCTTGAAGTCTCTCGGCTAGCAAAATTAGTTGTTAATTTACATTAAAAAAAATTAGGTTGAATGATGAATGAATAATGTAAACAAGAAAATATTTCGGTTAGTTTGACAAATTCATGAGCAAGCTACAGAAACAAACAAATTGTTAATAAAACTCTACAAACTTTGCAAAGGGAACGGTTTAAACAAAGAAAAAAAAGGGGAGGGGGTTGTACAAACGGATTGGCAAGACAAGGAAAATTATTAAGTAGGTAATAAGTTTCGAGAACAACGGTCCATAGGTATGTAAAAGAAGCAAATAGCAAAAACATATTATTAGCAAAATATTTCTCACCACAGGATCCAGATAGGCGTCGGGGCGGCGGTCGTACTGTCTTTTAAAACAATTTTAGCGCCGTTTAGCGCCGAACGGTTGGATACTAATATAAACGGAGATCGGAATGTGGAAAACTGAATCAATTAGGAAGATTTCAAAGGTGAGAACTGAATTAATTTTACTCGGTCGTTGAACCAGCTTATATATGGAAAAACATATGCATCCTTTGTTAGTTCTAGAAATTTTGGGGGTCTTTATTTAACTTATGGGCTGATTAAATTATTCTCGATTGAAAATTTTGTGAATTTACACATCTTCGGCAGTGTTATCAGGGAGACAAAATTCCAACGTTGATTGAATCTACTTGGACCTATATTTTGTATAGCTTTTTACTTATATACAGGTGTTTTTAAAATGATATTTGGCAAAATTCTCAAGAATAAATATTTGCAGAGTTTTGTTTTATGAAATAGAAATTAGATTTATTGTAACGAAACGGAAATTTTGTTACACACTCCTAGCGACAGAACTTAGTACTACAAAAACTCCGCCGACCTTATCAGTTTGGTTTCTTTTGGCGGGACCCATTTTATTTTTTGTTTGTTTAATTTAAAATATAAAATAATTTATTAAAATACAATGTTGCATGTTTTAGATTCATCGCATGTACCGCAGCACTGGTGCTAGTATGGCGAAAGCGCAACAAGAATTCACATCAGAATTTCTCCGAAATCAGCATGTTAGAAATGCTGCTACTAATGTTGCAGCTGCTGCGGTTCAATCCCAATTCAGTCAGAATCCACCCAACAACAGATACTAAGTCTACACATTATTTTTTTCCATTATTTTATATATTCTTAGAGTATTTAAAATTTGTTTTGTTACAGAAGTATTTGCTGCTGTACTTTGTTATAGGAACACTATAACTCTGTGAGAAGTTATTTTGAGTTGTTTGTATTTAAAAAGAAGAAGAAAAAGTGTACATGTCTGTAAAACATCGACTAAATGTTACATATTCTGTTAAGTTGTCCTGTACATTGTACATAATATATGGTTCTCTAGTTATTTCTTATCCTAAATATTATTAATCAGATGATAAGGTAAAATCTACATCCTGTGGCAAATTGTCAGTAGTACACAATGCAATATCTCAAATTTACCAATAACTATGTTTAACATCTAATGATCGTTCCATCACCAAGTTTAACATCATCAGATCTATTTTCGTCTTTTATTAATGATTTTATGATCTTATCTTTGCTAACTAAACAATCCTTTTATGTCAAACAGAATTTTGGTGAATAAGTTTCGGTAATGTATACTTATCAGTTAGGTCCTAAAAAAATGCCTTCACAGTTCAATATCTAGAAAAATGTAAAACAAACAGCTTGTACTTAACAATAGGCTTTGTTACAATAATATTTTTTTATTCATCGGTTTCATATGAATTATTTTAGGATTAGATTTATCTGTGTTATTTATGTATAATTAATTAGACGATTTTTTATATACGCAGTTCTACCAGATACACTGACTGTTGTATATAAAACTAAGTTGTTGAAAGATATGGTCTAATTTATATATCACGATCGTTTTTTTTTTGTGTAAATCACCTATTATAATAAAATACCTTATTAACAATTGTTTTATTTCTTTGTGTTTTATACCATTTTTTATATGAACACCTTTATGGGAATTTTTTCAATGAATATATACATACATACATATACATATATATATATATATATATATATATATATATATATATATATATATATATATATATATATATATATATATATATATATATATATATATATATATATATATATATACAGGCAGTATGGATTCCGTCAGTGCAGATCAACTGCCGACCTCCTTTCCTTTGTCACCCATTCTTGCAACAAGTCTATGGAACTACACGGTGAATCCCAGATTGTCGCTTTAGACATATCCAAAGCATTCGACCAGGTCTGGCACGCAGCGCTGCTTAATAAACTTCCGGCGTATGGCCTACCACCAAAATTATACCTGGACAGCGAATTTCTTCTCCAACCGGAGCATTTCTGTTTTCATAGATGGTCATTCCTCTAAACTGTATCCAATTAATGCAGGAGTCCCTCAAGGTTCAGCTTTAGCCCCTACTTTGTTTCTTCTCCACATCACATAAATGACCTCTAGCACATCCAACCCAGTTCACAGTTGCGCGGACGACAGCACCCTCCACTAAAATATACAATATTCTAAGCCTGTCTCTTTAGCCCAATTACATGAGGATCACAGACTAAAGGAGGGTTCTGTCTCTGTGGATCTCCAAAGAGATACACCAGCCCTAGACCCATTACAATGAACAACCAAGTTATTCAAAGTAATGAGTCCTTTTCACTTGTTGGCATTTCTGTGGATCGAAATCTCAATTGGCATCAACATGTCACATCAATTGTAGAAGCGGCTGCTAAGAAATTAGGTTTCCTCTTCCAGGCTCGCAAATACTTTTACCAGCTAATCTTTATACTTCACAAATAAGGCCAAACCTCGAATACTGCTCCCACATCTGGGGCACCGCTGCCGCTCCTACACTCGCTATCCTGGACTTCATTCAGAAGAGAGCTATACGTCTCATCGGTGACCCTACCCTCACCCAAAGGCTGCCGTCCCTTGCCCACCGACGTGCTGTTGGTGACCTCTCTCTCTTTTATAGATATCTGCATGGGCACTGCTCAGAGGAGCTTTCTTCCATAGTTCCTCCACCTGCTGCCCCCAACAGATCTACCAGGGGAACAGAGCGAATGCAACCTTTTACTGTCCAGGTCACCAGACATAGAACGTCTTGTTATGCCCGCTCTTTTGTCCCGAGGACTTCCAAGTTGTGGAATTCCTTGCCGGCACATGTTTTTCCTTCTCCTCCGAACCCCCAAACTTTCAAGTCCAGAATTGACAAGTTGCCTCTTTCCTCCTTGTCGACACCCATGGTACGATAGTATTTAGGCTGTAAGCCCTCGTGGTGTGTTGTTGAAATACATAAAAAATAAGTAAAAGCGATCTGAGCCCATGCTGTTGCATGAAAGATAGATCGTTCATAAAATAATATAGAATCATCCTTATTTAGTGTAATAAATGCACCAGCTTATCTTTTCATGCCACGAAAAAAGCTGATGAGGTCCGTAAAAAATAACTACTGCGCAAATCACTTGATGTCATCTCGATGTACTTTAGTATAATATTAGTAGTTGCAAAGAGAAGTAACACATGTATCAAATTTGGTTGCCCTTACATTGTTGTCTCCGGAGATATAATTTTTTTCCGAAAGAGGACGTTATGACTGAACTAGAAATTTTGCATTGTTTTCTCGGGAAAAGACACACAGAATGAAAATGACAGTATGCACGCTGTCATTAACATTGCGAGGAAACCCCATTTCTCTATATACACTTCTGACTAGTTAGTTACTACAGGGTTCCCACTAAAAGCGGCATATCAATTTCCCTGACATGCCAAAATCGATTTCCTTGGCTTTTTTTTTCTCCCTCACGGCTCGTGCGCGGCTTTGCCGCCCAGATAGCACTGCAACCTTTGGCTTATTGTGCATGCCCTTAGTCTTTTTACTCCACCCATTCCAAAATCACTGTGCCTTGAACTAGTCTGCACAGCGATTGATAGGGTGAAGTTTTATAATGCTCTGTCTCCGGTCTAGACTGACTGTAGATCAGTTGTCTTTTGCGGTCCAGAGCTTTACACTCGCACAAGATGTGCTGGGCTGATTCCTCCCCCTCGAACCGCCTTTATGCAGGTGTTTCTTGACGGCCATATGTCCCGTCAAGAGACCTGTTATGTTTCTGAGCTGACCTCTGCTAAGATTTAGCAGCTCCACAGCTCTCTTTGTAATGGATTCATCAATTATTGACTTCCCATGTCTGAGCCCTGGACAGTGTGCCCAGTACACCTTGTGTTGGTTTCTGACCCAGGACTTAATGGCTCCCCTGGCAGTGCTCTTTGTCACGCCCAGAGCCGGTTTCCTTGGCTTTGATCTTCTACAATTTACCCCCTAACATGTGTAACACACTACTACAGAATACAGAAGGTCTTCGTGCCATAGCGGAAAACAGACTTGCCCATTTCAAATACAAAGCGACCAATGAATGCAAAATGAAAAAAAGATTATTGTGGTAAAATAAATCATTATATGAATTGTACAAAAAGCGAACGTTTAAATTATTTATTATAAAAAGGAAACAAACAATTTTTTCCTGACAGGGACAAAAATTGCCTGACTCTTAGTCAATTTTCACAATTTTTTTTCAATTTTTCTCTAATTTCCTGGACAAATTTTTTTCTTCTACAAATTCCCTGACTTTTCCTGGACGAGTGGGAACCCTGTACTACAATAAGAATGGCAAATGTTACTTCGAGGGAGTACAAAATGAAAGAAATGTCTCAAAATGATTTTGTGAGTTTCAATACTATGGTCAAACTAAAAGGATTCTATTGGTAATGTTTTGAAAATCAGTCAAATAAAAAACTTCACTTAGAATTAAACTCACCTAATAAAGTGTACTTTGCTTATAACTTTTATGAAGAATATAGAGAACTTTACTTAAAAAAATTGTTAATCAAAAGGCAGAAAAATGAGATACCAAAACTACACCAACGAACTACAAATTGATGGCGATAAACTGACAGGTCTTCTGGATATGTGTACTGCTCATCTAATACCACCATAGTGTACCACAGCTTTTACAACTCCTTTCAATCTGCTACGGACGCTAGTTATCAAGAAGAAAATCAAAAGACACTACTTATAACATGAAGAAGACTCCGAATCAGAATAATGTTTAATTTTGATATATTTCACATACATATTAATTAATTTTTCAATACAATTTAGTATGTATAGATAGTCTGCTTTTTGCCATTTACCTTATAAGTTCCGTTTACTTACATTGGGATTGAAAGGATTTATAGTTAAAAGCAAAACCATTGAAGCATCAGCAAACAAAACTGTAATTTACTAAAATCAAGCACTTTAATTACTTATAGCGAAAAGAAAATGTTCACTTTTAAGTCGGAAGTACTCTAAACATATAATAAATATTACTAATATATAATTAAATGCCATTTATTTACTCTGCTTTCCAATCTTCATTGTCTGTTTAAGTTTTAAGCGAATAGTCAGTCCATTTATTTAAATTTTGCTCTGTAAAACAAATATGATAAATAGCTATATACCTCATCGAATTTGATTGCTTCTAGTTTGATTTGAATAAGTGTCAGTTTTAAAATATAAAAAAAAAATCATCGGGATTGGAAGGATTCTGGTCGGGTAGATACGTAAAGAATTCAGGTAATTCGTTTTTCGTGAACAGGAATACAGAAACGTGAGAAGGTGGTTGTGTTTAAATGTGTCAAATTAGAAAAAGAGATGCTGTCTTTTATCTTTGTTTAATATTTGTTGAAACATGGCTGCAATAGATACAATATATTTCAATTTGTCTATGATTAATGTTATAATGTTGGTAACAGGGAGATTTGTCTTGATGTTATTTTCCCCCGTTTATAGATGGCGCAGCAAATAATATAATTATAATATCAATTTCTCTTAGATGTATTTAGTTTTCTTACGAGTGCCGTTTTGTAGTTTTGAAAGGTAATAATATTTTAGTAGAGGAGAGGGATTGATAATAAAGCTAAAATACAGGTCTTCAACATGTAAATCGCAAAAATAAAGTCTTTAAAAGAACAAGACTCGAATTTTGGCACCTTGGATACTCTAGTACCATGTGTGATCTAGCGAAAAAAGCAACAAATAACAATTAAAAATAAAACTACCCGAAAAAATTTCTCTTGTAAATATAAACTTGCTGCGAACAGCTATCAGAAGAGAATTTACAAGTCCATACGTGCTTGGGTATCCTAGAAATATCTGAAACTTCCTTGAGTACGCACTTTACAGAAGATTATGTATGATCGAATAAGAGCGAGAAACAATACCCGATCAAATAACCCAGACATTATACAGCACATAAAACTGTTTCCACTTATGTGCTATCTCATTATACAATATTCGAAACTAATGTACTTGGAAGCAAGTTCGAATATATCTGGAATGTATTTGAAATAAGTACAACAGAATAAGTTAGATGCTGATAAGGGTATTGCGACACAGACACAACTCCAGATTTGATATTGCTTTCTTTAAGCCAAATAAATAAGACTATAGTGTTATGCGCTGTTGGTAAACAAATATATGCACTTTTATCCTAAAATGGAATGAGATTATAATAAGCGCAAATAAAATCGCAGTTCGAAATCGATAAAGAATTATCAAAATTTGACATATCGATCATAACAGTATGCTTTGATCTGCAGAAAGTCTTAATAACACCAGTGACCGAACTAAATGATTTATATTGTAAAAGTAAGATTGTTACATACAATTTCATTACCTATGATCTGGGCCACAATCCAGGCTATTGCTACATTTGACACGAGAAAATATCTAGAACAGGGACAAATGAGATTGGAAACTGTTTTTGGAATTTTTTGAAAGATTTGAAACAAAATCATACACAAGAAATTATAATCTATTTGCATCGTCTTCTTTGGTAAAAGACACACACCACACACATAGAATGAAAGAAACAAACAAACGGGACGCAGCAAGTGCGTTATGGTAGTGAATTTTTATTAAATGCTTCAAATTTCAATAACTCAATTTTCTATAAACTTAGAAAGTTTAAATTTGGTGCGTAGTAAGCTCTTTCCTAAGGCAAGATATTCACCAAATTTTATTAAAATAAAAGTAATTTTCAGAGAAAAAAATTTTGTTCGAAAGAAAATTCTAAATTTGAATAACTCAATTTTCTATAAACTTAGAAAGTTAAATTTTGGTACGTAGTAAGGTGTCTCCTAAGGCAATATATACGTTAAATTTCATTAGAACAGTTTTGTAATTTTCGGAGAAATTTTTTTTTAAAAGAAAACTCAAAATTTTCCCGGAAAACCCCTTCCGATTTTCCTGACTAATGAACTCATCCAAGCCATTAATAAAAGAAAGGCACCTGCCGAGTTTAATCAAAATCGGTTAATTATTTTTTGAGTTATTAGACGGATACATATATATATATATATATATATATATATATATATATATATATATATATATATATATATATATATATATATATATATATATATATATATATATATATATATATATATATATATATATATATATATATAAATTCAAACTGACCCCGAATGTGGGTTCTAGGGGTCCTAGTTCGCGCTCATTTGAAAAAATTGTTGCAAAGTCTCACCATCGATACCTCTCTATTGGTGAATTTTTTTAAATAAAAATTCACTAATGACAGCATGCACGCTGCCATTGAAATAGCAAGGAAACTCAATTCGCCTATATAAGCTCCTGATTAGTTACTATAATAAGAATGGCAAAAATTAATTTGCGTCAATACAAAGTGAAAGAAATATCTCAACATGATTTTGTGAGTTTTAATACTATAGTCGAGAAACAAAACTAAAAGAAGGAACTCGTCAAGTTGTGAAAATCAGTCAAATAAGACACATTACAGTCACCTAATAAAGTTATAAGCTTTGCTTATAACTGCCGTGAAGATTATAGATAACTTCACTTCGTCAACAAGCAGAAGAACAATGAGATACCAAAACTACACCAACGATTGCTACAAATTGATGTTGAGCAACTGAAAAGCCTTCTGGATTTGTGTAATGGTTATCTAATACCACCATAGTGTGCCACAGATTTTACAACTCCTTTCCGTCTGCTACGGAGGCTATAGCTACCAAGAAGAAAATCAAATGACGCTACTACCATGAAAAAGACTACGGATCAGAATAATGGTTACTTTTGATATACGTATTTAGATGTTCATTAATTTTTCAATATTTAAAAAACGCATCAGTACGTATATAGTCTGCTTTCTCCCATTCACCCTAAGTTTTATTTACTTACATTGCGATTGCGAGGAATTATAATATATTTATGTATATGTAAAAGCAAAAACATTGAAAAAATCAGCAAACAAAACAGTAATTTAATAAAATCGAAAACTTTAATTACTTTATAGCAAAAAGTAAATCTTCATTAAGTTGCAAAAACTCTCAATATATAATAACAATAAATATTTGTATGTAATTAAATAAAACTACCCTTTACTCTGCTTTCCAATCTTCATTGTTTGCTTAAGTTTTAAGGAATGGCAGTCTATTTATTTAAATTTTCTTCCGCAAAACAAATAAATATGATAAATAACTAAATAGCTCATCGACTTTGATTGCTTCTAGTTCAATTTTGTTTGATTTGAATAGTGAGTTTTAAAATACAAAAAACTCATCGGGGATCTGCGTCGGGTATACGTAAAGAATTCAGTTTCGTATTTTCTGAGCAGGAATGCAGAATCGTGAAGAGATGTTTATGTTTAAGATTTTTGTAATGAGAACTTGTCTTTTATCCCTGTTTAACCTTTGTTAAAACATTACTGCTATAGATAAAATATATATCAATTTCTCTATGATTAAACTTATAATGTTGGTATCAGAGATATTTAATTTGATTTTATTGTCCCCCGTTTATAGATGGCGCAGCAAATAGTACAAAATCTGAGGATATCTTAAGGCTTTGTGGAATATTTTATTTTATTTTGTATTTATTTACATATAACTGACATAAATTATACAAAGTAAATACACAATACAAATAAGTTAAGGGTTGTGGTTGAATGAAATGTACATTTTAAAGTATAATACCTAAAATAATAATTCCATCCAAAGTAGTATGTTTAAAAAGTACCAAATTTGACAGTATATTTGTATTTCATTTTCACTTCTCACTACTCACCAGTATAGTTCTTTCAGTGGCTAATTTAATTATTATATATATATATATATATATATATATATATATATATATATATATATATATATATATATATATATATATATATATATAATAAAAAAAGTATTGTGTAATACTTAGCAAACAATGTTGAAAATTTTAACTTTTTTTGTCAAAATAATCAACAACATTTGCAAATCAGATACTTTCCATAATTTTTCTTAAAAAAATTGTTGTTTTCTCTATCATGGCAATTAAAAATATCCTTTCTCATGTTATAAGAAGCTGTTAAGTGTTTAATTACTTCTATATCAGCTGATGGTATATTATTTGAAATATTTCTTCAAATTTATATATACACACTGTTTGTTAAATATTTATGGAATATTAGCAGTAAATATTATACCTATATTTGCAATATGAATCTTATCACATATTTAGAGCTTTTAAAACGATTTTAGTATTTATCGACCGCTTATTATTTGATAAGGTTTACCGTTATAGTTGCCCCATAAGCTCTACCAATTACATATTATTCTTTAACTCGTTCGATAAGGAACATCGGGCAGCCCTAGTCGTCCAGTGATAAGAACGTGTACTTCTGAAATTCTCAGTTGAAGCGTCATTTTCGTTTCAGTACATATTACTGTAAAATTGACATCATCTGAGGTTGTGGTATTTTGTTTGAATAAGTTGTATGCCTGCACGTTCCGCCTTTCGGATGGGATGCAAAACCGCCTATCCCGTGTACTATGCAATGTTGGGCACGTTGAAGGTCCCCATCTTCACTACAGACGAGATAAAGGTTTTCGGTAAAATTTCTAGGATGGTGAGATGAAGCCATAGGCGATAGCCGCGGAAATATACCGATGTTATAAAAAGACAAGATAGACACGCTTTACTCTATATCTCAAGAATTTATTCTTCTGGATATACCTATTATTATATGAGAGTAATAAGTTGAGACGTCTAATTATATTTACGCAATAAGGCATTAAGTGATTAATGTGTATGCTATATGAAGTTTTTGCTTAATAAATATTTATGATGGCAATATAAGTCTCATAAGCGCCTCCGTGGCCGTGCGGGAAAGTCGATTCAGACTTTCTAATACGGACTCGGGGGACGACGGTTCGAGACTCACCTGCGGCGGATGATTTTTCAAATCACTGTCGTCGTTGAGATCGAGCTCAATGTGAAGGGTAGGTTAGTTTAGATGAGCAAAACGGGTCAGCAATGGGCTAATTGCCAGTAAGCATCTTACCTTTACCTTTTTTATTATAAGTCTCATTCTATTAATTGTCGAGCTTTGAATTTATAAATTAATTAACAATAATAATGCGTTAAATAATCCCGCTAGATGCCAAATACCAAAACCATCGTTAGTTTCAGTCTCTGTTTATAGATAGACTGATTCAAATAAATCTTCATACTTAGTGGGCGTTTAAAACGAGATATTTGTTGTTTGGTTGGTGTACCTGAGTACCCTGTATTCATAGACAATCAGACTCTTTATGTCTATAGCACTTTTTACCTTCTCCCGTCCCGTTAGTCACTTTGTGACTTTCTTATACTTGCTGCTCTCCGGCTATAAGGATGTTCAATTTTGTGGAACCAATCTATCTGTGAACCAGCCACACAGTCAGCAGCTACATACTTGCAAACAATTAACAAACTGATGTTGATAACATAATCTAATTGTTAAACCTTGAGTGGACTATGACAATAATTGGTGTTAGCGGCGACATCATTAACAAGTAAATTACATGTTGAAAAATGTGTTTTCTTATATATTTATTCCAACCCGCCGAACTGATATAGTGTTTACAGATTTTGCAAATTTCTTTATAATTAAGAATTATTTGCATTTTACTGTTGACAAATTTGATAACATCCCGATAGAAGTCATTATCACCAGGATATATAGACATATTTCCTATTTTGCAGATAATCAATCCTTTATAATTTCGAACTTTTGATTTTAAAACGTTGCATCTGTTGAGATATATTCGTGAAATAACCTATATAGTTAGTTGTATGAAGTTGGTATGAGCAACACGCACCTATCATGGCAAACTTTCTGTATAATTTAAAATCAATATAAATAGTTCTAACATAGCTATGTTTTTTCTACAGAAAGCAACAAAATTTGATTAAGAAACAAAATAATTTGCCATCTAGTAAAATAGTCAGAAAATAATAGTTGCACCTAATTTAGATTGTTTTATTTCAGAATGTGTTCATATAAAAAATACATAAAAAATATTTCTTGAAGTAACTGTAGATATTCTTTGAAGTAGTGTTCAATATTAGCGTTGAATATTTGGGAGCCCATATATTTTGATAATAAGAGATTATAAAATTGTAAAAGATAACAAAGTACACCTACAGACTGCAATTTTGACGTGATAACAAAGCGTCTATATATACAATAATTTGCAACCCGAGTTGTAACAAAAATTGAACCTTTTTTTCCTATTAATAAACATACCTAACTAAATCACTTTTGTGTCTTTGAGTGCACCTTTGGAACATGAAATTTGGGTTGCAAGTACCATTGAGTTTGATAAATGTTGCCATTGTGACAGAGTCTTTATTAATTTTAATTTACTAAATTCCTGATCCACCTAAAAATAAAGTTTAAAAGGTAGCTGTATATTGAGCAATATTAAACAACACGTTATCACTACTTGGCGACCGATTTTGATAAATAAACGTCTGTGTCAATTAAATTACTTTCTGAAGGTGTAATGTACTTTGTATGAACGTACAGCAATACATGGATGTCTTTTTGAAAACACATGGCCATGATTTAAAATTTAAATGATCTGTGCCGTTCTGTTGGTAACATACCTAAATATCTCTTGTCCCATAGATAAATCAGTCATAATATATGCCGAGGCAATAAAGTGACCTTTGTGTAATTTATCATAAGTAATAAGTCGCATCCTTAATAGTTCTGTGTTCCTAATACAGCGATGTTGGTTATTGGAGAGCCTGTTAGGTCAGGGTCTTTTTAACCAACTCTATGCTTTTGTGTGTAAGTAGTAAATAGATTGATTTTATTATTTTTGGCTTTCGGTCATAAGTGACGTAAACTAGAATAAAAACAAAAATATGACGTATCCAAATTTCTAAAATATTTTGTACGATAGAATTCAAAAACAAGTGTGGTGTATAGTTTCAGCAAAAAAAAACGCTTATAATTTTGCATTTTTCGGACAAACATGTTGTACAAAACCTTGTTAAGTGACCATCATTATCTTGATCTTTTTCTGACGACTAACCCCGAAAACCACAAAAATATTAACCTTAGTCCCCCTGGCAAGCCTGACGACCATAAGCAACCGTGGAGAACCCAAATCACCACAACACATTTTAAAAGACCTGACGATCGTTTCACTAACCAAGTTAGCGTCATCAAGTGTGCTTTTCGGTGCGCATCACAGGTTTCACTCTTCACTTAGTGAAGCCTGACCTGTCTTAAATCTACAACACATGGCTTACAGACAGATATTACAGAGATTACAAGGATACACTCCACAAATCTGGCATTAAATCCGTCGAATGGAACGAATTAAGACATTATCATTCTTCCCATTTTCCTTCTGTTTTCGAAACAATAATCCCATGGAATGGCACCAACTCCAATACGAAAATTATCTTATTAGGCATGGGAACCTATATTCCTCATTTATTTAAAAATATCAATTTCAAATGAAAACCCTAGTTCTGTAAAGCTTGTCGAGAAGGTAGTTACTAAAATTTCTGACTACAATTTTTGGCCCTAAAACTTAGCAGCGAGACGTACGCCTTTGTATTAGCAGGGAACAGGCGCAATAAGCAGATAATCGATTATGCCAAAAATGACCTCCACCAATTAACAAGAGTCATCTATGATGATATAAATGTCACCGCCCGTTCCTTTCTTCCATTGATTTCGAATAATGAAGGGTTCGAAATACCGTCAAAATAATCTATTTTGGTGTCTATTTACTTTTAGTTTCACGCTAAATCCACATGGAAACAGACCACCAACTATTTCAGCTGCAAAGTTAACAATGAGATAAATATTTTCAAATGTCGTACTGTGTTAAGCACATGCTATTAGAATATTTAAACACCAAAAAGATATCAGGACCTGATAGAGTTACCAGCAATAGTTCTTAAATTGCGTGTACCTGAATTGACTCGAATTTTGTGTTTTGTGTCGGCCCTTTTCGATGTCCTAAGATGGGACAATTCCAACTTCCTGGAAATAAGCCACAGTTCAGCCTGTTCTTAAAAGGCGGAAAAGTCCTATTTGGGGAACCATCGATCAGTTTCCATCCTATTGCTTCTGTCTCTATCTAAAGTTATGGAAAAAGTTCTTAACATAGAGCTTATATTAGGTAAAATACTTCGAAAAAAATCAAACATCCTAAATGATCCCCAATGCGGCGTTGTCAAAACCGATCTACTGGCAATATACATAACTCGCCTTTGAAGTACTGTTTTCGCAAAATTGGGTAAGGTCATGCAATATACCCAACCAAACGTTAAGATCAATAATAATTTCGTCCCCTGTTGATAGATGGCGTCAATATAAATAAATTTTTACATCAAGGCGGCCAGGCCAGAGATGGATTTTGGATTAGAACTGGTGGGTAGAGTGAGAGAGTGGATTTATTAGCAGCAAATAGTTTAAACTATAAAAGAACCTAAACAGAATTACACTAAACAACCAAACAAATCATAGGAATAAATAATTACAAATAATTTTTCTAATTAATCAGAATTTTATTGGGTTCTTACTGGCCTTTATTCAAAGACATTTTTTTCTTGAAAGCATTTAAAATTGCAAAATAGTCATTTCCATCTTCCGTAATGATTAGGCCGTAGAGTAACTATATAGATTCTATAGGCACAAAACTGGTTATTTTACAGATGTTTAATGGAGATTTAGGCAACTCGGCCTCAATAAAATATTGACAGTTTTAGACATACCGGCTGTTGAAGATAGATTTTCAATGTATTATTTATTACATAGTTTGGACAGTTTTACAGAAAATCACGTGATAACCTCGGAATATGGAGTTTTTGGTGGTGAGAAATCCGATTCTGGACATCATTTTTAAAGCATTTAATTATAATTATTATTAATTGCAGCTTTCTTGATCTCCAAACCTTCTAGTAAATCCGTCTTGAACACTCTTGCATATGTATAATATTTTTGGATAAAAAGATACACTTTATATTTAACTACCTTAAATGTTTTTAAAGGCATATTAAGAAAGTTCGTTTTGTTTGTCCTATGTATATAGCATTACATCCTGGACACTATAGTTTATAAATTCCACCCTCCTGTCCATAAACTACCTTTCTCTTTTGCGCTGACTAAGATTTTCCTAAGATTTATTTTAGAGGATACAAGAGGAATTAAACCTGGTTTTCGAAAAATATTTGGGATCTGTTTTGTATAGTTTTGAAAGTAAGATGTATAATAAGATTTTGTTCTATCTGTTTTAGGTTTTGTTAAATATATTAAATTAAATGCGTGGCAGTTTTGTTGTCTTTTAGTGAATTTTTATTTAAAAAAATTCACTAATAGAGAGGTATCGATGGTGAGACTTTGCAAAAATTTTTTCAAATGAGCGCGATTTAGGACCCCTAGAACCCATATCCGGGGTTAGTTTCAATTTTTATATGTTTATATATATATCCGTCTGATAACTCAAAAAATAATTAACCGATTTCAATGAAACTCGGCAAGTGCCTTTCTTTTATCAATGGCTTGGATGAGTTCGTTAGGCAGGAAAATCGGACGGGTTTTT
Organism: Tillus elongatus; assembly: GCA_964006375.1. Classification (NCBI taxonomy): domain Eukaryota; kingdom Metazoa; phylum Arthropoda; class Insecta; order Coleoptera; family Cleridae; genus Tillus; species Tillus elongatus. The sequence goes on along the minus strand of OZ023269.1, from coordinate 113,864,188 downwards.
CCGGGAAAATTAAGTTTTCTTTCAAAAAAAAATTTTTTTCACCGAAAATAACTAAGCTGCTTTAATGAAATTTACTATATATGTTGCCTTGGGAGAGGACTTACTAAGTACCAAAATTCAACTTTCTCAGTGTATACAAAATTGAGTTATTAAAATTTTAAATTTTCTTTTGAAACAATTTTTTTCTCCAAAAATTACAAAGTTATTTTAATTAAATTTGGTGGATATCTTGTCCTAGGAAATACCTTACTACCTACCAAAATTAAACTTTCTAAGATTATAGAAAAGTGAGTTAATCAAATTTTTATAGCTCACTGCAGTGTTAAAATCAATGGTATTTTCCTCACTAGGTATTTTAAACACGTGGGTCAGTCCCCGACCGAATTCATTCCCAGTTGCTATTGATCTACTCATATTCTCTGAATATGTTAGAAACGTGGTATCTACTTCCTTCCAACTCACTATTAACCGACTATTTATGAAATCAAATAAGTAAATTAAATCGATTGTCATAAAATATGTAGTGTATTAAGACTAAGGGAAAAAGAAATAAAACATATATAACTGTGCACATTTTGATTATATTTTAGGGTGTGCGGCGCACACCTAACTCACTAGGAGAAATCGCCACTGCTTGAGAGAGGTATTGTCACAGCATAATATCTTATTAAAGTTCATTTGTAAATAGGTTTAATTTTTATATGTTTATATATATATATATATATATATATATATATATATATATATATATGTATCCGTCTCATAACTCAAAAAATAATTAACCGATTTCGATGAAACTTGGCAAGTGCCTTTCTTTTATTAATGGCTTGGATGAGTTCGTTATCCAGAAAAATCGGACGGGGTTTCCCGGAAAAATTTTGAGTTTTCTTTAGAAAAAAATATTTTTCTCCGAAAGTAACAAAGCTGTTTTAATGAAATTTACTATATATGTTTCCTCAGAAGATATCTTACTACGTACCAAAATTCAACTTTCTAAGTTTAGATAAAATTGAGTTATTCAAATTTTAAATATTTTTTCAAAAAAATTTTTTTTCTCCGAAAATTACAGTTATTTTAATGAAATTTTGTGGATATCTTGCCTTAGGAAAGACCTTACTACGTATTAAAATTTAACTCTCTAAGTTTATAGAAAATTGAGTTATTTAAATTTGAAGCATTTAATAAAAATTCGCTACCATAACGCACTTGCTGCGTCCCGAGTTTTTATCTTACGATTAATTAACCGTTGGCTTTATCAAGAGCGTATAATAATGGATACAGTCATAATAAATTATATCCAATGTTTTTTACGTTTACTATTGCAAAACATGGAACTTTTCAGCTTTCGTATTATAGTAAATCATTGGTAGCTTTTTTTAAATAAGTGCAAATATTATGAAGATGGTACACCAACAGACGTGTAAAAAATTATTAAAATAATTGTATTTTTTGAAATTCTGTTCTTTTGCCTAAACAAATGCAATAGTGTATTATGTTTTAGCTCAGTTCGCAATATATTTTCTAGCTTTAGTGGAGTTTAAATTATAAGAACTTTCTGAAAAATATGTCATATTGGCAACACTGCACAGGAAGTGACAGTTGAGTTTAGGGTGAAGTTGTAGATGACCACCTGAACAGTTTTAGATAAAATGCCTGCTGATAGATAAAGTTTGGTATCTTACATGCACGCTGACACTATTCTTACCTTTTGTTCTCTTACATATGCCGCGAGTAATTGACATTTAAAGTTTTTTACACATTTCACACTTTTTAAACAATTTCCCAGTATGGTTCTGTTCCGTGACACCCCTTCCCCTCCCAAACATTACATTTGTCATAAGGGTCACATTAACTTTGGGAATCCCTGGAATATACTAGACACATTAACTATTGGCTTTAACTGCCAATTATCACCTCGCTTTTAGTACGCCGCTGATACGCGTACCCGTTTAGACGGTTCCTTATATATTCATGTGTTCACGGACGTTATTTCTGAAATTGTCCGTTCTTTACCTTGTTCTGTTAATTACCATTAGTGTTGTTGTGGTTTAAAGTGCATGTGTGGCTAGTTCCTGGTCTGTGACATGTTATTTGTTTTCTACATTGTTTTTTCAATAAGGAAAACGCGATGTCCAAGGTTGTTAAATACTAGATCGGAGGTTGTTTACACCAAGTGCCGGACTTAGCTCATTTGCTTGAGATGCAAAAGGTAGGTGTTATGTAAATGTATCGTTCTTTTTTAAATTTCGATCGTTTGACAGTGTTTGCTATGGTAGGTTCTCTTTTAACTGTACACACTAAGGTACTTATATTGTTACATGGGTTTTCCTTCTCGGGCGTTCCACTAGCGACGAACGGGAGAGGGGTGCTTCATTGTGGGGAATTTTCTTTCCCCTCTCGCATGCATACAACCACCGTCGTTGCATAAACCACAAGACAAAGACATATTTCCTGGGAGCAGCCCTCGAAAAAGTTACGGTACCTGAGGCGCATGGGGGGTAGGCTGGGTTTAAGGGTGATGTGGCTTCAAAATGTGAAAAAGACAGCTTTAAAGCCGTTTTATTCGCATTTTCTGCCCATATTTCCTTTTTACTACCTACCCCGCCCAGCACCCCTATTCACTCCTGGTCCCGTAACTTCCTTGGGGGGTGTGAACAAGAAATTTTTCTTGTGGTTTGTGCATCCAGGGGCTCCTAGGCATGTTTCTCAAAAAAATATTTGAAAAGGGTTCTGGAGCTAATCTGCAAATTTACCGAGTTTAGAATTCAGAATTTAGGTTATGTAATTACTTTGGCAAGGTAAGGTAACGCCAATTTATGTTTTAATAAGTGTAGCTGAAGACTGTCTGTATAATAGAAACGATTTAGGGACCGTTTTGGTGCGTTTTTTAGTTGAATTATCGATTTATTAGTGTGTCATTGACCAGTTTTCCACTATGGGTAAGACAAAAGTGACCTATATCATAAAAAAATTACTCATATCAAGGTTCTGCTGCAGGAAAGATGTTACACCAAGCAGCACTTACACACAGAATAAATATTTCCAAGCGTATCAATCTAGCCAGAGTGAAGAAGTTTTTGAATTTGGGTTTTAAGCACGCGCCGTCTATAGTTGGGAACTGTGGAAGAAACACAAAATTTACGACAAGATTCTTAACTAACAACTTCAAATTGCTAAGGCAAACAGAAGAGTCGCAGGTAAAGACTTAAAAATGGACATGGAGCAGTATGGAGTGAACGTTACTGATTATTTTGGCTGTTGAAGGCTGATTGCCTACCCGTCGCGTCCTCGCAAAAGGGCAACAATCACACCTGATATGGCTACGAAGATGCAAGAGAAATGAAAGAACAATTCAGGAATGATTGGAGCAAGATAAGAAAAATTACAAGCTACCATGTGGCGGTGGTTCCGACCGCAGTGTTTCCGCCAACACTATTCTGTGTTTCTACGTAAATACTCTTGACAGTTGAAAGTTATGTTCTGCGACAGCCAGCTGTCAAGAGCTATGGCAACTAAGAAACACCAGGCGATTTCTCTCTTCTCAGAGTTGACCTGATCAAAACAACTCACTGGCAAGCTTTATCTGTTCACATTCTTTTCGAGTCATGTATAGTGTATCACGTGTAGATATTTAGTGCATTATGTTTAATCAATTTGTGAAATAATAAAGTTATGTTAAATGTTTACCTTTGGATTTAATATCACCATCCCAGGTAATCAAGATCAACAAGTGCGAGATGTAATTAACATCCATATACCACTCAGTTAAATATCTATTTAAGTAACTTTTTTTGAAGAATGACAATTTCAACACAACTGTCATTCAAAGTGAACAGAATTAAAGATCAAGTGTGCTGAAGGCTCTTTCTATTTTTCAGGTATGTTTTTGATGAATCATAAATATTGCGCCATTTCTTCAGAAAGCAGCCCCTCTGTGAAGAGAAACTTCCATGGGGTGTTTTCCCCTCAGTGTATCGAACAAACCGTCAAACATCCCTCCTAAGTAATTGTCTGGAGTGTCATGTCTGCGCTCAAGGAACGGGTCGTTTATACATTACAGAGGGGATGATGAATTAGGTTTAATACAAAAAAGTTCTGGAGACGAGATTACTCCGTCAACTAAATGACTAGTTCCCAGATAGTAATAACATCTTTATGCACGATAGTTTATCGTGATAAAGCAAAGGTAAAAAAAGGTAAAGGTAAGATGCTTACTAGCAATTAGGCCATTGCTGACCCTTTTTGCTCATCTAAACTAACCTACGCTCCAGCTTGAGCTCGATCTCAACGACGACAGTGATTTGAAAAATCATCCGCCGTCTCGAACCGTCGTCCCCCGAGTCCGTATTGGAAAGTCTGAATCGACTTTCCCGCACGGCCACGGAGGCGCTCGTGATAAAGCAAAGTCCACTACTAAGTTGTTGGAAGAAAACAGAGTAAAAACTGCCGTTGCCTGCAAATAACCCAGACATGAACCCCATTGAGAATCTTTAGCCCATTGTCAAGAAGAGGCAAAAGAAAAGTGGCATAACAAAAAAAAATGGATCTGATACCAATTCTGATAAACATCTGGCATCATGACGACTAAATCAAGAACTCTTTCCAAAAACTGGTGGAGAGCATGTCAAGGCGTATTGAATCCTCTATTAAAAGCAAAGGCATGCGTACTAAATATTAGATGTAACAGTTGTGTTTATTTTTCAATAAAAAAGAAATTAGCATTGCTTTGACATATTTGACAACAATTAATTATTCCAATAATTTTCGCATGTCTGTATATTATAATACGTATGTAATAAAAGTGATCAAATTATCTTAATATCTAAGGAGCTGCGTTGGTCTTCCACTAGCTGGATATCTTGACCTAAATCCTCTTTGGACCTACTATTAAATTTTACTTCGGACCATTCTTTTTACTCCAGTATCACATTTGTTAAGTGTGTATTGTTGTGTTTAGGAAAACTAAATGTCTACGCGTTTCTTCCTTCAGAGTTTGCGTAAAGCCGTGGGTTGTGCAACATTCTTTAGGTTACTAAATCTGTCTTGAGGCTTGGTGATTGTTAAACAGACAAATCTCTTAATGCCAAAAATTGATGAGAAAATTTATATATGTATATGCAAGTTTCATTGTCTGAAAATAAAATTGGCTTATAAAGTGAAATCACAACGGTTTTACATTTTTACCACTAAAAATGAAGCTGATGAATAATTAGATATTGGTCCGTTCCTAGCTTCCAATGGTTTTTGACTTCTCATTAGAATCATAAGTATATAATATCTCATTTTTGGTTTCCATTCATACCAATTCAAGTTGTAGATTTCTTCAATCAACTTGTCATTCTAGAAAATAAAGGCAAATTGCATCTTAAAATAATGAAAAGACGGTTTCAGCATAGCTTAAGTGAATATGATGATTTTAATAATGCTAACAGGACCTTATTTAAAAGGATAGGTGATAACAAACTATTAAAATTATTTCTTTCGCAAAGTGTCAGTTTCGTACCTTTAATTTTAGTCAGGTTAAGCTTTACAACTTAACCCAAGTGAAATATAAGGTACAAGAACAAATACGTCCAACATATTAACATACCATACTGGTATTTGCAGGCTACAACATGCAAAGGAAAAGAGCATCCTAAACAAAAGGTGCATGTCAAGAAATATTTACTTATAAAAATTATTATTGAGGTGGCCCAAAAGTAATGGTACAGAGAGCAACAGCAGATTCTTGGCATAAAAACATTAGGATTTAATGAAACTTACCTCAGTAACCCGGGAAAGGAGGACTACACGTTCGCCAAGGCGTATAGGCTAATTAGCCTTACTTCCTTTCTGCTAAATGCACTAGAAAGGATAATAGATAGCTTTGTGCTGGGGGAGATTCTCAGGGATCACCCCTTCCATAAAAACCAGCAGGCGTGCCAGCGGGGGAAATCGACGGAAACGGCGCTCCACGCTGTGACGCGAATGGTGGAAAAGTCCCTACACTACGGAGAGAGCACATTAGCTGTGTTTTTCGATGTGGAGGGGGCCTTTGATAAGGCAAGGACGGATAAGGTCTGTGTCGCTCTACAGGACAGGGGATCGCCCAGATCCCTAATAAGTTGGGTGGCGATCATGCTGGAGGATAGGAGAGTTTCGCTGACCTTGAGAGGCCGGAGGCTGGACGTTGGAGTGACCGGCGGCTGTCCTCAGGGCAGCTGCCTTTCGCGCCATCTATGGTGTCTAGTCGTGCACGGTCTCATGGAGCGGCTCTCCGAGAATGGCTTCTACGCACAGGCGTATGCTGATGATGGGCTGGTCTTAGTCACCGGCAAATTCCTCAGCGCCGTCTGTGTATGCATACAAACAGCCTGTAGCATAATTGAACGGTGGTGTGATGAGCTGGTACTCTCCGTAAACCCGGAGAAGATCCTGTTTACCAAGAAGAGGGATCTGGAGGGGTCCAGGGCGCCGTTGATGTTTGGAAAACCTTTAGCTTTAATGCGAGAGGGCAAATATCTGGGGGTGGTCCTGGACTCCAAACTATCATTTGGGTCGCAAATAGAACGAGTAGTGAGGAAGGGAGTAGCAACCCTCTGGCAGCTGCGTCGTGTGATAGGGAGAACCTGGGGACTTAATCCTCGGATCCTTCATTGCATTTACACTACGATCGTCAGGCCGAGAGCCCTTTATGGAGAGGTGGTCTGGTGGTGTGGTGTGAACCAAACTGCTACCCGGAAACTGCCACCCGGAAACTGCCCAAACTTTAAAGGCTGACAAGTCTGGGTATCACCAACTCTATTAAGACGACACCCTCAGCCGCGCTAGATGTCCTGATTATGCTGCCACCGCTTCCCATCTGTATCAGAAGGGAGGCTATGGTGTCGCATCTCAGAATGCGAGACTCTGGAAACTGGTGCGAAGAGGGGGCAATAATAGGACATGCAAGAGTTGCCAAAGAGGTGGGAAAGAAATTCCGATTTCCACCATCAAGGTACGAAATACTGAGGACTATATTAGGCTGGCTAGGACATATACCCTCAGAATCCCCAGCAGAGGGAAATGGAGGGAAAATGAGGTTGTGCGAGAGTTATGCTCTGGGCGCATATACCACGGCATTCGAAACGGAGGTGTATGCTATTCTGTCTGTGGCTAATGGACATGATGTGAGGATGAGCCTTGAGAAATGTATATACATTTGCTCAGACAGCCAGGCGGTCCTACGGGCGATAATTTCTGTAGAGAAAGAACTCAAAATAGCTATGGCAAAGTAACATAACAACTAACAGGTAAATATTTATTATCAGTAAAGTAGATAAACCTATTTTGCAGCGTAGAACATTGACTATAATTTTTCATAGACTAAATTTATTAAAATAGTAATGTTTGGTGCTCTCACTAAAATCCCAGCTTTGAAAGTTAAATATAATAACAAGTGTTCCAAAAATAAATTACACTATTGATTAAATTAAAATATTGATAACTTAATGAGTCACATTACAAAAGGAAGAATTAGATACCGTTTATAAACAAGATAAAAGGCGCCCAACATTCAAATTTAAACTAAAATTATATATATATATATATATATATATATATATATATATATATATATATATATATATATATATATATATATATATATACATATATATATATATATATATATATATATATATATATATATATATATATATATATATATATATATGTATATGTATATATATATATATATATATATATATATATATATATATATATATATATATATATATCAAAAAATTGTGGGAAAGCCGTCAGTTGTAGAATAAAACTCTTTATTATAGGCCGAGCTTTCGGAAAAGTTTATTCCTTTCTCTAGGATATAACGTGAGTTCTACTAAACTAATTATTTCCTTGAGAAAGGAATACATTTTTCCGAAAGCTCGGCCTATAGTAAAGAGTTTTATTCTACAACTGACTGCTTTCCCACAATTTTTTGATAAATAACACTATTACCGTCACAAAAATTTAATACTATATATATATATATATATATATATATATATATATATATATATATATATATATATATATACTCCGATAGGCACTATAAAAACCACACATAAATCATACCAATTAACACACAAACGTGGGACATTGATAAAACCAATCATAAACCTTTAATATTAATAATACACATAGTATAAACATAACTATATATATATATATATATATATATATATATATATATATATATATATATATATATATATATATACATATATATCAAACCACAATCTTAAAGTAAAAATTTCGTCAAACGGAATGTGATTTTGTTCCAGTAACTTCACTCCAAAAGCTCTAAAAGACATTGTTTACCATTCAACAACGCAAAATGCAGCCAGACGTTTTATTGATACTTATTCTAAATTCCCTAAATATAATCTAAATTAATGGGTGACCGATTTGGAATATCCATAACTGCGGTTGTAGTTTTAAATCATAACCGGTCGATTGGTTTTCGATCAACTTAGTTTAAATGACTTATCAGTCGACCGGTTTTTAAAAACGGTTATATAGTAGACTGAACGACTAGTCGACCGGTTTTAACTTATCAATAACCGCGGTTTTTTAATCAAATTGTGACCGGTCGATTGGTAAACCGGCTTTCGGTCCCAGCACTAGTCAGTGCTGACTCTCTGGTTTATAAGAGGGGTAAATAATACTGTCTTTGTTTACTGGACATTTAAGTTGAGTTTGCTATTTAAGAACCATTCTCTGAGTCTATTTGAGATTGCTGTGATGTTTTCTCTAGGGTTTTGCGAATTTCAGAAGTGACCGCACAACCGCCGTATCACCAGGATAGGAAATTACACCATCAACCATATCCGGAAAGCCGTTCACATAAAAAATAAATAGTAAGGGTACCAAGATCTATCCCTGCGGAGCACACCCACAACGAAACGTCAGTCAAAAAGTATGCCACCGATCGGTTGTTTCACTAGTATTTTTCGTGGTGTCTTATCTGAATATGATTTAATAGGCTGCAAGCAATAAGGCCTTCGAATTTTCATTATTTCGATTTTCCAACAGTCAGTTGATCCACGGTATCAAACCCCTTTGATAAATGCATAGAAAGAGGCCCAAAATGTTGTTTTCCAAATTAATTAAATTTACTATACTGTTTACCGTAATTGAAACAATTGTATTTCGACACACCTGCCACCAAGGTAGCCATTTTGTGTATGGGAAAATATTTTGTTTTTCTTCATAAATTCAATTGTTCTTGTTGCTATAGCTTTTGAAATATTTTTGACAAGCCGTTATAAGGAGATATTGATCAATAATTCTTCTCTAAGATTCATTATTGCTTGTTTCAAACATTTAGTGGGAAGACACCCTCACTGTTAAGCACCATAAGTTAAGGTAGGTGTGTTTCGGTAGATGGTGATTCTGTTTCATTAGAAACGAGGTTAATCACCTTGGGTTGCACTTTGGATACACACGCAATGTGTTGAGGATGGTAATACCTTTATAAACACGCAATGTGTTGAATGATGACACGCAATGTGTAGAACGATAAGTACATTTACATATTATGTTACAAACTTGCACACCAGCGACCGAGGTTTAGCAGAAGTTATATCTACGGGATCGCAATTGACAATGTCCAGTGCATAGCGGACTGAGAGCTACCTACCCTTGAAGGTAAGAGGGACTGTCTCGGTCGGCTACCTGATACTTCAAAGGCACCGGTTGACTACCTGATTCTTTGAAGGTTCAATAATAAACAGTAGGTATGACACAATGCGGATAAAAGTCCAAACAATTTTATTGGTATTTCATCATTCAGTTAGAAAAATTTATCAAAAAACATAGTAATACATTATAACAGACTGTCTGTAGAATTTTGACCACAACTAAAATGGCTTAAAAGTATATCGAAATTAAAGTAGTCAGACAGGTGAAAATAAAAGAAAAAAATCATACCATGTTGATTATTTGCTGTCCTATAATATGACCTATTCCTAAACAAGTGACACATCCAATTAGAAATATTACAGCAGATACAGATTGTACCTAAAATTATGAAATAAAGTTAAAAAAGTCTGAACGCAGCAAGTGTGTTATGGTAGTGAATTTTCATAGAAATGATCTACGAAATTTTTTCACGAAAATTATATATGCGCCAAGAAAAATTTAAATTTGCATGTAATATTTAATATATTTTGTTTACCACACCCAATATTTTGGTTTTGTGCATCACCAGCACCAACCAAATTTTTTTTTATTAAATACTTATAACTTTTTCTATTATCAGAGATTTGATTTTGGTACATAATATACTTTTTATAATATAACCCTGCGCACCAAATTTGCTTGACATAGCTTTGTTATTTTCGGAGATACAAAACATTTCCGAAAAAAAAGCAAAATTTTCCCAGAAAAACTAGTCTGATTTTTCTGATCGCGACTTTTACGTTTTGAGGAAAACACAATTTTTTTTAAATGCCCATAACTCTCTGGTTTTTAAAGTTAGAGACCTAAATTTTAGTGCATAGTTTACTATTTATATTACAAACACGCCCACCAAATTTGGCTGCCCTTACTTTATTATTTCTGGAGATATAATTTTTTTCCGAAAGAAAATACAACATTTTCCGGGAAAACCTGGGCCGACTTTTCTGGCCAGCAAACTTATTCAAACCACTTACAAAAGGAAGGTACTTAGCAAATGTAATCAAAATCGGTCCATTATTTTTTTAGTTATCGGTGTGATACACACACACACAAATATATATATATATATATATATATATATATATATATATATATATATATATATATATATATATATATATATATATATATATATATATATATAAGCATATAAAAATTTAAACTGACCCTGGATATGGGTTCTAGGTGGCCTTTTTTTCCCCTCAGGGCTCGTCCGCGTCTTTGCCGCCCGGATAGCACTGCAACCTTTGGCTTATTGTGCATGCCCTTAGTCTTTTTACTCCACCCATTCCAAAATCACTGTTTGAACTAGTCTGCACAGCGATTGATAGGTGAAGTTTTATATTGCTCTGTCTGCGGTCTAGAATGACCGGGGGCCTAGTTCACGATCATTTCAAGAAATTTTTTCAAAATTCAAAAGTCGGGATCTCCTCATTAGTGTACTTTTTAAAAGAAAATTCACTAACATAAAATCTTTAGATGAGTCACATCCAAAATATTTCTGTATAACCTAAACCTTGATAGTAGTCCCCGGATTTTCTCTACTGCAATATTAACATGGGCATCCTACTTTAGACAACTATCGAGGAAGATTCCCAAATATTTTATTTTATTTTTAGGCAGTATTTTAATTTCCTCGTTATCGAGTATAATGATTGATGGGGGCAAGCTGGGCAACATAGCTTTTTATATGGCGAACTGTATATAATCTGTTTTCTCCAGATGTATTGTAAGCAGATGAAAATCGACCCACTCCTTGATCAAGGTTATGAAATTCTGAACCAAGTCAATTAGAGTTACCATCAGCAAAACTTATAATTCTTCCAATGAACTACAAGTTCGTGCCATCCCGAGTGTTTGAGTGTTTACACTCACTCACTCAAACTCAACTCAACTCAACTATAATTCTTCCTCGAGAGGGCAGGGATGTAAATAATGAATAATATTAGTCCCAGCACTCAGTTTCTTGGTGGAACACATATACGTATATATATATACATTAAACATATACAAATTTAAACTGTTCGTGCTCCTTTGATGACGTTGTTACTACGAAAATTCGCTAAAAATAATAGACCATTCAATCAAAAACTCTATAACTTAAACTACTGCCAAAGCATCAAAAGAAAGGGATTATTTAATATGAATTTTCTGCAAATATTTTGGTAAAGTGGAGGACAATGGCGATTGAAGCAGAAACTTCTTACGACATTTATTCTTCATAACCCGCATTCGTTTTAGAATATGTTTTTAAAAGCCGCTATTTTTGACGTTTTAAATCGCGACATTGATGTTTTTGGAAGAAAAGTTATAAAATTTTTGCGCTGAAAAAACGTATCACTTGCCTGTAATATTCAGTAGATCTTGTGAACCTAACAAAATATTTTGGTTTTGTGTCATTCTCTGCTATCACCAGTGGCACACGAATGCTTTTTTCTTTAAATGCTTATATTTTCTTCTTTTACATAGAGATCGAAATTTTGGTATATAGTATAATTTTTATAATATAAACCTGCGTACCAAATCTGGTTGCCAGCTTTGTTATTTTCGGAGACACAAACGTTTTCCGAAAGAAAACTGAAAAATTTTCTGGGAAAACTGGTCCATCTTTCCTGGCTAACGAACTTTGTCAAGAAACTCAACAAATTTCATCAAAATCAGCCCCCTATTTTTAAAATTATATGTGTGATACATACATACATGTATATATATATATATATATATATATATATATATATATATATATATATATATATATATATATATATATATATATAACTATATGGATCTATAACACGGCATTTCTGTACTATACAAGGAAAAAGGGTTAAGGGCAAAGCCGCAAGGAGACAACCGTATACACGTGTTTCAAGCTTATTAGCCATCATCAGTACGGTATAGCCAGGTGAAGATGGGAACACTCTGGATGTATTTTGCATCTTCATCCAGAGTGTTCCCATCTTCACCTGGCTATACCGTACTGATGATGGCTAATAAGCTTGAAACACGTGTATACGGTTGTCTCCTTGCGGCTTTGCCCTTAACCCTTTTTCCTATATATATATATATATATATATATATATATATATATATATATATATATATATATATATATATATATATATATATATATATAAACATGGAAACTGACCCCATACATGTGTTCTAGTGGCCGAAATCGCACTCATTTGAGGATATTTTTTCAAAATTAAAAAGTCGAGTCTCCTCGTTAGTGATGGTTTTCTACGAAAATTCACTAAAAAGGAATATTGTCCGTTGACTCTACTTACCAACATTACTTGCGCTGCCAACACAGCAACGTTAACAGACGAAAATAAAAATATCAAGATTGTCGGCCAATAAGCATGATCATTAAATTGAGACAGTCCTCTAAAAATCATTAAAGAATTATGTAGGTACTTTATTAAAAATATACAGAACACAAGCCTATGAAAAGTGTATTTTTCGACATTAAACGTTTAAACTTAACATCAGCTATCCTACACAGTGAAATAAGACTAGATCAGGTAAATGCATAAAGTTTTAAAAGAAATTTATTTTCAAATGAAACAGTTTTTACATCGAACATGTAATTTAATGATATAAGCTAATATATATATATATATATATATATATATATATATATATATATATATATATATATATATATATATATATATATATATTATATGTCTTTATATTTTGACAAAATCTCGTCGTAAGATTACGATGTCTAGATAAAAATGCCTTCACTCAATCATGACCTAAAAGGTTATCTCAGAATTTTTTTATATTCACCCCTCTTCCTTCGAGGCATTGTTTGACTATTATTCGGACATCACACGGAGAAAGCAGAAATCCCCATTCTGCCGCCATTGTAATGGCCACCACCAGCCTTGCTTCTTCTGCTGATGATAATAATGTCTGCTCTCCGACAATAGTGGACTTAGGTACACCATAAAATTCAGCAGTTTGCTGTATATTCGTCTTGTGGGTTGTCACATTACGGATGGCGGTTTTGCTAATGTATTTCGCTATGATCTATTCCATGATGTCAACACGTTAACGTCTGGGTCACAAACAACACAATGGACAATGTGTGTCTGTATAACTGCATATTATTAGACATCTTCAATATGCGTTATAATTATTGTTTTGTAATTTTGATAGCTTCTGCCACCTAGCAGCATTTTTGTAAGTACGGCCCACGTCCGAGGTCACCCCCTAAGAACGTAAATTTTTGTTATCACCCTGTATATAAAATATTTGTAAAGATAACCAAACGAACCCCTCGCCAAAATATTCTTGAATCATCACCGTTCTTACTAGTAAGAATAAACATTCTACAAAAACATGCAGCTAAATCAACCTTTCGGCGATTTTGACGATGACGGGGAGTAGGCTAATTGGCCTATAGTTCTGGGGAACAACGGGCCTTTGCTAGGTTTTGAGATATTTGATAATATCGGCAAGTTTCCACATTGATAGAAAATGTTGAAATTGTAGCATGACATTCATAATAGTAACTATCAATACTATTACTTTGCTGGTGAGATTTTTCAGTGCTACGTTGGAGATCCCATCGTATCCCGCACCTTTCCTGTTTTTAGTGACTTGATTATTTGGGAAACTTCTTCGCAAGTAAGGTTGATGTTTGTGTCTGGGATGGCGCGAAGTGCACTCCTGACATAACGGTGCGTTCTTGCGACTGGCGTCAGATCAACGTTGTTATAATTCGGCCTGAATTGGAACTCCAAATGATCGGAGAATGCACCTGCATTGCCTGCATTCGTGTACACCATGCCGTTTTGACCATGAAGTGGAAAAATCGGAAGTTTTTGTGACGAATGGCTTCTGCCAGATGGAATTGTCTTAAGAGGATAGGGTTTGCAGGCGTTCCTCCCAATGGTTGTTGCGGAGTTCTTGTAGGGCGAATTGCACTTCTTTGATGAGTCTGTTTGCCTTTCGTTTGTCGATGGGGCTTCCGGCGCGTTGAGCTAGTCTTCGCTCGCGGTTCTCTAGTATCGTTTCTTTGATACTGGACGGATATAGGGGCAGATTGCTTGTGGCGGGGTACGGCCTTGATGTATGTTCGATAGAACATTGGATTTTGGACTGTAGTTTATCCATTGCACCCTCGAATTCGGGGATGGTGCTGATAACCGAAATATTACCAGCGTTGTTTTGCAGGTGATCTGTAAACACTGGCCACAATACCCGCTTCCTTGGTAAGTCGGGTTCGTCATTGTCACATCCGAGCTACAATATGACTGTGTTGTGGTCTATGTTGAACACGTCGGGTCGACCCACACTGCCGAAGTGTGTGGGTCCTCTTGATGCCTCAACTATGCAGTTTTCATGGTGGTCAACATAGGATTCAAGGATTTTTCCATTTGTATTAGCATTGCGAGAATGCCAGTTAGGGTGTTTAGAATTTAGATTGCCAGCCATTATTGTGGATTGGTTGGTATCGAATAAGCATTACTTCGTGGAAACTAACCGACAAATTTTTGAGTTCAGTCATATATGCGCTATCGGGCACATGGTTGCCACTGTGAATACATATGCAAAAAATCTACCTGTTGTCCGAAGTCGCTCCAAATATCCAAAGTCATTCCGTTTGACGGTACCTAGGTGTATGAGTCAGTTTTCATAATGGTGCTACAATTTCTTAAAGTAATGAATATAGAAATTTACCTGGTTAGTTTAGTGTGCAAGTATATCCAATGAAACACAAACCTCGGAGCATTTGCTTCAGTGATAGTCGGAAATTGCTTTAAAACATTCGTTAAGTGAGCCATTCGAAGAAGAATCTCGTGATAGGTTACCAGAGCTGCTAAACATAAAGTAGTAACTCCGAGTACCTGGTAAAATAAACAAAATACTTGCCACAAAAATATTAAGGTTGTAAGATTATCACTGTTAATGCAGAATGGAATACAAGCGTTCATCATAAGTTCATACATAGTATAGCACTTATGTTTATATGTGATTTCATAAGACCTTTTCGTTATAAATTTCAAACAGCTGTATGACAAAATTAATATGTTTACACATACATGCAACAGTTTTATGTTACAATCTTTCTTCTTAAACCTTTCTTTTCTGAAGTCTATTATTTCAATTTCTTTTCCAAAAACAAAAAACTCCTTTGCCATAGTTATAAAACTCACTTTTTTCATGTGATAAGCGAATATGATTCCTAGGAATGAAATTCCAGTTGAAATCATGACGATATCTTCTAGTATAACGTTTGCCCTGTTCTCAGCATCTGGAAACAATTATTGGTTTTATTATGTATTTATCTTAAAAATGTACATGCATTTAAATGTAAGCTCAGGTACAGCTTGTCAAGTATATCTAGATACGTGAAAATGAACGGTCGCGGTAGTTGGAGGCGTGCAAAACACCTAGTGCCCCACTGCCTTTGTATCACTATTTCATTTAATATTGAGATGTTCCGAAAATTTCAAAACTCTTAACCCATTAACGCCCAAATTCTTTTTTTTCGTCAAAATTCTATAAAATTTTAATATGTTGCTGCTATATTGCACCTAAAGTCAGTAAGAGTAATCAAAATGATCAAAAAGATTTAGTTTTTTTCAAAAAAGCTGTCCTATAAATAGGACACTGGGAGGATATGAATAGTTTTGCGGAATGAAAGTAAAATTTAAAAGATGATTAAAATATTTATTTTCCAAAAACTACAACAACATTCTACAGAGAAAAAATAAGGCAGCATAGTATAAATGATCAAATAAGGAATAAACAAGATGTATAAAATAAATTACTCATGGCTTGAGATGGTATTTCGGAAAACATTGAGTGCATAAAGTAACGTTGCACTTGCTGCAGAAAGTAGTCGGCTTACCCGAGCAGTTTGCATACTGTCAGCGTCGTTGTTTTTCACGTTTTTCCAGAAAATGTCCTCTTTCATCATACCTGACACTATCAGAAACCTTTGACCTGGAAGTTGAAGGGAAACTTAGGGGTCTACCTTTTAGAACACGTTTACCATGCCCAATTTTTAGGTATTCAACTGCAATTGATCTCCTAAATTCCTTTATGGAAATTGATTTCTCGCCATGAATTTTGCGATATAAAAGAAAAGCATTCACCACGGCCATATCAATAATGCGTGTCACTAGGGACCAATACCACTTTTTCCCCCCTCACTGAAATATTGTGTTTTTCCAACAGCCAATCGTGCTGGTCTACACCGCCCATATAATGGTTATAATTGTAAATTAGTCTTGGCTGGGGAAGAGCAACTCGCTCTTTTTTTTTGCTCCACCGAGGAGCAAACGCTATTGGTTCAATTGCATCGAAATTTGTGGCAAGTGTTACACACTTATTATCATTCCACTTTACGGCAAAGATTTTTTTTTTTTTGATCGAACTGATAATCATATGAACCACGGCCGTTTTTTTCAAGTTCTTTAGTCGACTTTAGTGGACATTTTTGCGTCCTATTTTCCCTAATGGTCCCCGTCGCTCGAAAACCTAGGTCTTTTAGTCTACACAATAATGTATAGCTAGTGAAAAAGTTATCAAAATAAATGTAATAACTTTTAGGGTCTTCAACCACAGACAACATTTTGGTAACTACTCTGGTTCCAAGCGAGTCCATCGATATTTCTGCTTGGTCTTTGCCGCAGTATAGGGAGAAATGGTAACAGTAGCCATCGTTTCCACACATAGCCCATAATTTATAGCCAAATCTGATAGGTTTTGCCCTTGTAAACTGCTTCAGTGGGTGGTGTCCATAGTATCGAACAATCATTTCATCAATGGATAAATTTGACTGAAACACTCCCCATTTAGAAAATTTTGAGTTTACCATTTGAATAAGAGGTCTAATTTTGAAAGATTTATCGTGCTTATTTTCACCGGCTTTGGTATTGTCTTGAAAGTGAATTAGGGATTTAATTTCTAAATATGCATTGCGACTCATAGCATTACGAACCAAAGGTATTCCTAAATCCTCACTCTCGGACCAGTAGTCCCTTTCACTTGGTAAAGTGTGATAACCAGAAAATATTAGAAATCCCAGAAAAATTTTGATCTCATCTATAGATATACTAAATGAGTGCTTATTTTTTTGACTGGCATACCTCAGGGTTTCTTCCACGATCATATTATAAACATTTTCATCGAAAAATTGTTCAAAAATACCAACAGGAGTTGCTTCTTGTATAACTAGTTTCAGTTCATGGAGCTTTTGACTTGGGATGTCTTGTATTGGATCAAATCTATACTCTGGAGAAATTCTTTTCCAGTCTGCTGTGATAGTTGGTTTGGCAAGTCTTCTTTTCTTTGCAGGCAGGTGGCAATCTGCTGAAGTGGAAGGGCTATTTGT
This sequence comes from Tillus elongatus, assembly GCA_964006375.1. NCBI lineage: Eukaryota > Metazoa > Arthropoda > Insecta > Coleoptera > Cleridae > Tillus > Tillus elongatus. Next base: position 113,846,124 of record OZ023269.1, on the reverse strand, counting down.
GAAAGGAGATGACGGCCGGCTTCTAGCTGAAGTTGAAGCTTGACTTTTGGTTACCAATGATGCTAATGGCAAGCTGTCTTCATCATCATTGTCTTTTTCTATTGTGTCACTTTTTTCATCTGGGTCTTCTTCATCACTGTTGATATCTACCTCTATATTTCCTGGTATGTCAGTGACCATAGGTATGCCAAGATCTCCATCATCAAATTCTTCCTCATCGGTCAATTCATCGACTTCAGGTGGTAGAGCTAACATTTCTGCTTCCTCCATGGTTTTGAATACCCTTCTCATTTTTGTTGATTTAGAATGAAACTTGAAATAAAATTCATATATTATGAGATAATGGCTAAGATGGTCAAATATTCCCTAAAACGCCCAGCGTCATATTTATATGACACCAGGATTTACAGGCCTACACACAAAAATCAAGTCACAAACAAATAGAATTTATATTTTCCATAGTAAACTTGACCTAATGCCTTGACAAAGTCACAATAAAAAGTTACTTACCTCGTATATTATCTACAAATTCAGCGAAGTAAACACACGGTGCACAGTGACAAAAAAAAACGATAATGTTCAGGCAGCAAGAGCCGAGCTGTAATAACTAATGGGGGCAAACTAATGCAAGCTTGGCAGGCTGTTGTGTATCTATTCTTAGTCGGGGAATACCCGGTATTCATCATGTATCGGTAAGTGCCGGTAATACATTCGAGAATGCATTGTCTTATCGCTAACGGGTTAATTAGAATTTTATTACCTGCCACAGTTAAGTAATAAAGAAGGTGATAGGCTACATTTATTATTGCAAGCGCTTGGCAGGCTGTTGTGTATCTATTCTTAGTCGGGGAATACCCGGTATTCATCATGTATCGGTAAGTGCCGGTAATAAATTCAAGAATGCATTGTCCTATAAATAGGACGCCGGGCGCTAACGGGTTAATTAGAATTTTATTACCTGCCACAGTTAAGTAATAAAGAAGGTGATAGGCTACATTTATTATTGCAAGCCCTGGGTGCATGTATAGAAGAAAGACTTTAAGATGATGTTTAAAATCTTTCCTTTCTCCATCGTCCAACCATAAGTTAAGAATATCCAATAATTTAATTATTCTGCCATAGGTCAATGCAAAATGTTCTTTATGAAAAGGCATTTTGTTTTCCTAAAATTGTATAAACTTATACCAGTTTCTTAGGCGGTATTTTTCCATAAATTTACCTCAGCCTAACTTGATATTTTAAAGTACATGCCTTTTTGATAAATAATTTGTTAACAGGAATTTTTTCTCCAGATGCTTAATCACAAGTATATGTCATACTGTGCATTTTATTTTATTGTTATTTTATATTAGTAAAAATATTATGTAAGTAAATTAAAATCGTATTAAAATCGCTAGTTTATGTAAACTCTTATTCCTAATGGGTGTTTTGAAACTATTGATCCTAAGAAATACAAGACGACGCAAATTACACTGGTCTACAAAAATTTCAGTTCCTACTACATTTGCTTGTGATTTTATTTCAAAATAAAATGTCTGGATTGCATTAAACGTTGCCGAATACTGAATACCTATTTGACGTCTTTGGGCAATGCTACTAGAATCTATTTTGATTAAATTATTAGTTAACACAGAAGTTTTAAGTAGTGGCTTCCACTGAGATGAATGTCATCATCATCATAATGTTAACGCGATGTCGCCTGGTCCTCGCAACCATAGGACACTCGGTGTCTACCAGCTTTTTTGTGGATTTTCTTAAAAGAACTCACTAATGAGGAGACCGTGACTTTTGAATTTTGAAAAAATTCTTCGAATGAGCGCGAACTAGACCCCCTACAACCCATATCCAGGGCCAGTTTATATTTTTATATGTTTATAGCTATATATATATATATATATATATATATATATATATATATATATATATATATATATATATATATATATATATATATATATATATATATATATATATATATATATATATATATATATATATATATATATATAGTGTGTCCCAAATCTTCAATATCTAAGTAGGCGTTGATCTGACATGTCTAAGACTTGCATATTATCAGGACACTTTTTACAGAGTAATATTTTTGTGCTATTCTCAACTTTGGATTGTCATTTGTTTTTGAGCCAAAGGTATCAACGTTTGTTTTTATTATAGCAGCCATATTGGATTTTTTGCTCATGTGATAGCCTGTGAAAAGAGCTTTCCAGTGATGTACAACATGCTTGAGAAATCTTGTAATTGCACTGACAATTTTGAGAAAAACCGTTTTGAGGATAGTAGACTATGAAATCCAATACCAGAAAACAAATGACAGAAAAAGTGTTCAAAAAGCAGTAGTCCATGGAGTCTAACAATAGACTTCTACTTTTAACATAATTTTCCGTCATCCCTGTTACGGTCCTGTAAAACGTTCGGTTGTCTTCGTGAATCGGCTGCTGGACATTTGGCCGCCAAAATCACACCGGTTTGTGCATTATATAAAATCACATAAAATTATATAGCAAAAAGTGATAGAATTGAAATAAATGAGGAAAAGCTCAAACAAGAGGACAACCTAGTAAAAATATCTTACTTTTTAGTGAATTTTTATTTAAAAAATTCACTAATAGAGAGGTATCGATGGTGAGACTTTGCAAAAATTCTTTCAAATGAGCGCGAACTAGGACCCCTAGAACCCATATCCGGGGTCAGTTTGAATTTTTATATGTTTATATATATATATATATATATATATATATATATATATATATATATATATATATATATATATATATATATATATATATATATATATATATATATATATATGTATCCGTCTGATAACTCAAAAAATAATTAACCGATTTCGATGAAACTCGGCAAGTGCCTTTCTTTTATTAATGGCTTGGATGAGTTCGTTGTCCAGGAAAATCGGACGGGGTTTTCCGGGAAAATTTTGAGTTTTCTTTCAAAAAAAATTTTTTTTTCCGAAAATTTCGATAAACTTTGGTCTACATATTGCTTTGGGAAAGACCTAACTATGTGCCAAAATTCAGCTTTCTAGGGTTACAGAAAATTGAGCTATTCAAATTTGAAACATTTATGTTTAAATCATAGTTCAAGTATGTGGTTGCTGTTGGTTAGTCAATGCTTCTCTTATTGTCATTGACTCATGAAATTCATTTTTAAGTTTCAGAGAAATGTCAATAATACTGAATTCACTGATTGTTAATCATTGGAAGCATTTATGATTATATATAACCCTATTGTAATTTATTATCATTTATCACCTCTGTAGTATAATTATTTTTTTCCTTACAACTCGCAGCGTTTTTAGTCAATTGTTGTTATTAATAGTCAATAGTTTCTTCCCGAATACACACGGCTTCCATTGACTTCTGCTTCTGCCGCTGTTACAGTCTTTTTAGAGGTACAGTTGTAACCACTCATACAGCCAGTGTTTTTTAACCACGTGGCTGGGGGACTGACCGAATTCATTCCCAGTTGCTGTTGATTTACTCATATTCTCTTAATTATCTTAATATGTTTGAAGATGTGGTGTCTACTTCATTCCAAGTCACTATTAACCGACTATTTATGAAATCAAATAAGTAAATTAAATCGATTGTCATATGTAGTGTATTAAGACTAAGGGAAAAAGAAATAAAACATATATAACTGTGCACATTTTGATTATATTTTAGGGTGCTTGAGAGAGATATTGTCACAGCATAATATCTTATTAAAGTTCATTTGTAAATAGGTTTAATTTTTATATGTTTATATATATATATATATATATATATATATATATATATATATATATATATATATATATATATATATATATATATATATGATAACTCAAAAAATAATTAACCGATTTCGATGAAATTTGGCAAGTGCCTTTCTTTTATTAATGGCTTGGATGAGTTCGTTATCCAGAAAAATCAGACGGGGTTTTCCGGAAAAATTTTGAGTTTTCTTTCGAAAAAATTTTTTTCTCCGAAAGTAACAAAGCTGTTTTAATGAAATTTACTATATATGTTGCCTCAACCTTACTACGTACCAAAATTCAACTTTCTAAGTTTAGACAAAATTGAGTTATTCAAATTTTAAATTTTCTTTCGAAAAAAATTTTTTCTCCGAAAATTACAAAGTCATTTTAATGAAATTTTGTGGATATCTTGCCTTATTTTAATTTGGTACTGTTGCTAAATATTACAATAAAGTACTTTAATTCTAGATTTTTTCACGTTAAGTATAGAACAAAGTGTCATACAATTATGGAACTCGTAATAAATTCGCGGTTGCCTTTTTGTTTGAATAGTTTCTGGATGCCATTTATATTTATGTGGCAAGCCTGTCTCATTTACTGGCTAATAATTAGTGTCGATGTATTTTGTGTGGGGATGGTATTAACTAAGACTAGATGCATTCTCGCAACAATTAGAACCGTAGACCGGTTTCGCTCTCATTAGAGCTCTTCAGTACGGCATACTAATTGTAGCAAAAATGCACCAAAAATAACACGGCTATCGTATAGCCAGTCTTAAAACACTAAGTGAGTGGTGAACGTGTCGCCACCTAGTTCGGAACCAAGTTGGTTCCGAACTAGGTGGTCACTTAGTCACTTAGTGTTTTAAGACTGGCTATACGATAGCCGTGTTATTTTTGGTGCATTTTTGCTACAATTAGTATGCCGTACTGAAGAGCTCTAATGAGAGCGAAACCGGTCTACGGTTCTAATTGTTGCGAGAATGCATCTAGTCTTACATACTTTGTTCCTATATTGGGGTAGAAATGGGCCAGGGCTAACAATTTTTTAAATTGTTAGTTAGTTGTATACCGTCTCTATTTTTAATACTCTGTGTTATTTGGAGCGGGCGTGACAACATAGTACTTGGTTCCGAACTAGGTGGCGACACGTTCACCACTCACTTAATGGTATTAACTTTTGAAAAGCTAAATATAAGAATTAAATACTTAATACACCTTTTAAAAACCATTATGCCTCATGTTCATAAAAATAATGCTCCTAAGTATTTATTTAAATGGATCGTGTATCATAATAACTTATTAAGGTGAGTAATAATGTTTTTTCTCTCGGGGTAAATTTTTGCTAAACATTGATCGTGGCGAGAATTTGTACTTGAAACTCCCCACTTTTAATAAACGCGGACGTCCGGAGCGCGGTGTATCTTTTACATTAAATGTTCTGATTTCTCCCTCGATTGGTACTTTTATATCTTGTAACAGGCACTGGAGAAATATGAAATGGCGATACAATCGTGCTTTTTGACGAAAAAGTGCTGTGAATTGAGATATCCATTTCAAAGTCTTTGCTACTAGGACCATGGAGGAATCTTCCAGAAGATAAGGGAAGTAAGAGATCAAAGCTGCTCACCATTTGAAGGTCCACAGATTTCATTGACCACTCAGGACGTATTTTACAGTAATGATGATCAAGCTCTTTCGAGCAACCAGGCCTTGGCTCAGTATGAGCTTCCATTGATGAATCAGCATTTGGTACATAAGGCAGCTCAGTCTCCTCCGCAGAGAAAGGTTTGGGTCCATAGGAATCTGCTGAGCAACCAGGTGTTGGTTCTATAGTGGTCGCTTGTGTGTCACTGCACATCTGCCTCACCTCTATTTTTGGAGCTATGTAGTCGGCATCCGTGAATATTCCTTAATTTAGAAGATTCCGGTAGCTCTAAAATCGGTTATCGCTATTTCGCCTGTTTGGAACATTAAATAGGCTTTTCTAAATAGTTCTTCAATATCGTATGGTGATAATGTACGATTATTATGACGAATCCATGTCCTTATTTCTTCGCTGTAGTAACACTTCAATGCACCCATAAATGTTTTGTCGAGTGGTTGCAGTTTATGGGTTGAATGGGGTGGAAATGAGATGACTGCGATGTAGTTTTCCCCGGCACGTAAAATGAATTCAAGATTTATGGTGTGACTATAGTGCCCGTCTAGAATCAACAAGACTGGCGACTCTGCAGTTGGTTTCGTAATCTTGATGAAATGCTCAAGCCACCTTGTAAATAAATTTGCTTGCACCCATCCACTTGGGTGCACCTCCCCAATGGAACGTGGAGGAGTGCCACACATTAGTTATTGTGTGTTCATGTTTTTCCGTGGAAAAATCAGTATTGGCGGGACAAAGTCTCCGCCAGCGCCCATATGTATGCTATGACCGTAATTAGGGCACAAGTTAGTAACGCAATTTGCCGCTTCCTTTTGCGAACTATCACTGATGTGAGCTTGCCCTGCACAACAGTTAGCCCCGTCTCATCCACATTGTATGCACGGTTTGGTGGATAGTTATGCTTATTGTAGGCACCTTCTAAATTTGCATGGAACTCATCAACATTACTCCTATTATTTCTGAATGTCATAACGTCTGGGTTTGACATGATTAAAAGGAATAATTAAAAGGCTTTCACTACCAAACAATTGTTTTATTCTTAACCCTACGCGTTTCGGCCCATTATTTAGCCATCTTCGGGGGTTTAGACCTAAAATGTAAAAATTGGTTGTCAGAAACTATGTTTCTGGTAGGTTTACCATGCGAGTGACTAACACTGCAACTACAGAAAAGTACAAGGTCTAACAAAAACTAAGTGTCAAACTTCAAAATAGCCCTAACGGTCATGCAAGATGTAAACTGACAGTAGTGTCAGGAGTTATAAAAACATTTCTATAAAATGCACACTTTAAAACGGGACTGAGGTCTCACAATATGAACACCACTCTGGTGGAGTCAAAATCAACATGTTAAAAGTCAAATTAATCAACTATATAAAAGCTACAGACAAGCACAAACATAAAACGCAACGCAGGCTGCACAGTCGAGCAGAACTCCCCGAGAACATTTGAAATTCAGAAAGAAAAGAAGGATATGAATGCCACTGTGGGATTAATATTTACTGATTCCTGCCTCAGTTACAGAAAAGTGCTATATGAAATGTTGTCAAGGTTTGGTTTTTCATCTATTGTCTTCAGGATTCCAAACGAAAACTGTACAGAACAAGAAAGCAGGATCATCACAAGACTTGAAGTAATCAGGGGATGAATGTAAATGACGTTAATTAACATTACTCCTGTCGAAACCGCATGCCCAGGCAAATAAGTGCCTGTTGGTCTTCTTACAGACAGCGTGTCTTTATGCCTCTTCACAAACCGGTCCAACCACCGCTTTTCAGCTTGCAGTGACTTTCCAAAAGGATGCCTTCTCTCGTTGCGATCTGCCAAACTGTAAGTCATACGCCTTAGGTCACTGCAACTCAATCCATAAAATTTAGATTCCATTAGAAGAATATATCTAACTAATTCTTCTTCTAGCTGATCACCGAAGACTGTTTTTCTACCTAGCTCAATTCTGGCAGCCCCCTCTAGACTCACAGATCACTCATTTTAGCACAACCTTGAACCGTAGTTCGTGGGACATTGAATGTTCTTGCAGTCATCACTGTGTCCATTCTTTTGGCTTGTATGGCTCGCATCATATCATCAGCGTTCCATGTTTTCCTTTTACTCTTACTCTTACACATTTTAGCTGCTCAAGGCATTCTGAAAGAAACGAACCTATTTTGTAAGCACAATTTAATTTCGGTTCGAATACATGCGTGTAATATGGGCTAGCCCATATTTATAGTTCGTGACTAGCCCATATTGGAACAATATCCTAGAAATATTTGTGACAACCTATCTTCCTCTTATTCAGAAACATACTGAAACTAATTATGGTACACGGAGGTCTTACATATTCATTTCATCATAGTGAAAGCGTAATATCTTAAAGTATTAAATTTGTGTTAAAATCTTATGCTAATTACATACCTGCAAAACTTTTGTATTCGCGTCGTAAACTTGCACGATTGGATATGCTTTTGAGAGTGCAGCAGTTGCGGCATCTATATATGCATGTGTCATAATATATTGTAACAGTAGTAAGTACATACAGAAACTAACAGATGGCAATGTTTTATACCTGAAATAACATGATAGCCCCTATATTTGTATAAGTTCCTCTATGTTTCTAAGAAAGCAGCAAATAAGCTTGGGCTTCCGTTTCTGATTAAAAGTTTGTTTTCATCACAGCAGCTTCTTACGCTATGTAAAGCACTTTCACAGTCGGAGTATTGTTCGCATGTCTGGGATGCTGTCCAATAGAAAACCTTATCCCCACTAGATTCTATTCAGAAACGAGCTGTTCGCCTTATACTAGATTCATCTATCACAGTCAAAATTACTTTTCTAGGCCACAGGAGAAAGGTAGGAGATATATGCTTTTTGATCGATACTATCATCGACATTGCTCCCCAGAAATTGCTTCGTTAGTAGCTTCGCTTGCGATCTTTAATCAGCAAATCCTTTTTAGTCGAAAAGCGGATACTTTCAGTGTCAAACTACACACTTGTCAAACAGTTCGTTACGAATCCTCGTTCTTTCCTAGAGCGTCTAAGTTCATGATGTCTTAAAAACTTAAAGACCCATATGCGCTTTGCGTTTTATGACTATTTACAAAAATAAATAGAGGTGGATTTAAAATCTCATTTGGGTTTCACTCCTAGAAGCGACTGGTTGGAAAAAACGTTTGTGAGTATAAACGTATATTTCTTTGTAAATAAGACTATTTTTTAAAGCTACAAACATTGGAGATATTAGCTCATACTAAGACTTTTCGAGCACTATGGTTCTTTATGTCAGACAAATTCTGCGCCTGTTTCAAAAGAACTCTTCCAATTATCAATGCAATACTCGGGGACTAAGTAGAAATCTACGCTCGATGGTTCATAACACTAGCAAACATGTGCGCTCCTTTGCCTGCTCTTGGGCCGAGTATTCACAAGCTACCAAATGAACTAAAAGAGAACACCAGTTAAAGAATCTCAAAACAAGGTTCAAAAAAGGCTTGCAGCTATAAAGTTATTTTGGTTTGCAGGAATTTTGTGATGATGTTGATGTTTTAATAATGTTTCTTTGTACATTGGCATTTTATTTACATTACTTAGTGTGGAATTTATATCTGTTCATATAAGTGCTCTGTGTTACATTACTTGTACATATTAGTTGTGTATTTTATTGATTTGCCGTTTTTTCTGAAGAATCGGTCATTGAGCGGGGTGTGCCTCAGGGTTCAATTCTTGGGCCTCTACTGTTTATAGTATATGTAAATGATATGCCTGTCAATATACCTTGTCACATTCGGAGCCTGGATACAGATGATGTCAACTCCATCAACAAGGCTGTGTCTAGTACAAAGTTAGAACGTCTCACCAATGAATCGCTTATGAAAACGGAAGAGTGGTTTGGCAGATTGCAGTGATGAGCTAAATAGAGCTAAAACTCAGAGAATGGCTTTCAGGACGGTGACTTTTAACCATATGAGACCGTGATAATTTCTTATAGAATCACTCTTGAGACTATACTCGCTATATAGCAGCATTAGTCAGGAAATTTTAGCCGCGATGTATACCATCAGACGCATGGAGGCAACGTCGACTCAGGAAATCGCAAGACTAGCGTAGTTTTAAACTTTCTACTCTCTGGATACTCTTGTAGGCCTACAGTCCTGAGATAATTTTTAAAATAAAAACAAGCTCTTAAGGGTCATATGTGGTGCTTTAAGACTCCCTAGCCTTAGAGGGTTGTTCAAGGAGCAATTTATCCAGACCATTGTTTCAGTGTAGTATGTGATTTGGAATGGTACACCGTCGCAAGAAAAGCGCGCTATCTATTCGTATCCGTAGCTGAATTCTCGTTCTTCTGGTAGACATTATGTGTTCTAGAAGCCTCATGATATAGGTGTCGATCTTATAGACCTTAGCACACTTGTAAGCCATTCATGTGGAACTGTATCCAACGCCTTCTTGATATTACTATTAATAATATAAGTAAAAGTAGTTAGTCAGTGAATTGCAATTTACAATAAATACCTGTTAACTTGGTTATAGCTGTAGAAACTTGTTGTTTTAGAACATTGCAGGATTTCAATTCCGTTCTTTACTCGATTACACTGGTTTTGTTCATAATTACTTCCACGCTTATTGCTCTTTTGGAAGTTGAAGTTATTTTGGTAAGTAAATTAATACAAACAATTGTACTTAAACTAATAGTTTATTCTTTCAGTCAAAATCTTTCGATAAGATTGCATTTTTAATTGGATGGGTTGTTGGAATAGGAATAATTCATCTAATTGGACAAAGGATAATAGACATGGTATGACACAATATGTACCTGTTTAGATACAGGCTAATTTTTTAGTTGATACATAAATTTCAACTGTGTATAGAAGTCGCCAAAACAAACACCTTTTCAAATAACTTTTCTATTTTAATTAAGACAGAATTGAAATATAATAAGCATAATATATATATATATATATATATATATATATATATATATATATATATATATATATATATATATATATATATATATATATATATATATATATATATATATATATATATATTGTTACGTTCTACGGGGTTCTGGATTAGTTGACTAACAAAACACAGCTTTTCAAACTACTATTTATTATAACCAACTATTTTCCCACACCATAAGCACATTAACTAAAATATTTCTCTCTATTACTAAATGTCCATAGAAATATATTCCACTATCCGCCTTCTATGATCGTTTCTTATACACCAGCACTTACTACTGTTGACTCTCTTAATACTCTATGATCACTTACTCTGCACCACACGAATTCAATATTGAACTGACTCACTCTATGTAAGGTTCGTCTATTTATACTCTCCATACAGATTCTAGACCTTCGACACTTTTCTACACCTGTCACTTCTGGTCCCTTCTAGAAATATAATTCCAGAGTGTTCGCTGTTACCAATATACTACAATTGACCATATAAGTTACAAAGTCCATAAAGTTAATTCACATAGACAAATGTGTCACTTCCCCCCTCTTATATTCGATCGTACCGGTCGAATTCTGACATTTCTTGGTATGGCGTAAGTCTGTGCATATGGACCACCTTCATCTTGCTCTTCGGGCTCCTCTGAATGCGATAGACAACGTTATTGATCCTTTTGACCACCTTATAAAGACCTTTCCATAATTTCGGTGACCGTCCCTTGCGTAGTACTGGATTGTAGAACCACAAACCACCTCCTTCCTTAAAACCAGCTGAATTAGCTCGCACGTCATAACGGGTCTTCATACGGTCGCTCTCTACTCGTATATGCATTCCGACAGCAAAGTTTATGGTTTTACTGCTCGTCAATATGTCGGAGCTTTCTTCAAGAGAAGTTCTTACGCGATACTAGCTCTTCCGTGTAGTTGCTCTCGTTCTGGTGTTTCCACTTGCAAAAATATATCGGCGGGCCCTATTCACCCTGTCGACTGCGGCTCTCTTCCACCAAATGTGTTCACTGACATTTTTCTGGGTTGGCTTCACATTTACATGGTCTTTACACCCTTCGTCTTGTACTTCTCTCATAATGTCTTCTCCACTTGCTTCTGGCTGGGTAACTTGGTCGCCTCTTCCTCTCACAGCTCTCTTCACTGGAATAGAACTTTCACGACAGGTGTTGCTATTTTCTCTATGGTGATTTTCCGCACTACCGGGTTACTGCCAGGCCACATTATTATTTTTTCACCGCCGATAGCGAGGATGTTAGTGCCAAGATCAAGTTTAGAACACTGACCCTGAAGTATGTCCAAGCCAATTATAATGGGTTTGATATGGCAGCGACTATTGCTCTCTGCTTTGCCTTCCATGTCCCAATTTGCAGCTCGACGTCAGTTTCGCCAAATACCTGGATCCGATCACCCCCGGCTGTATTTACTCTGTACACTCTGTCTGGGTCTCTTAATCGCCATCTTGGAACCATGTCGCGGCGAATAATCGTCCTAGGTGCACCTGTGTCGACGACCATCTGTGTCTTATTACCGCTTACGTATCCGTCTATGACGAGAGCGCTGCCAGAATTGCTAACCAGAGAAATGGTTACCGACCTTAGCTTCACTTTCTCCCTTGCGCGTGATCTTAGAGCCCAACATTCGCCCCTTATATGTCCCACCTTGCCGCAGCTCCAGCAGCGCAAGCATTTGCACGGTGAGCTCTTATTGTGTGTCCATGAGACGTCGGCCTTATTTGTTCTGCTATTTTCTCTAGTAGCTGCATGATCTTGGATGGATCTGTTTTATTTTTTTCTTGGACTTGGAGACTGCGAACTTTCACATGACTTTCCGACGCTTGCTTTACCACTTCAAACTCCAAGGCATGTGCCAACGCATCGTTCAAGTTTTTGTGTCTTGCCATCCTGAGCGCCTGATGCGTGTCGGTATCTCTGATGGCGTCAATGAAGGTTTGCACCGACAGCTGGTTTAAATACTCCATCGGAGCTATGGGGTAGGCTAATAGCGTCAGCTTGACAACGTCGGCGTGGAGATGTTGGTGACTTTCGACCGGTTTCTGACAACGATTTTTCAACTGCAATCGATACAGCTGTTGTAAATGCTGGTCGTCAAACCTCATCTCTAATTGATGTTCAATGCTGTCAAAACTCAACGGTTCTTCCCTGTGAATACCTTGGAGCACATCTAGAGCATCTCATCTGAGAGCCACAATTAGTGAAGTCGCTTTCTCTCTATCGCCCGAACCATTTGCTGTAGCAGCGGCTTCAAACTGGCGTAGATAAATACGCCAGCCTCATGGGACTGAGCCATCAAATGTGGGGACCTTAATTCTTACGACCGGGCTATCTTCGAGCCCGATGTTTGCTTTGGCTAGGGTTTCACACTTCTTTTCTGGTTTCACACTTATTTTCTAGTGAATGCACTTTCTGTTGTACTTCCGTTAGTTTGTCATGTACATCGTCGCTGATACCCCTTACTCTGCTTTCTACTTGCTAGAAGATGTCGTCTTTTACCTGCTTCATACGTTCGTCGACACAAAGTAATATTCTCAATTCTGCTTGCCTGTTCTTGTAGAATTTTCTTTGTATCTTCATTTCTTTTTCTCATTTCTTCTTTGGCTTCTTCGTCTCTTCTTCTGGCCTCTTCATCTCTTTTTCTCATTTTTTCTTTGGCGTCTTCGTCTCTTTTTATGGCTTCTCCATCTCTTTTTATGGATTCTTCATATCTTTTTCTGTCTTCTTCATCTCTTTTTCTCATTTCTTTTTTGGCTTCTTCGTATCTTCTTCTGACCTCTTTATCTCTTTTTCTCATTTCTTCTTTCGCTTCTTCATCTCCTTTTCTCAGCTCTTCTTTAGCTTCTTCATCTCTTTTTCTGGCTTCTTCTTTCATTTCTTTAAACAATTCCAATAGCTTCGCGTCCATATTAGCTTTTGCGCTACGTGTCTTGCGCATAGACGCACTTAAAGCTGGTACACAGTTTATCCTGCTTCAATAACACACCCAGTTATGGCTTACTGCTGACACTGATTTTCCAGAGATTCTAGAAATTTTCACGTTGTTAAACGAATATTCTGGAAAATATTTCCGCTAGCAGCTGGAAAATCTTACTTCTGACACCAGTTGTTGCGTTCTACGGGGTTCTGGATTTGTTGACTAACAAAACACAGCTTTTCAAACTACTATTTATTATAGCCAACTATTTTCCAACACCATAAGCACATCAACTAAAATACTTATCTCTATTACTAAATGTCCATAGAACTATATTCCACTATCCGCCTTCTATGATCGCTTCTTATACACCAGAACTTACTACTGCTGACTCGCTTAATGATAACTTACTCTGCACCACACTAATTCAATATTGAACTGACTCACTCTATGTAACGTTCGTCTATTTATACTCTTCATAGAGATTCTAGACCTTCGACACTTTTCTACACCTGTCACTTCTGGTCCCTTCTAGAAATATCATTCCAGAGTGTTCGCTGTTACCAACATACTTCAACTGACCATATAAGTTACAAAGTCCATAAAGTTAATTCTCATAGACAAATGTGACACTATATATATATATATATATATATATATATATATATATATATATATATATATATATATATATATATATATATATATATATATATATATATAGCGGGCGAGTTTGGACTCTTCAGTATGCCATAGCTATGCTCCAATAAGTCGGTATTGAGGCAGGCAAACAGTACAGCATGAAGAAAGCAGTGGGAAGAAACTGGCGAGCGAAAAAACGACTTCCCTGCCTAATACCACGACGGGCGTTGAATCACATCACAACCAGAGATAGCGCTTCGCGCTATAAATTCTACCTGGCATTCTATCATTATACATTCATTCTATGTGTCCAAACCATCTAAGCATGCTGTTCTTACTTACTCCCAATATCCAACTTACCTACATTACATTCGCCAAAAACCAATTTGTTTCTAACTCTGTCTTCCCTTGATTTACTTGTCGCTCGTCTTAGGTAGTCCATTCCAACAGCCTTCAATTTTCTTATTTGCTTTGCCTGACACACCCAACTTTTAGACTCATATAGAATAGTGTCTACCAGTACCCTGTTATATACAGCCACTTTGGGCTCTTTAGCTATGCATTCACTCTTAGCTACAGTGGTCATAGCTTCCAGCACCCTTCTGCCTGCATTTACGCTATTTTTATTCTCCCATCGTATGAAAACAGTCCTATATATCTAAATTCTCTTACTTTTTCACACAAATTCGGAGAGAGGTTATTTCTTTGTGAGTTTCGAAAGGGAAAGTGACTTTGCAGGCAGTACAGCTCAACAAAAAAAACCTAAAAGACTTTCCCCAGCCAAAGTCAACAATTTCGAATCCCACTAAAATTTAAGCAATTAAACGTGAGCACAATGGACATTAGGTCGCAGTGGTGGGACTCGAATAGCTCACTTATATTAAATCTCAAATCTAAAGGTGGACCAGAAGAAGTGAAAGAAGATTCTTACTAAAAGACAATTAAGACGCAATAATTTACCAACAACAATATTTGAAGAACACACATTTGCAAAAAAAAGGAAGAGGCAGACCAAGAGGTAAGATTCTGGAAAATCGGGCTGAATGCATGAAGTGCAAAGGCTACAAGAAAATGAAAAGGACTGCTGACAATCATGGTGGCGACGATATAAGGCGACATTTCCTTTCGATTGTAATGCTAAATCAAATGGTTGCAGATTTTAATATCTCCCTACAATTTTCTAATTTACACAAAAATGGCTAGTCACTTTTATTTAAGATCTTTTAATTATCTTATAGTATAATGTACTTATATGTACTAAAATACTATTGTACTTGATTTTTTACACACAAATCGGTTTGAAACATTGATACAAATATTAATTTTATACTCAATTTTTAGAATGAAGAATTGAGGACAGCGGTGTACGATGTAAAATGATATGAATTTAGTCCAAAAATAAGGTACTATGTTGTAATAATTATGATGAGAAAACAAAAACCACTTGAAATTCAAAATGGGCCTTTATCTAATTTATCTGCGGCATCATTTTTTATGGTAAGGAATCAAGAAGGGTCATAAAAAACATACCTAACTATTTAATTTTTTCAAGCAATGAAAGCTGCTTACACCTATATGAATTTTCTGATTGAAACATTTTAGTAATCTACTTAAAAATAATGACCTCTATAGATGTTTGTGCCCATATTATGTAGTTATTAAAAAAATAATGTGATAATATATAAAGATTTTGCACGTTTTATTAATTCTAATATTGCAAAGTTTCTGAATGTACTTACCACTTGCACCAGTTAGGTAGACATAAAGCATATATAGTTTAAAAGATACTCTAAAAGTTTCCATCCAAGGGTTGATTAGAACGTATACACGTCAATATGAATATGGAGTTGTGAGATCAGTGCACACAGATCTCGTGGTGGTTGTGTACAGATATCTTGATTTTTCGATGAATGTGAGGTTTTCGAAAAAAAATCTAATCTCGATTGTCAGATGATATCGTAAGAAAAACTCACTAGCTTTTGATGGTGGATTTGCTACTTCATCAATTACTGTAGTCAATTTTTCGCAATACTCTACAGGGCCGTTCAAAAATTCAAAGCAGATTATATTTCATTTATTGCAAATGGAACACCTATATTTTTTGCTGCATTTCATAGAGAAAATAATTCCCTTTCATATGATAGTAGGGTTCCCTATACCCAAGTGCAGAGGTTGTGGCGCTATTCACACTTTTATTATTGTTTTTTCATAAATAAGAATTTTTCATTTTTCACAACAGATCTAACTTGCTTTGTTTGAAATTCAATCTGGAAACTAATCCAAAGTAAACAAATGATAAAAATAAGAACAGAAAAACAAAGAGTAATTATGATAAACACAGTTCTACAAATGTTCAAACTGACGTCCATCTTGTTCGATGCATAATTGCAGCCTTTGTTCAAAGGACCGCTTGACATTGAGCAACATTGGCGGCGATTGTATTGAAAGCATTGCGTATGCGTTGTTTAATGTCATCTTGTGTGGTCGGAGGCATTTCATATACGATATTCTTAACATGTTCCCACAAGAAAAAATCAACACGAGTTAAGTCTGGCGATCTGACTGGCCAGTTTTGTGGATCTCCTCGTCGTAACCATTTATTGGGAAAATGTCTACTAAGTTCTTCTCGCACTCTGATTTGAAAATGTGTTAGAGCACCATCCAGTTGTAGCCAAATCCGCCTTATAATAGATGGTGGGGCGACTTTGACGAAGAAACCTATGAAACATATCTCCATTTAGGTGTCCATTGAAAAAATAAGGACCTATTACTCTTGACCCTAATATTCCACCCCACCCATTAATAGACCAACGATTCTGACGGTTAATACTGCGGCAAAAATGTGGATTTTCATCAGCGTAGTAATGGAAATTATGTCTGTTTTCCAAGCCGTTACTATGGAAAGTCGATTCGTCTTTAACAGTACATAATCGCAAAAGTGTTCATCCTCAGCCAACATCTCTAACGCCCACATACAGAAATCAAGTCGTCGATTGAAGTCAGCAACTGAAAGTTCTTGATTTAATTGGATATGGTAGGGATAAAATTTGTGTTTGCTAATTATTCTGCCAATGCTCTGCCTGCTTAACGCCGTTTTCTGACTGACTTTGTGCTGGCTTATGTGCGGATTTTCTATAAGTTATCCAATGACCGCAAACACATTTTCTTCATTTCCAGTAATTGCACTCTGTTTATTAATCTTTTTATATTCTACGCCTCCAGCTCTTCTAAAAACTCCTAACAATCTTTGAAAACTTCTTCTGGATGATTTCGTGTTGGATATGTTTGTACATAAACTCGTTAACAATTTTCATGACATTCACCAATAGTTAGAATCATATCGAATCGTTTCTGTATAGGATACGTTTTCATTTCAAACACAATAATTTTGAAAATAATAAAATTAGAAAAGAGAGTAGCGATATAATTGAAGAATTAGAACTCGTGTAGTAGGTAATAGCAAACAAGAATTGACAAATGTCACAGGCATATGTACAATCAAGTAACCATGTACGTTTCATTCATTTCAATATCTGCAGAAAAGAATTTGTTATCAAGAGAAAAGTGTTACCTATACAAAAACCGTTACAGTTAGCCATAAGAAAGCCTCATGTAGTTTTAAAGGCAATCGAATATCGCTTTAGATTAGCCTATAAAATACAGGCTGTTCCATTTGAAATGAACACAAAAACAACTTGGCATGTGTAAACAATAATAAAAGTGTAATATATGCGGTGTTCCATTTGAAATAGATGAAATCATCTGCTTTGAATGTACCGATAATAAACTTGAATTTTTGAACGCTTGTAGAGTATTACAAAATATTGTATTATTGTATTATTAGTATTGTGCCTCTTTGGGAGTTCCTTGGGTTCTACGGCCGTCACGTCCGCCCCCTCGCAAATGTGACCGTGGCCCCCGATCGATTTCCGTAGCCAGTCCCGCGACCGCGGGCCGGCAAAGGTTATCCAGAGGATGCCCCCCGCCCGGCGCGCCAGGTGGAACTGAGGCGGGCTCTCCCCTTCCTGAAGAGAGTCCCCCGCAGCTACCACCGCAGCCTGGATCAGGTCCGCCTTCCCCTGGTCCAGTGTGACCTCAGGATGACGTCTGTCAATCACTGCCATCCCGAGGCCCTCCGCAGCCTCCCTATACGAGCCAGTCTGCGCCAGTGTTCCGGTCCTGGTCCTTTTGGGACGTTTGTTTGTAGTAGGCGTGCTAGAGCCCGAGCGCGGCCTCCTCTGACTCGCACTCTGCTCTTGCGCTTTTACAGGTGCCCTGGCCCTTTTGGGTCCTCACTGGTGGAGGGGTCCCCAGAGTCCACGGACCTCGCCGCCGTTCGGTGGGACCCAGCCTCCAGCTTGGGTGTCAGGGACAAGTCTGAGGCCGAAGCTACCCCCCGAATCTGCCTCGGTCGTGAGACCTCCAGAGTCCGCGGACGCTGCCGCCTCCTGGCTCGTCTCCGTTTCCGGAATAGACTCAAGGCACGAGTCTGTAGCCGGAGCCACTCCTCGAACCTCATTGGTTTTGGTTTTATATGTATTTATGATCTTCATGTTGTTCTCACGAGAATGGGGGAAATACTGTCCACACCATCAGAACCCCCTGTGTGGTGCAAGGCGGGTTACTCTGGACAGTTGCCCGGTACTTCAGAGATTCCGTCCACGACACATTCATCCTGGTGCCTCCATCACTAGGCACGGGTCATGTGACACTGTAAATTGGGGGAGTTTATTTCGACCTCCACGTCTAGATCCGTCATGTTTAATTATCAGCAGGGTCACCTCGTGCAGGATGCGGCTTTTCACCGCGCATGACGGTTTTGGGGAAAGCTTCATCGAAAGTTTATGTTGTTATTTCCACTTCCTCAGCTTGCCCCCTGGAGTCCTTTGGCCCGCGACTCCTCGACCCCAATATTGTATGTTACAACATTCCTAAATTTTGTATTTAAGGAAATGATACATGAAGACCGAAGAATTTTGGGTTCGATTTTGAATTTCTAAGAAGTTCGAAGTTCATCTGTAAACCTTTGACATACTATTTCAGAGGTTTGAAGTTCGAGGCAACATATTTGCTTGGGTTCGTTCATAGTTCGGTTTGAACAAAACGTGGGTTCGCACACCTTTCGTAATAGCTACTGTCATGGAACTTACCACCAACTACGCTGTCTTGCGCTTGCTTTCTTTGTCTTGAAAATTATTCCACAGAATCATATCACTCTCCAACTCTATGCACTAAAACCATTTACGCCCTTTGTTCCCATTCTATAGGTACTAGTGACACTACAAGTCAACATTAATAATTGAATTTCTTATGCTTTATGTTTGGATGTATTGAGTGTTTAAATCTAAACAAATGCAAGTTTCCTGACAAAATATAATGATTTGCTCCTTCAGAAATTACGTGCACTCAAAATTTTCAGTTTTCACATCATTACGGTCAAATAAGTACACTTGGAGAACACCCAAATCACCACAACACATATTTCAGAGACCTTACGATCGTTTCGTTCACAAAGTCAACATCTTCAGAGGAAGAAAAATTCTAACATAAAAAACTAGATCCCGTATATTTACATCGCGTCAAGATAAACGAACTAGTCCGAAGTAAAGTTGTCGTCCAAATTTGTCGACCAAAAGATTAAAGCAGGTCTCCGACCTGTTTCACTGCGCAATAAACAAACGATCTTTCTTGGACGACAACTTTACTTCGGAATAGTTCGTTTATCTTGACGCGATGTAAATATACGGGATCTAGTTTTTTATGTTAGAATTTTTCTTCCTCTGAAGATGTTGACTTTGTGAACGAAACGATCGTAAGGTCTCTGAAATATGTGTTGTGGTGATTTGGGTGTTCTCCAAGTGTACTTATTAGTGCTCATCACAGGTTCCAGTTTTTCACATAGTGAATTACCGTCAAAGTACTGCAATTTGTATATACATTTACTTTTCTATACATGAAACACATAATCAAAAAAAAAAAAAAATGCGATTACTGACAAAATAGCAACAAATTTATTTTTAGATATTTATCCTAATAGAGGAGGTACTAATGGCGTCGTAAAAACGGCGCATATCAAAACAAACACTTTGAAGTTGCATTCACCAAAACATGGAACATGAAAGTAATGACAGCTGGTCTTTGGTGGTTAATTTTAAAAAGCCGGAGCTTTAAAGATACTTTTACTAAAAGCTACCAAGTGGGACGATGACTCAACATTGTATACTTACTGTTCAATAACGGCTACATGGTAATCTATTAGATGGATGTTTATAGTTCTTCTTGCCACTCTATGGTTCCAAAAACAGAAGATGCTTTTTAAATTCTGTGTTTTCTCTGTTATCTGTCATTTTTACTTGAAAGTATTGAAAATAAAATTGTCCTGTGCCATTTTACATCTTAAAGATTATTTGGCCGCCTTTCAAAGGTGAATTATGAAAAGTTGGGAAATATAGAAAGTACACAATTGTCAGAAAAAATGACATTCAAATACTGCCATGTCTTATTTTTCTTTTTCTATTTAAATGCTTACAGAAATCCATGTAAATTTTGGTTGAATTAACCCAAAATATCTTACTGATTATAGAAAAAAAGCCTTAGAGAGCCCATTTTAAATTACTATTTTAAAATGTATTGCCAAAGTCATGATAATGACACAGTTGATCAATTTTTCATGCTAGTTTTAATTTAATCGATTTTTTTTTAATACTCACGAATTTTGAACTTTATTTGGCAAAAACCGAAAGGAATTTATTAATTTGAGCTTTTAAAATTAACAATGGCTGTTAAATTACTTTATTAAAAAATATATTGAGTAATTTAGTGTAGAAGGTGGTAAAAATTTTTTCAGCTTAAAAATAGTATGTGCACTTGGAGAACCCAAATCACAACACATTTTGAAAAACCTGACAGTCGTTTCACTAACCAAGTTAGCGTCATCAGAGGATGAATAATTATAAATATGTTATATCCGTAACTATATGTATTTTCTACTGCAATTCTGCAGGTACTCTGTCACTAGTGATTTGGGAAGGTCCAACGACACCTAAATTAACATATTTTCGTTAGGCAGATATATCTGTATTCTCTTATTATCTCTCAGACGTGCCTTTCCCGGTATTTATTTTATAAAGCAATCTATCAGGTGACTGCTCATAAGCGGCGGAGCGAGGTTTATACATTTTTTATTATTACTATATTTAGCAATATATAGCTGTCCTGGTTGTCTAATTTTTTAATTAATTTTAGATTCTCCTCATTAACATTGTGATTATTATCCTAAATAAGTCCAGCGATGGAAGATCTATCTATAGTACTGTATCTTAATTGTGATAAATGCTCTGTGTCACCACTGGTAGCGCTAGTTGTCAACGCGTACGCTCCTTATATTGCTGTAACAAATAAACCTGACAATTAAAACGACTAAATTAATTATTGCTTAGTTTGTCGCTAATCCAAAGAAGATACCTACTTATCTATGTGCTAATCACAGCAATTGCCGATGGCTACAGCAGAAAACAGAAGTAGACGTGTGCGGTGTGCTTAAACAATTAGATCATTATCGCCATTTTTGTGACGAATTAAAGCGGTTGCAAATGAATTATTTTGCTTTTAACTCATTCCGATTTGTAAAAGTGTGTATTGCTAATAATTAATTCCATAAGAACATTAACATTTAAACCACTAAATTTAATTCAAATATTTATAAGGTCTTCTCCCACATGTGTTATGTAACAGTGTAACTTGAGTGATCCACAATTATGGCATATAGTTATAGTTCATTATCATCCCTTTGTAAAGTATATGTTATATAACGCTGTTATATATATTTAATGTAACACATATATTACATTGTTATGTACATTGTACCATCCTTATATATGCTTGAGATATTGGGTTATAGCACATATCAATCTATTTGTAATATAACAGTGTTACAAAACTATCATGTATCACACTCAAAACATGTCAATATTACAAATGATTCATAATTGATCTGTGTCTGAAAGGTACATATATGTAACTTATGTGTTACATATATACATTACGATGATACTTTCTTGATCTTAATTTGCCATGTATCAGTTACATGTGTGTTTGCTGGGGGTGTACTAAACTAAAATTGATTTTTACATGGTATAGTAGATTTTCTTTAATGATTACTGCCACCAGACATTTAACAGATAAAAATTCTTTAAAATATGCCAAATATATCAAGTACAATTTAAACAAACATGAACTATAAAACAATATCGATCCTCCTTCATTAGAAGACTTTGAGAGTAGGGCACTAACTAAATGGCACTGAAGGCTCTGTATCAACTTGAAAAAAATTCAATTTTTAACTAAGTAAAGATTAGAACCTATGATAAGCACTGATAAGTACACTTGGAGAACCCAAATCAACAAAACACAATTTAAAAAACCTGACGAGCACTTTACTAACCAAGTTGGCATCATCAGAGGATGAAAAATTCCAATGCTAACTTGATTAGTAAAACGACTGTCAGTTTTTTAAAATGTGTTGTGGTGATTTGGGTTCTCCTAGTGCACTTACTATTTTTAAGCTGAAAAACCTGAGGATTTATAATTTACCAACTTCTACACTAAATTACTCGATAATATATTTTTTAATAAAGTAATTTAACAGCCATTGTTAATTTTAAAAGTTCAAATTGATAAATTCCTTTCAGATAGTTGCCAAAAGTGCAAAACTCATGAGTATTTAAAAAAAAAATTGATTAATTAAAAACTAGCAGAAAAATTAATCAACTGTCTTATTATCATTTACTTTGGCAATACATTTTAAAATAGTAATTTAAAATGGGCTCTCTAAGGCTTTTTTTTTCCTTCTAGAATCGGTAAGATATTTTGGGTTAATTCAACCAAAATTTACATGGATATCTGTAAGCATTTAAATAGAAAAAGAAAAATAAGAGACGGCAGTATTTGAATGTCATTTTTTCTGAGATTTGTGTACTTCCTATATTTCCCAACTTTTCATAATTCACCTTTGAACGGTGGCCAAATAATCTTAAGATGTAAAATGGTACGGGACAATTTTATTTTCAATAATAGATTGACCTGGATTGGGATTTAATTCCTATTAAAAAAAAGACAATAAGAGCTAGATAAAAATGTGCTGCTTCAAATTTATTCATTAACCAATAATACAATTCCATTCCTGATTATTAAAAATTACATTAAAGAAACCTGACAACTAATCTTTTGTCTGGAAAATTACAATAAAATTTTCAACCATCTCATAATGGTTAATCTAGAACAATTACAAATGCAACATCAAAATATGGTAGAAAATTGCAAAGATTACAGTTAACATGATATGAAACCTTTGTTATTTAAACTGTACAAAGATAAGATATAAAATACATATAGTTAGATAGATATTTTCATAATAAAATTTTATATTACATATATATACTATGTATAAATTAGAAACAATATGATAAGGAAGTAAATATGTATAAAGTAAAAAAATATTAAAAATTATCTCTCATAAAAGAATCTCATGATCTAGTATTATAATTACAATAAAATTACACACAATCTTTAAACCTAACTCTTTTCTTGAGTCAGTGTTCCTTCTTTTCACGCTTCTTGCGTTTCTTCTTTTTGTCGCTCTGCAGAGTTTCGTTCTTCTTCATAAGGCAATGGCGACAATACCAATTCTCATTTTCATCAGGTTCCATTCTGATACCAACGCATACCCTGAAAATAATATAATAATAATTTTTTACTGATTATATACAGTCTGACTTTTAACAAACAATACAACAATATAGCAATATTAATATTGACATTTTTTCCCCCACAATCGGCAAATAATGATAAACCGACAAAGTCAGAGACTGTGTGTCGGTAAACTTCAACATACATTTGCCTACCTTGTAGGTGATTGAACAGAAATGTGTCCCGTCCCGAACTAAACTCACATAGTGAACAAAAGGAGATTACCACCACATACACTCACACACAGAGAGCTACCTACACACATTCGCAATCCTATACACCCGCATACTCTCTCTCTCTCTATCTCTCACTCTCAAACATACGCACATGCACACAAATTTTGCCAATCCTTCTATTACAATTTCCAAACCAAATCAGCGGTTTTTCAAATCGACACTCGACAATATACAGCCTGATTTTTTACAACAAATAACAATATCAACATTGAAATTTTTTCTACGGTTATCCATTTCCCCCTTCACACAATCAGCAAATAATAACAAACCAATAAAGTCAGAGACTGCGCTTCGGCAAAAATTCAGCATAGATTTGCCTACCTTATAGGTGATTGAAGAGAAATGTGTCAAGAAACCAAACTCTCATAGTGAACAAAAGGAAATTACCACCACATCCACCCACAAACTGAGAGCTACCTATACACATTCGCGATCCCATACACCCGCATACTCTCTCTCTCTTTCTCTTAAACGCACACACACACACACACACATATTTCAATTACTAAACCAAATCAGCAGTTTTTCAAATCAACAATACTTCACACTAATTTTCGTAGTACTGTAAGGAGCCAAGTTTTTACCCTGTTTCTGAAAACGAACTCCGATCTTAATTTTTTTATTTCTAGTGGTAGTATGTTGTACAACCTTGGCATAATAAAAGTATAATACCTCTGTCCCACCATTTTATGCACCCTAGGAACCTTCATGTACTGTTCTCCTCGCCCTCCATACATATGATCCACAATATCAAATTCACCCTTGTGCTTATAATATATCAAGGCAGAAGACGAGTACAACTGTCTCATGTCTAACACATTGGCCTCTGCGAATAACAGATCACTGGGATATACTGAAGGTTTACCATATATAATTTTCGAAAAAAAGTTTTAGGATAACTTCCAAATGTTTAATATGACTTGCCAGCACTCTACCCCATGCTATAAATCCATATCGAAGTAGACTTTCCACCAGAGCAGAAAATATTCTTTTTAGGTACTGCATGTTGAGTAATTTTTTAAGTTGTTTTACTTTACCAATGAGCCCCCTTAATTTGTTTGCCAAATCTGCAGCATGAGAATCCCAGCGTAGGTGTCTGTCTACAGTAATGCCAAGATATTTAATGGAGTCGGCACTACAAACGATAACATTCTGATTAACAACAAGATGACCTATCTCTTCAGTTCTATAACTCCAGAACTGTATATGTTTAGTCTTTTCACAGTTGACAGCCATTTTTTTAATGGTTGAAATATTCCCACACTCTTATCATCCTAACCTCAGACTAAATTTTTAGATCATCCCAGTTTTTTTGCAGAAAAGAATATGACTGTATCATCAGCAAAACTAATGATCTCTCCAGAGTTTTCAACCTCGTATAAATTACTTATATATATATATATATATATATATATATATATATATATATATATATATATATATATATATATATATATATATATATATATATGTTGAATAAAATTGATCCCAAAATTGGGCGCTGTGGGACACCACACCTAATAACCGTGCTTTCACTTAAGGCGCCTCCAATACTTGTGCACTGTCATATAAAGCAGAACGGGTGATTCTGTTATTAAAAAATAATAACAACTTTTGCTAAATCAACAGTTTATGTATAAGAAGAGATGTTATTACATGAATAACACAGAAAAAATAATTTGTAGATATTAGCTACGCATATTATGACTGACAAGCTCCAACTCACCGCTCTAAGTAGGCGGGGTTAGCAATAGTAGAGTGGGCGGATCTGCCGGCGTGGCTTTTAAGATTGATTATAGGCGCGTCCTTTTCTACTGGCAGTATGTGAGGCTAGTTTTGAATGGAAGGAGTCTGCGTATATAAATGAAAGAAAAATTTGAAATTCTAAAGCTTTGATGTTGCAATGTGTACATTTCTTTTCGGTTTATAAAAGTTTATAAAAAAAAACATTTAAATATGAAACTGCTGATTTTGACAGACAAAACTGATATTATAAAAAAGTTTGGGAAGTGAAGTATGTTGTTAAAAAATAATAACTTTTGGTAAATCAACAGTGTGATATTAATACATTAATGTTACAACACATGTGAAAAAATACCCCCCCCCCCCAAACTAGAAAAGCAGAATAAATGCCAATGAAAAAATAATTGTATAACTGGGTTTTAAAGCAAAAATCAAATAACCTTCCAAGCACAAATTACCTTTTGAAAACTAAACCAAAATTGGTATTAGATTTTTTAAATATCTGGAAAAACTGTAACCACCCTGTATACAAAATAATTTAGCATATTTATATATGTATAGTTCAGTCATGCTTATTAAAAAATCGATGTATTCTTCAGCACAGTTTTAATAATCGCCGGAGGAATGTTATTAAATATGTAATACAGAAAAATAATTTGTGGATATTAGCTATACTGCAGTGGGCAGATCTGAGGGCGTGGTTTTTACGATTAATTATGGGCGTGTCTTTTTCTACTGCCAATATGTGTGGCTAGTTTTGAATGGGCGGAGTCTACGTATATAAAGGGAAGAGAATAACATCAAGGGGATAGAATACATTACTCTACAAAAATAATACAGCACCACTTCATAAGCTTTAAATTTTCAAAAATAAATTATTATTAGGTATTATTATGCAGCACACATTTTTGAGGATATAAAACAGCAAAGCAATGTTAATATTTGAAAACATTTAGGTCAGTGTATAGATATGTTTTGTTTCAAACAATGTGTAGTGAGAAAAGGATTTACTTGTATGAAACTAATATTTTAGACGCCTTGCTAGTATTATATTACTGCAGTTCCTTTTAAAATCGTAAATATTTCGAAAAGGGTTGATTTTAGACTCATTGAAAGTCTACATTTTTTGTTCAGAAAATGCAAGATAATACTATGATCTAATCAAAAGTTTCCTAATGTCGCTATTTAAAAAGTGTGAGTGTTTTTAAGACTTGAAGAGCACACTTCATTTTATAGAAAATTATCATTTACAATAAAAAAATCGAATTCTACCTGAAAGAAAGGCAATAGAGCCAGGGACTCAAAACAAAGTGGCAATAGCGGGATTTCAGTACATGAGTGTCGTGAAAGGAACGATAAGGCAGATGATCAGCCAAGGAAGGCGCGTCCAGGCCCTGAAGCTTTTTGCGCTCTTACCAGGCTAAGCATGGATCCAAGCCAAAAGGCGGTTGAAAAACTGCCCATGACAAGGACAGACAAAAGAGTTTATCAAAGAACCTTTACTTACATTCACAAAAGACCTACTAGGAAGGTGCAGAAATGCAATTCAGGTAATAGCCAGGTTAACTAAGAAGACGGTGCCAAATCAGCACATTGACCCCCCACCCTCCATATTTAATGTAATCTAAGGGTTTACAAGTAAAAAAAAAGGGCGTACATACCAATGATACCAAGCATCGCAATCGTCACAACCGATCATCGGACTACCATCGTCTTGATTTCCACAGGCGGGACATATCCATACTTCATTTCCAGCTGCATCCTAGGTAATTTAAAAGGTTCACATCATTGTTAGAAAATAATTTAAATCATTTTAACCTCAAATTAAATAATAGAATATTATTAAATAAGCGATTATCCACAAGGGTGAAGTTTGCGTACACAATCCAAAGACACATAACGCAAATCACCAGATTGGATAATGACACTATTTAAGAAATTTAATACTACAGTTTTTCCACTCCAGTTAACTAAAAATGACTTTATGCATTTAAAATTTTACAAATGCACCAATAAACGATAAAAAAAAACTATGAAATCTCAAGTACAAAATCCATGGTTACAGGAACAACAGTTTTTATTACTTTCTGGGTTGAAAATATGTGGTTATTAGGTATTGTTTTGTATTTTGTTTAAGGACGGTATATGCCTGTGACTATGGCCAATAATCGACGCCATCGAGCGGTTTTAACTAATTATCTTGGAAATTTTGTCGCGCCCCATGCTTTCTGTAAGGAGGGTAGGGATCCTTAACGTGTCTAACATCGCATGGTACACGTTATTAGTTAGGAGTATACATTTTAAAATTATTATGCATATTTAACAAGTTAATAACAAGAAGTGAACGAAATGTAATTGCTTTAATAATGGGATTTTACCATATTTATAAAGACCTGACGCTAACTTGGTTAGTAAAACAATCGTCAGGTCTTTTTAAAATGTGTTGTGGGTTTTCCAAGTGTACTTATATCTATCAAAACCAAAACTGTTTTCGTGAAAAATGTTGGCACAGGTGTCCAAACAAAATCATCTCAATTTAGAGAACTATTCCCGGAGTAAAACCTGAGTAAACATGTGATGAAACTCAAGATCATGAATCTGCAAATAAGAATTGGTTTAGTTCAATGTTGTTATTTAATCTCGTAGAAATTACACTACTGGAATACAAAAATTTCACAGAAAAATGGGTTTGAGAGGAGAGATGAACACGCATCATTTTTTTTTGCTTTCCTGTTACCTCATTTATTAAATTGGTAGGTGGTAGTGGACTTTTCCTTTATGTGATAGTAAAGGATTTTTTTCACGCTCGAGGAGGTACCACCCCTTACATCAAGGGGCCGGTGAAGTCCCAACGGACATTTCCGGTTCTGGTGTATGAGTCGGTTTTCCTTATAAACAAAAATGATGATGGCTCCTCCTTGTACAAAATATTCCGGAGATAAAATACCCCTCCATTCGGATCTCCGCGAGAGGGGTGTGCAGAGGGCGCCGGCATCAAGATTTAACATATCCTTCTCGAATATATGTGGCCTAAATTCTAACCTGAACTCCATCCACCATTTCCTCCAGGCTAATAGGCCCCAACTTCTCTTCCTCGCCGATACCCAAATCAGTGCCAAAACAGCCCCTAATCACCTTAATTTCCCGGGGTATGAGCTCCTTACTTCCTTTAGATTGCATGGAGGGGTGTGTGTGTATACGTCCGTAGCAATCCACCTTGCATCAGACTACCCAATTTGGAAGCTGGAAGAAAAGACATACTTTTGATGAAACTCTCTCATGGCTGCAACTAAATTCATCTGTTGCTTTTACTGGTCACCTTCTGACAACAACTTTGTCCAGCTCTTAGACTACATTTCTGAAAAAAACCGACCATCTGATTTCTGAATATCCTTCCTCCGAGGTCACTATTCTTGATGACTTCAATGTCCATAAGAAGGAAGGGAGAGAAGCGTAGGCCTTCACAGTCAGCAATTCTTTAGCCAATATGCTTCAGCAACCTACTTACTTTCCTCGCATCCCAACACACAGCTCACATCCCTTGGATCTCCTTCTTACTACAAAACCTGAATGCTATAAGACATCAGTCACTGCCCCCTTCGTCGCTCAGACCACGGCATGGTCACACAGCCATCACACCCACGTATCGTTTGGCACTAGAACTCTGAGGAACTGGGATGAAATGCGGGATTACTTTTCTTCATTTCCATGGGCGTCTATCTGCTTCTCTCATCCTGACCCCTCTGATATCTCACAAAACGTTACCGAAATCATCTAAGCTGGCATGGAATTATTTATTCCACGTACACAGAAAACCTCTTCAGCCATTCAAAAGCCTTGGTTCTCTAAATCCTGTGACAAGGCCAGACTTGAAAAGGTCAAAGCTCACAAAACGCTTCTACACAATCCCAGTCAAGAAAACCGTCAAGCATTTAACGACGCAAGAAACCACTATGTCCGCATTCTTTCTGAGACAAAAAACTCGTTTAATAACCACAACAAAAACAAAGTCCTCTCAAGATCCAACGGCAGCAAACCCTTATGGACTGTTGCTAGATCTATTGGGAATAATTTCTGCAAGAGCACGTTCCCACCTCTTGTTTTAGGGGATAAAATTGTTTCTACCACCCTGGGCAAGGATGAACTTTTTGCCTCGTTGTTCGCCGGCAATTCTACTCTCAATCCACCCCCAAATGTTCAACCACCAACAGTCCCCAATGTCGCGCATAAAATGACAGATATCATTTTGAATACTAAAAAGGTACGAAAGATGCTCTCTTCTCTTAATACCAGGAAAGCCTCTGGCCTTGACGAGATCCCAGCAATTGTTCTCAAAAAATGCGGACCAGAACTTGCTCCTGTCGACTCGTCTGTTTCAGACATCTTACAATAGAGGCATATTACCTAGTAACTGGAAAACTGCTCGAGTACAACCCGTCCCCAAGAAAGGATCCAAAGCGCTTCCTAGCAACTACAGGCCTATTTCTCCCCTTTCAGTCGTCTCTAAAGTGATGGAAAAGTATATCAACACCGAATTACTAAAATTTCTTGAAAAACACAGTCTAATCCACGACAGTCAGTATAGATTCCGTCAGCGCAGATCAACTGCCGACCTCCTTTCCTTTGTCACCCATTCTTGGAACAAGTCTATGGAACTACACGGTGAATACCAGATTGTCGCTCTATACATATCCAAAGCATTCGACCAGGTCTGGCACGCAGTGCTGCTTAATAAACTTCCGGCCTATGGCCTACCACCAAAACTCTGTACCTGGACAGCAAATTTCCTCTCCAACCGGAGCATTTCTGTTGTCGTATATAGCCATTCCTCTAAACTGTATCCAATTAATGCAGGAGTCCCTCAAGTTTCAGCTTTAGCCCCTACTTTGTTTCTTCTCCACATCAATGACCTTCTCTCTAGCACATCCAACCCAGTTCACAGTTACGCGGACGACAGCACCCTCCAACCAAATATACAATATTCTAAGCCTGTCTCTTTAGCCCAATTAGATGAGGATCGCAGACTCATGGAGGGTTCTGTTTCTGTGGATCTCCAAAAAATATTAGACTGGGGAAGTATAAATCTTGTACAATTCAACTCCACCAAATCTCAGTCTTCCTTTCTATCTCATAAGAGATACACCAGCCCTAGACCCATCACAATGAACAACCAAGTTATTCAAAGTAATGAGTCCTTTTCACTTGTTGGCATTTCTGTTTCGCTTTTTTGTTGAACAACACAAAGGGACTGACTCAACAAAGGCTTTTGGTACCTTGAGTAAAAAGACATGATAGTGGAAGTTTGTTTTGCACCATGTTACATATATATGATTCTTCCTGTTGAGGGCGCTTCTTTTCATCGATTGTTTGGACACCTGCTATAAAAACCATACTAACTACAGATGTAGAGACTATTTATCTGGCTTCACAAGGGTTCGTTTTCTTCTCTGTAATTGGTTTCGCTGCTTGACAGCATCATTTGACAGTGAAACCAGTTACAGAGAAGAAAACAAACCTTTGTTAAGCCCTCTGATATATTCTCTACATTTGTATTTAGTATGGAACGGTTTCATCAAGTAAGGGCGGCGCCAATTAATGAGTTATGAAACCAATGTTTAGTTTTCAGTTTGCTCACCGTATTCATCCTCTGATGAGGCTAACTTTGCTGGCGAAACGATCGTCAGGCCTAAAAAATGTTTTGTGAATTAAGTTTTGCAAAGTGTACAAAGTGCTAATCGCAGACTCAAATCGTTACTTAGTTATTACTTAGTTTGTTAAAATTATACAATAACCTAATATACAACCCTTTTTTTTTCTCCCTCAGGTCTCGTCCGCGGCTTTGCCGCCCCGTTAGCACTGCAGCCCTTGGCCTATTGTGCATATATACAACCCTTACTTTGTCATAACCTTGTAGATTATCTATGACTTGTCCAAATAAGCATGAATTTTGCTCCTTAGCTCACATACCAATATTATGGCTACTATTATTAATAAAAAATCTTGCTAATGAAAACATTAATTAACAGGAGTAGGAAAAAAGAATATAACTAACAGTCTTCTAATTATTATACTATAACATAATAATAGTGCACAGACGATTGATTATAGAAAAAAAAGGATACTCTATTGCCAGGTTCTGGTAACAATATTTGTTCACGCAGATTTCCAAACATGTTTATTAATTCTATCTTGAAAACGTATTCGCATAATTATTCACTTGAAAAGAAACAAAGTATCTCTTACTCAGTAAGATAATTCATTTCACAGTGAAACTAGTTAGAAAATAACACCTGAAATGAATTTTTTTTTAAATGTTCAAAATACACAATCATGTCTGACGGTGTATTTTTTACACACTGCTCTCATAAAAAGTACTTTATTGTATTGTATTCCTGTTAATTCAACGTCTGCCTATTTTCGAAATTATCAAAAATCACTTCCGCCACAGTGCAGTCTTACCTGATCTACCTGGAAATATTATTAAGGTGCAGTTAAACAAGAGTAAATATTTACGTACCTTGGGAGTATTATTGCAAATGAAGATAAATGTAGCAATTTAAAGAACTGAGAAGGATGATTGTGATGGCAAGGCAAGCATTCAATAGATAAAATATTGTCCGTACTAATAAAACATTTTTATTTGGACCTAAGAGATTCAACAAGTCATATGTCTGAAATGCTTTAAGGTATGTCGCGGAAGTCTGGACTTTGGATAAGCAGGACACAAAGAGAACAGAAGCTTAAAAAATGTGGACATAAAGAAAAATTAGGGAAGACAAGATGAACCGATAATAAAAAAGAAACCAGCAGTAATTCAAATAGAGAGCCAGAATAATTGAAGAGGAGTTGGGAGCTTCATAGTAAATCAATTACAGCACTTGAAACACACCTTGAAAGACCAGCAAACAAACGGCAACGCCTATAGAACATATGGATGACAGACCAAAAGAGAATGCCTTCCTACCATATAAGGTTTGGCAATTTAATTCACAGATTGAGGCCGTAAAAATAAACACATTTAAATTAACACGACAAATGTTTGATATTTATTCAAAGCAATCTTTATTTACAGTTCCTACAACATTATAAAATTTTTAGGAAACCATATCCAAAGGCACTTGAAGACACTGATTTTCTTGCAATTCGGCGGTTACATTTTTAAATGGCTTCAACGCCCTAAAATATTTTCCTTTCAGGGCAGTTTTCACTTTAGGAAAGAGAAAAAAGTCTGCTGGTGTCAAGTCAAATGAATAGGGTGTGTGACGAATCAACAATACAGTGTTTGATTAAAGATGATTTCAACAATACAGTGTTTGATTTAAGATGATTTCAACAATACAGTGTTTGATTAAAGATGATTTCACAATCAGTGTAGAATGGCCGGGCATTGTCGCAACAAGATCCAACTCCATTTTCTTGAAATTACGGTTGCATTCACGAAATACCCTCTTCAATGCTGAATACACTTCTAACTGTTACTCCTTCAGACACAAATTCTTTATGGATCACATACTCTTTATCGAAAATGGTAAATATTCAGAATGGTTTTGCTTTTGGACCTTTGCAAATCCCGAAACGCCGCAAGAAAGCTCACGAACGCAGTTTCGGTTTCGGGCGTAATTTCCGCAGATGCTTTGCCGAAGTCGAAACTAAACCGAAATTCTAATTTAGCGCCGAAACCGAAAGTTCGGTCGGACACTAGAAATTTGCATTGTCTAAACAAGTTGCAATGAAGTTTTTGTGCCTCTGTAATATTGTGCGGAACTTCGGGGAACAGCGACGCTCAGGTAGAGTTAAGAGTATTTATTTTGGTATTACATGACTGAAATTAAATTGCCAAATCTTGTATATGCAAGCAACCACGGAAAAGATAGCCAAACTACTAAAGAATGATCCTGGCAAGGTCTTTAAGCCCAGAATTAAGATCGGCAGCATGCTAAGATCAGTAAAGACATCAATTGACCCTCCCCACACTTCAGGAATATATCAGATACCATGCGAATGCAGAAAGATTTATATAGGGCAAACAACGAGAACCATCGGAACAACAAGGCTAGAGCAGCAACATATATACTTATTAAATTCTGAAAATTCTGCGTTAGCTGAGTATTCTATTTAAGAGTATTTATTTTGGTATTACATGACTGAAATTAAATTGCCAAATCTTGTATATGTAAGCAACCACGGAAAAGATAGCCAAACTACTAAAGAATGATCCTGGCAAGGTCTTTAAGCCCAGAATTAAGATCGGCAGCATGCTAAGATCAGTAAAGACATCAATTGACCCTCCCCACACTTCAGGAATATATCAGATACCATGAGAATGCAGAAAGATTTACATAGGGCAAACAACGAGAACCATCGGAACAACAAGGCTAGAGCAGCAACATATATACTTATTAAATTCTGAAAATTCTGCGTTAGCTGAGTATTCTATTTCGGAACACTATTTGACAAAACGGAGGTCCTTACCAGAATAAAGCGATATCACTAGTAGCTAAGAAGGGAGGCGTTTGAAATAAAGAAACGTCCTAACAATCTAAACCAACATGTCAGTTTCAATTTAAGTGGGACCTGGCTACTTGTACTTTAGCAGAAGGTTTCCACAACGCCTAGCACCATAACACTAGGCATATTGTGGCAAGCGTCGGTAATAGTTACGTCATCTATAACGACGTGCGCGTGCGTCATCCACAGCTACACAATCATCAGCGCCGACTGCGCCATGTCCAGGTAGAAGAATAGTTATCTGAACAATAACTGCTCAGTTTTCAGTAGCTACTGAAAAAGCCAGCAGTTATGGCTGGCGAAACGCCTGGCAACTTAACCAGTTCGAGCATGGCAGAACAGGCCAGAAACCATTGAGCAGCATCCATGAGCATTTTGACGCATGATAATTTTTGATATCCTAGTATAATAAAAGAAAATAACAATAATAACTATATCGCCTAATTTGATATACAGTCCATAATGTTGCTTTTTTAAAGACCCAGAAAGCAACCATGCTTGTAACGGGCTCTGGCATGATGAGTGGGGGGTTTATACACACTTACTTTATCAATAATAAAACCAACATGCCAATTACCAAGACTGCTTTAAATTAACATTTTAAACTGGCATTGTATCAGTTACTATATTGCAAACATTTTAATAAAACAAGAATTAGAAAGATCTGTACACAATTTACACAATCAGTTAAACAATATATTCTGTAATATGTAGCAGAAAATGGTTAATACTAGAAGTAAAAATAAGCTGGAATAACAGATGTAAACAAAAATTTAAAATAAAAACAATGTCTAGAATGTAAAGTTTAATCCTGAAAACTTTCAGTTATAAAATACTGTTCAACTGAATGTATAATTAAACTAAAAAAATACTTACAGCAAAATCTGACCAAAGATATTTTTCATGATAAATAATATGGATCCAGTAGATACACAAAAACTGATTGACTCCTTAATATGCTAAATACACTTACACTTGGATGATTCCCTTTCTCTTGCTTCTTATCATTAATTTTTTTTTTCAATTCAACATTATGAACAAGTTAAAACGTAATACAAGAACTAGGAATAATGATAATAAGTGAGTTAAAATGTTGTGAACTATGTTTATTCTACTAAAACTAAAGCATGAGTAATATTTATGTCAACAGTACGACTCTGAGTGACATCATGTGTATTCTGAATATCATAAAATATTAAAAACTAAGTTATTTTGAAAACCAGTATTTTGTACTAATTTATTTTTGTTTTGTATAAGAACTAAATGGACTGTATCTAATTTTTAAGAATTTAAAATTTTGGATTATATGTCACAAGACAGCAGTACTTATCCCCCTGATCTTCCTGTAATAGGTTGATCTGACGGTAAGGGCGAGAAGGAAGGGAAAGGAGGTACAAACTTAATTTAAGTCCCGCCATGTATGAATAAGCACTACTGTATTGCATGATACTGCTTTATTATTCGCGTCAATTGTTCCTAATTATTATTTGCGATACTGCACTACATCTTCTCTAACTACTATTCACTAGAAGGCGGTTCCTATAGAAGCGGGTTTCTACCACATACCGTTTTTTTCCCTCAGGGCTCGTCCGCGGCCTTGCCGCCCCGATAGCACTGCAACCTTAGGTTGATTGTGCATACCCTTAGTCTTACTCCACCCATTCCAAAATCACTGTGCCTTGAACTAGTCTGCACAGCGATTGGTAGGGTGAAGGTTTATATTGCTCTGTCTCCGGTCTAGACTGACCGTAGATCAGTTGTCTTCCGCGGTCCAGAGCTTTACACTCGCACAAGATGTGCTGGGCTGATTCCTCCCCCTCACCACAGAGTCTGCATGCGAGGTCCCCTTTGAACTGCCCCATTTTATGCAGGTGTTTCTTGACGATCATGTGTCCCGTCAAGAGACCTGTTGTGTTTCTGAGCTGTCATCTGCTTAGATTTAGCAGTTCCACAGCTCTCTTTGAACTGGGTCCGTAAATTATTGACTTCCCATGTCTGAGCCCTGGACAGTCCGCACAGTACCGACATGACCGTTCTCAAACCGTTTAAGAGCGAACACAAGTTTAGTTGGAACGCCGTAGTATTTGTCCAATAAACGAGCATCTCACGATTGGAACACATTTTATCTATTCCACATGATTGTGACTGTTCTTGAAAGGTTTCTTGCGAGGTTGGAACAAACCTATTGTCACAACAGTAAAGCGGAAGCATGATGCTGTAAAATCCAGCCTAACGCAAACAGTCCTAAATATAATAAGGAACTTGTCTGAGACAGAGGGGCTTAATGTCGATCCTAATAAGATAGTTCTTGACGTATTCTTGAATGGAAGGCAATTATATTTAAAAGCTCCCACTCTGCATGGGACACAAATATAATTTTTCTATGAAGTTGAATATTTAGAGATCTTAGACTAAAAACTGAATTGAAGCACGCACTTGGAGAAAACTCTTTCGAGGGCCATAATCTGGACTTGCCGTAGACTTGTAGGAAAGACATGAGAGCTAAATCTTAGGATGGTATATTGGATATACCAAACTGTGGTTAAACACATGGTCACATATGCATCCATAGTATGGTGGCCAAAAAAACGCAACAAGCCTCAACACAAAGCAAACTGCAAAAAATTGAAGACCGCCACGGCTTTCATTTTGAGGTCGAGGAGGTTTGGCGACGGAACCGAGGAAGAGTAGAGCATGGTTGCTGAGGTTGGCAAAAAGGGCCCATTGTGGCCTACTTGCTTTGCTTGGCGTTGGCCTCCCCATCACTGCTACTACTACTAGGATGGTCTATTGGATATACCAAATTGTGGTTGAACCCATGGTCACATATGCATCCATAGTATGGTGGCCAAAAAAACGGAACAAGCCTCAACATAAAGCAAATTGCAAAAATTGCAGAGGCTGGCCTGTCTTGGAATAAAGGGAGCTATGGCATCATGCCTTACAACTGCAAGTGCCTCGAGACTATTTCAAGCAGACAAAAATTCAAACCAGGAGACTTGGTTGGTCACTTGAAGATCCTGTAAATTATTCCATTGGAGTCACTCAAAACCAACAGATAAAATGTCAGCTAAACTGGACTTCATAGTCCCATCTGACGTGGTCATAAGTGACTGCCAGGCATGAGATAGACAGTGACAGCCTGACAAACAACTCATCCGTATGGTACACAGACCAGTCTAAACAAATAGAGGCAACAGGACTGGGAATAAGAGGACCTAACTGCATACTTGCTAAGCTCCTAGGAAAAACTTCCACCATCTTCCAAGCAGAAATGCTTGCTATAAACCTCTGTGCACACGAGTACATACAAAGAAGACTTAGAAATAGAGCGATCTACAGAAATAGAGAGATCTACATCCCCCAGACAATCAGGCAGTACTGAAGACTCTTTCAAAATTGAGTATAAACTGACCTGGGACTGCAAAAAAACCTTGAAACAACTGGCTACGAACAACAAAGTAACTTTGATGTGGGTACCAGGGCATCCAAACATTGAAGGAAATGAGAAAGCAGATAGCCTTGCAAAAAGGGCAACAACAACACCATTTGATAATCCAGATCCCTATTGTGGATTAACAAAATTCCATGTAAGAAATGAACTTGGTACTTGGGAGAGGACCAAATGCTGCCATACTGGAGGAAAATGCCAGGTTTAAGGCAGGCAAAACGGTTGATCACCATAACAACAGGGAAGTCTGGACTGCTTCTTGAATTGAACAGGAACGATTTGAGAATAATCACAGGACATTTTCCAATAAGGTATCACCCTTATGACGATCAGTAAGGTGGGCAGTGAAAACTGTGGATACTGCACTGAAGCAACAGAAACAACAGAATATTTGCTATGCGACTGCCTGGATCAGTTCTGCAAAAGGCTCAAATATCTTGGAAGGGTGACCTTAACACCCCAGGAACGGTGTAAAATAGCTCCCAAAAAGATAGTAGACTACATAAACTGCACTTTTCGGGCAACCATTAAAAAATACACATATAAGACTCATTAAAAGAAAAAAGAAAAAAAAAGATACTGTAGATGTAATTATTTTCTAGTAAAAAGAAAAAAACGCTTATTGCCCAACAGGCAGATTGCAGATTTCTCTAGGAGTTAAAAAAGGTAATAAAAATCTGGTATCAAAACCACATACAGGTAAGAAATGTCTATTATAACATAACCTCAATCTGCTAATTAAAATAATAATTATGGCTAGACAAAGAATGAAATTTATTTGCAGGAACCATTTGTCTTCAAACCTAAAATCTTATTATCAGAGTTCAGTTAATTAATAATATAATAAATAGTAATAATGCATTGAATAATATAAAATTTTTACAAAACAACTTACAAAATTAATTAAGAGTCTGGTTATAATAACATTAAAAGTCACCTAAGTCAAAGACTTGGTGATACTAGTAACATTATTCTCTCCAAAAGAAAGCGAGTGCACATAATCTGAATTGCAAAAAGCAATCCAGATAAAAACCAAAACTGCAGACGAAATTCTGGGATTTGCGGAAAATATAAAAAAACTATGGTTATTATTCTTTTTCGGCTATAGACACAATTTTTACTCCTAAGTATTTCGAGCCACACTATGTGCAATCTACACACATGCGCGGGCTCACACGTCAGAGGCCTGATACGAGAAACACAAAAATAAATGTTTCACTTGAAACACATAGTTCACAACATTTTGTATATAAACCGTTAAACTTACTTTTTTGACTGCAGTACGTCGTTTTTTAGGTTTTACTGG
The DNA here is from genome assembly GCA_964006375.1 of Tillus elongatus. Lineage (NCBI taxonomy): Eukaryota > Metazoa > Arthropoda > Insecta > Coleoptera > Cleridae > Tillus > Tillus elongatus. The sequence continues at coordinate 113,807,155 of OZ023269.1, read as the reverse complement.
CAGTTTCTGTTTGAGTGGGTGAATTCTTGGCCTACCTGGCCCAGGGTGATTGCGCCCCGCGATGGGAGCATCTGAAGGCTCTTCTTTAATTTCTTCCACTAATTACAAACTTACAGCTTAACTCACAGCGTATGCTGATTTGTTACATATTTTCAATAGTATTATTTATATAAAATGTAAAAAAAAAACAAAAGTAACAAACTGAAAATAAGAACAAATAACAACCTCCACCCATAATGTAAAATGTATTTACAATACTTGGCGATCGCCAAGGTCATGCACCAAGCAAACATGCTCCTATAACTTACAGAATGTTTAACAATTGTCAGGTTTGGTTGAATATTATTTACATTTCTCAAAAGCATTTTAATTTCATACTCAGCTTCAACAAAACTTAAAGTAACTTAGTTGACACTTAACGAAAATTTGTTTCTGTTTATTAAACAAACACAGCTGCATATATTTTTAAAATTTTATTTACTATGATTTAAAAAGCTCCCATGAAGAGGACCCGCTATAATTATGCCAGAAATACTTTGATTTAAAATATGATAATGTGTATTTAAGTATTATTGATTGTCTATTTATTAAAATACTGTCACAGATCTAGTACTTCTAGTTATATAAAAACTCAATCTAAACTTTATTATTTTAAGTGGACCACACTATACAGGTGTCCGGAAATTATGAGCAAAAAATTCAGGAGGTTATTCTACTCAAAGAATTAATGCCCCTAGTTCCTATAACAGTTTTTCGAAAACTCTAAAATAACGGAGTTTTAGGGTGTCAAAAAAAAAAACATTTTTTTTTCAAATTTTTGTCGATAACTTTTTTTGTCGTGAATCGATTCTTTTAAAATTTGGTGCACACATATATAATATCACTTTGTATTTATATTGCAAATTTGACATGGATCTATCTAAATTTAAAGGCCGAAGCTGCCCTTGACCAACAAATAAGGACTCATAACATTTTTGCTTGAATCTTTATCTCAAATCTAACAATACACGATTGAAGGGAATTATAAAATCTTAAAAAAAGGTCATTTTGTTGCATCACTATAAAACTAACCGTTTTCGAGAAAAATGTTCTTCAAAATTTTTGCTGGTATTTATTGAATACGAAATCATTTCATCCAAATGTCAATGTTAATAGCGTGTGCTTTGAAAACAGTCGCGGTAATTGCCTCGGAAAAAAATTATGTCACATGTTTTGACAAATAAAGTGTTATATTTTTATTATTACTACTACTATAAAATTATGAGCAATAACGATTTTACAGGGCCTCATTTTTTTATTACTTACTAAAACTTGCAACATTTAAACATTATAACAATAATTTATTAAAAATCATAACAATTAAATATTATAACAAAGTTTCAAACCCATAAATCAATTCTTCTCAGGAAATTCCGACGAACTCTAGCGAATATTCCGTCTTTTTGCCTGATTACCTCACAGTTATCAATAATTCTTTGCCTGAGATCTTCAACGTTTTGAATTGGACTCCTGTATACAAGAGATTTTAGGTAGCCCCAAAAGAAAAAATCCATTGGGTTCAAATCAGCCATTCTAGGCGCCCACTGCACGGACCCACCGCGTCCTATCCATCTCTCAGGAAATGTTTCATTAAGAAATTCTCTCACCGCTGTACTAAAATGTGGCGGCGCGCCGTCCTGCAGCAGCCACATTGTATTTCTTGATTGGAGGGGTACATCATCCAATAGAGTGGATAACTGGTTTCTTAAAAAAAATTAAGTATATCTCACCGTTGAGTCTTTGAGGGAAGAAATGTGGCCCAATTAAGCGGTCTCCTAAAATTCCCGCCCATACATTAACAGAAAACTTATTCTGGAAACCGCGTTCTATCGCAAAGTGAGGATTCTCATTAGAGCAATAATTCTCATTATGAAGGTTGATCAAACCGTCATGTCCAAATCCAGCTTCATCTGTGGAGAGAAGCGATGATATAAAATTGTGATCGTTGTTATGTAGATTTCGAATTATATTGCACCAATTCATGCGAGCTTCCGGATCTTCAGGAGATAAAGCTTGAACTTTCTGGTAATGGTAAGGATGAAAAAGCTGCTCCTTGAGAATTTCATGCACATAACTTTTCGGGACACTCTCCTGAGTAGAGATTAACCGTACACTTAAGTTGGGATTATTCTCGATTGCTTTAATACACAGACTTCTGCTCCAGGAGTTCGAGTACTTCGCTGACGGCCAACATCTTGAAATGTACTTCTAAATGATCCGAATTCTCTGAGTCTTCGATGGATATTATTGAACATTCGGGATTGTGGTACCCTTCTATTTGGAAATGCTTCAGCATACAAACGTCTTGCAGCAAGGGCATTCCCGCCAGCTATACCATAATAATAATGCATGTCACGTAGTTCAACGTAAGAATAATAATTATTATTCATCGTATTTTATAATTAATCTCAACTATTCCGCAAGTAAAATGACAACAAACTGTTATCTGTCAAAACTAACGCCACATGATCTTGTTGACAGAGAATGTTTTCAAAGCATGCTCCGTTAATATTGAAAATGAGATTAGGTGATTTCGTATTCAATCATAGCAGTAAATTTTTAAGAACGCTTTTCTCGAAAACGGTTAGTTTTATCATGATGCAACAAAATGACCTTTTTTAAAGATTTTATAATTCCCTTTACTCGTGTATTATTAGATTTGAGATAAAGATTCAAGCAAAAAAGTTAAGAGTCCTTATCTGTTGGTCAAAGGCAGCTTCGGACTTTAAATTTAGATAGATCCATGTCAAATTTGCAACATAAATACAGAGTGATATTATATACGTGTGCACCAAATTTGAAAAAAATTGATTCACGACAAAAATTTGGATTATTTTTTTTTGACACCCTATAACTCCGTTATTTTCGAGTTTGCGAACAACTATTATAGGAACTAGGGGCATTAATTCTTTGAGTAGAACAACCCCCTGAATTTTTTGCTCACAATTTCCGGACACCTGTATAGGGTGAATCAGACCACCCGTAGCAGTCGTTTATTAGCCTACAGGATGCTCTAAGGAAAGAAATAAGATATGTTTGTATATCCAAATCGGGTACACTCTTATCGATTGATGATAGAGCCAACTTCTGGAACAAACCGGAAATGGGTCATTCTGACCTAAATTTTGGATTTTTAAATGGAACATTGTATTTTCTATTACAGATTCAGGTTACGTGTAAAAAAATAAAGAAACTTTTATCCGGATCACTTTCCCGATAGATGTCACCATTATTCTTGAAAATAACTGTTCTTAACACAAACCAGACCCAACGGCAAGGACGTGCTGTTGTGTGTGAGGAGAATGGATGGCAGAAAATGTAAGTGTTCATAAATGTTAAACTGCCTGCTACCTTGATACACACATTCCCGGATCTGTGTTCCAACACTGTCGGTAGCTCGCAAGATTTCTATGCCGCTCAATGACTGGCAGGCTTCGCATCTTCATACTATCTTTTGTTGTGGGTTATTGTCCATAAACAATAAATTTGACCTGGCCCCAAAGAAAAACATTCTGGGGGATGTCAACTCGACTACGCTACAGGCCCTTCTCTTCCGATCCACCATCCAAGGTATGGTTATCAATGACATGACATGCTCCAGCGAAAAATTACTTGGACAACCACCCTGCTGCCCACCCAACTACTAACTTAGTTTATTCATCCCTCTGATGACGCTAACGTTGTTAGAGAAACGGTCATCAGGTTTAAAAACTGTACCGTGATGAATTGGGTTCTTCAAATTGTACTTAAAACTATTTTCAATATAATTAGTAATGTTTAAGAAATTGAAATCAGATATGCAAAACCCAGACTCAAAATTCGTGTAGTACAAAGTTAGCTTAGAATCTAAAAATTTGATAATCAATAAGGTGCTTGGTTTTCTGCAAATTTCAGTGACGATATTTTTAATGAGTGCACAATCAAAAATAATGATACAATGCAAATTTTCATATTTCAAATACAAAATTCTCAAGTAATTCTAGTGAATCCTCTTCGTGAGATACATGTGTGTTTCACCATAATATTTTTATCAAATATAAGTAGTATGGGGGTACTCTAGTAACTTCCCCTATGTATTTCTTATGGACGTTTGGTCAAAATGATTTAACCTTGAGTAAAATGGTCGTTATGTATTTCATATGGCATTTGTTGAAAGAGTTTGACAGACAACATACCAACCAACCAACCAACCAAGACAACCATCAACCAACAAATTGGCTGCCTGTCTGGGTTGTCTGGCTTTGTTGTCTTTGTTGGTTGGTGTTCTTCCAAAAATTAATCATTCTTACAGCGCTCTACTTGTCCCATGTGAAGTCTCTGATCACGTGATCAATTTAGAAAAGGGCGAGGCTACACGTTAGGCGACGAGCATTTGTCAAGGTCAAACCATGTGAATATTAATATTAATTTTCTTCCTCTGAAGATGTTGACATTGTCAACGAAATGATCGTAAGGTCTCTGAAATATGTGTTGTGGTGATTTGGGTGTTTTCCAAGTGTACTTATAAGGTCAAACTCTTTCAACAAATGCCATAAGAAATACATGACGACCATTTTCGTCAGGGTTAAATCATGTGGACCAAACTCCAATAAGAAATACATTTACTAGAGTACCCCCCTTACTAACACTACTAAATAAATAAACAAACGAAATAACTTACTTATGCTTGCGAAAGATAAAATTATACTGAAACAGAGGTTATAAAAAATAGAGGTTTTTGCGACAATCTTAGTGTGTATAGCGAACCCTAAAAAACAACAAACAATTATATAACAGAAAAATAAACTATGAATTGTCTAATGAGAGACGTCATCAATTTAATCTCAAAACACAAAAATAAAAAATTGTTAAAAATTAAACATCATTTAAAACCTAAAAATATACTTTTGAGAAATAAGTAAAAACAAAAATAATGAAGAGAAAATCATTATTAAACACACTGTAAAAATAACAACATTCAAACAAAGTAAGAACTACCATCTCCTTGTAAGTATGTTCACAAGACATGCCTGTGTTAATAACTGAAGTTAAGTTTTTTCACAAATTAAATAAGCATAATTTGAAAACTGACAAACTTTTAAAAGGTATTACAAAATTCTCAGTTAGTTTCTTTTGGAAAGATGCAAGAAATATGAATAATTAAAAAATAGTAAACAACAAAAACTATAATTAGCCAGTTTACTCCTCTGTGAAAAACATTGTGTAATGCTTTTATTATGAAAATTTAAAGATATAAAAAAATAAAACTAACTTTTAAAATGTTACACAAATGCAAAAAAATATTAATTTTTACACTTAAAAATGGAAACAAGTAATACTTCTCTTGTAAAATAAAATTTGTAAATCGATGGACAATCATTTTTTAAGAAAGTACTCAGATAGTGGTTAACTTTGATTTTTATTTGGCATTTTTAATCATGAATTTATATTTTGACTCTGACCACATTATGAATACTCCTTTCAATGGCAACTCAGATTTCTTGTAGCAGGAATCGACATTTTTTCAATCACAATACCCTGAATGGGATCTAAAATCAAGTATTTTTAATATACATTTCAAGTGGAATATTAACAAGAATCAAAACTAAACACTTAAAATTTTTTCCACATTTCGAAATATTCTTCATTACTTGCAAGCAGTGAAGCAAGTTTCCATAAAATTATCTCACTCTGTGTAAAACCTTTAGGGCAATGTTTTCAACTTGTGTTGTTATTATGTTTTGTAGATTCACAATATTAATTAATTTGTTTTAAACACCTTGTTTTTAGATGCCCCCATTTGAAAATATCACGTGTCAAATCCGGTTATCTGGCTAACTTTCCACGGAAATTCTCCTACCAATCTACTTGTGCACGTAGGTTTCATTTAGGTAATCTTGTACCAGAAAAGCATAATGGGCTGACACACCATCTTATTGTCATATTATCTCATTTGAAAGATTTAGCTCCATTGGGTGTGGGTAAGTTACAATCAGAACAACTCGGTTCCTTAGCATTTCGATTTATGTACCTCCATTAGAGATGGGAAATTGGGATCTTTTTGAAGAGTCGGATCACCGGCTCCGGATCTTTTTGAAGATTCGGATCCTTGAACCGGTTCTTGAATCTCAATGAATCTGTTTCCTGTGACTGTGACTTGATACACACTGCATTCAGTAAGATTGACCAAAACTACAGAGGTGATCAAGAGCGAGAACTTATACGGATTGAAATATATATCCAAGATTATATGAATGTCTTAAAAAGAGAATATATCTTATCGCTACTTCAATGCCATGTGCAAGAATTTTTAGTAAAAGTGGTCAAATTGTAACTCCATTGTAAAAGAACTCCATTGAGAAATAAGAAAATAAATGAAATTATATTTTTACATGTTAATATGTTCATTGATTGTTGTTGCCCTTACTTGGTGAAACTTGTCCATACTACATACAGACTTGGAGACTACTTCTCTGGCTTCACTGTTGGTTTTTGTAGGTGAAGGACGTAGCCAGCGCGTGAGCTAACTGGAGCGGCCCTTCGAATTCTGGAAGTTCTAGGATGTTCTTCAATGCTTCTGTGACTATAGTTTCGCTGCTTGACAGCATTTTCAGACAGATTAAAATTGAATTAGTACGAAATCATGACAACTACAAATAAATATCTGTTGCTATGTTATGATATGATGTTTTGATCAAAAATTTTTTATCAAATTGAAAATAAAATGAAACACAGATGACAGATGAGGTTTTCAAAATGTCTATGTGATGTATGTCAATATTTAACATAAAAACTAGAACTAGCATATAATAACTATGATAACAGTTACAACAATAAAATATCTAAACAATAACAGTATAAAAGTAGTCTTTATATAATGAAAATATCGACATACATCAACTCATTATTTTATTCCAACTTTTTTGAAATAATAGTTAAATTTATTTTCTTTGACATATTTAATTAGAAAGAAGAATATCCAAGAAAGGGGAATTCATTAAATCAGTTTGCTCGTTTAAAACAAGGTAGTTATTGTCGTGTGTGTGCCTTTTGACTTCTAAAGCTTCAAAAAAGTCTAGTTTACGTTTGTCATTATAAAAATGTTGTGGTTGTATGCGGTTATTTATTGTAGGTCTATGTTCGGTATCAATAATATGTTTTGAAAATGTAGATTTGTCAGCGTGGTTATTTCTAAATGCAGAAATATATTCTTTGTATCGGGTGTTAAAATTTCTAGAAGTTTGACCTATGTAGATTGCATTACAATGTGTACAAGCCAATTTATAAACTCCAGCTTTTGTCAGGAAACAAGATTTTTCTTTCGCGTTAAATAATACATCACGTGTCGTGTTGTAAGATTTAAAAGCTACCTTTGTATTTGTACAGGTGTTTAAAATTTTTGAAATGTTTTCTGAAATGGTTCCAAAATAAGTTATCGAAACGTATCTGTTGTCTTCTTTGTCTCTAATATTTGGATACATTAAATTAATCGCTAATTTGTATTCTTTTCTCTCTATCATTTTATCTATTATTGTAACAGAGTAGCCATTATTAAATGCTGTTTGCTTAATTATTAAAATTTCTTTTTCAAAATTGTTTTGTGACATAGGTATTGAAAATGCACGATGTATCATAGAATGGTAGGCTGGCAGCTTTTGTGAAAAAGGGTGATTTATTATTTAACGCGAAAGAAAAATCTTGTTTCCTGACAAAAGCTGGAGTTTATAAATTGGCTTGTACATATTGTAATGCAATCTACATAGGTCAAACTTCTAGAAATTTTAACACCCGATACAAAGAACATATTTCTGCATTTAGAAATAACCACGCTGACAAATCTACATTTGCAAAACATATTATTGATACCGAACATAGACCTACAATAAATAACCGCATACAACCACTACATTTTTATAATGACAAACGTAAACTAGACTTTTTTGAAGCTTTAGAAGTCAAAAGGCACACACACGACAATAACTACCTTGTTTTAAACGAGCAAACTGATTTAATGAATTCCCCTTTCTTGGATATTCTTCTTTCTAATTAAATATGTCAAAGAAAATAAATTTAACTATTATATCAAAAAAGTTGGAATAAAATAATGAGTTGATGTATTTCGATATTTTCATTATATAAAGACTACTTTTATACTGTTATTGTTTAGATATTTTATTGTTGTAACTGTTATCATAGTTATTATATGCTAGTTCTAGTTTTTATGTTAAATATTGACATAAATCACATAGACATTTTGAAAACCTCATCTGTCATCTGTGTTTCATTTTATTTTCAATTTGATAAAAAATTTTTGATCAAAACATCATATCATAACATAGCAACAGATATTTATTTGTAGTTGTCATGATTTCGTACTAATTCAATTTTAATCTGTCTGAAAATGCTGTCAAGCAGCGAAACTATAGTCACAAAAGCATTGAAGAACATCCTAGAACTTCCAGAATTCGAAGGGCCACATGCTCCAGTTAGCTCACGCGCTAGCTACGTCCTTCACCTACAAAAACTAACAGTGAAGCCAGAGAAGTAGTCTCCAAGTCTGTATGTTAATATGTAATAAATGTTTCAAAAATTTTAATGTATTATTAACAATTATATTTTCACTGTTCCTATTATTACCTACTATTGGATAAATAAGTAATTTACACAATATGTAGGTACAAGAAAAATAGATATAATATATACCCAATATAAAAATTATGAAACCTTGAATAATCTAAATACTTAAGTTGCAACACGCAGGCTGAGCGTTCTCAGTTAAATGCTTAATCTTTCACAGTTCACATCTCAGATCGTCTTGTTTAGGTGTGCCTTATTCAACCAGAATCTTTTTATTTGCCTTTCGTGACACGCAGTTCGCAATGCCGTGATCCGAGAACGTAACACCGGATCAGCCGGATCAGGCATAGCATACGTCAGAGTGCCAGAGTCAATAGCGGTCAGTTCGTTGTCTCACGACTCAGGACAGATCAAATTCGGATTCAGGATCCGTCATTCATAATTTCAAGAGTCGGTTCATTCCGATCTTTTTAAAGATTTTAGAGATTCAGAACTGAAAGCTGCTAAATAAAAAACTAAAGTTAACCTGTCTATCTGTCTTTCTTTTAAAATAATTTTTCAATAATAATAAGTTAACCTGCCTATCTGTCTTTCTTTTAAAATAATTTTTCAATAATTATGAATTTTGATCTATAATAGACTTCAATATGGCGGGTGACCAAATTATTAGAAACACTGAGTTTTGGTGAGCATCTGAAGGTATGGTCAATTTGAAGGTGCTTATACAGGATGGCACATTGAAAACGAAACAGACTGATTTGCATCCAGAGAAATTTTTGTTTTAAGAAACGCTGAAACTCGTCAATTTTAATATTGAGGGGGACATGTTTTGACATAAAACTCAACTTTGTCACATCAACCCCTTAAGGGTGGTGATAACAACCCTTATATTTTAAATAGAGAACATGGGTCGAGTGTTACATCATTTGAAAGTTCTTTCTTTTCTGAATTCAGCACACTAATTTTTTTGGAAGTTTTATCAACTCGTTTAAAAATTATTAACAGTTGGAGTTGCAAGAACATATTTCATTCATTGTGATAAGAAATGCACTAATTAGTCAATTTTTCGTTAAAAAAAAACTAAAAAACAAAACGAAACGTTCAAAAATGTTTATTTAGTTAAGTAAGTGTTCAAATTGTTAACCACCAGCTTCCATACAAAAGCACAAATTTTGTTCAAAACGAGCTCTGACATTCTGGAGTATTTTTGGAATTATTAGACGGCATTCTTCAACAATGCGTCGTCGTAATTCTTCCAGAGACTCCGGTTCTGTTGCGTAAATTCTACTCTTTAAATGGCCCCATAGAAAGAAGTCTAAAGGAGTTAAATCCGGTGATCTAGGGGCCACTCAATAGCACCTCTACGCCCAATCCAGTGTCCTGGAAACTCTCTGTTCAAAAACTCCCTAACATGTGAAAAATGTGGATGAGTTCCATCTTGTTGAACACTAATTGATTTTCTTGATAGTGATCATCATTTTCAACAATGTCAATTAGTAGAGGGTAAACGATATCTTCTAGTAACTCAAATACATTTCGCCACTCAAATTGCCATCAAGAGAAATTGGTCCGATTAAACGGTCTCCAAAAATGCCAGTCCAGACATTCAATTTCTGTGGAGTTTTAGTGTGGACTTTGTGAAAATTTCTTGGATTATTATCTGCCCAATAACGACAATTATGACGATTGACTGTAGAGTTTAATAAAAACGTACACTCATCTGAAAAACAGATATTGAACAGAAAGTTCCCGTTATCAGCTATTCGTGCAGTCATAACTTCACAAAACTCCAGCCGCCGATCAAAATCATCTTCATTCAGTTGTTGTACAAGATGAATTTTATACGGGTGAAATTTATGATGCTTCAATATTCGCTGAATAGTTCTTCTTTTGATGTTTGAAACAGTGGCCAATTTTCTCATGCTCAAAGTTGGCTCTGCAGCAATTTGTCCTAAAACGTCAATCTCAGTAGTCTCATTTCTAACCGAAAATTTATGTTCAGGATCCCGTTTTCTGTTGGCTACTGAACCACTTTGTCGATACTTTGCAACTAACTCCAAAATGTATTTTCTGTTAACATGTCTGTTAGGATGTCATTCATTAAACAAATTTGCGGTACGGTTGGCACAGTCATCGTTTTTGAAAAAAAGAGTAATTATTTCAACTCTTTTTTCTACAGAATACACCATTGTGAAATTAATTTTCAGTAGTACTATCAAGTATCAAACCGACAGATAAACTGAAATAATAAACCGCATTTCTCTCATTCCGATAAGAAATGTTCTGATAGTCAATTTTTTGTTTTCAAACCAACAAAACATTGACTATCAGCACATTTCTTATCAGAATGAGTGAAATGCGTTTTTGCATCTTAAACTGTGAATAATTTTTAAACGAGTTGATAAAACTTCCAAAAAAATTAGTGTGCTGAATTCAGAAAAGAAAGAGCTTTCAAATGATGTAACAATCGACCCATGTTCCCTATTTAAAATAGAAGGGTTATCACCACCCTTAAGGGGTTGATGTGACAAAGTTGAGTTTTATGTCAAAACATGTCCCCCTCAATATTAAAATTGATGTGTTTCAGCGTTTCTTAAAAAAAATAATTCTCTGGACGCAAATCGGTCTGTTTCGTTTTCAATGTGCCACCCTATATATTCAGTTTTTATCTGTTTACATATATACAGGGTGATGCATTGCTACGGTAAATCTCAATATGATTGTTATTATACAAGATACGAGAAAAAATTCTGTACGTAATTTTATAGGGTGTCTTGAGCTGCATCTTATAAAATTATTTTGACAATAACAGGCTGGCCCATAAGTCATTGGTGATACCTACTTTTTTTTTTCGAACGTCTCTTATATTAAATTAAAAAAAATCTAGACGCAGCAAGTGCGTTTTGGTAGCGAATTTTCATTAAATGCTTCAAATTTCAATCACTCAATTCGCTATTAACCTAAGAGTTGTTGGCTAGGAAATATTTTAAGTTTATTTTCGGAAAATTTTTGCGCATTTTCAAAGTTATTTAGGTTATATATGGTACATTATTTCTACTATATAGGTTATACAGGTAACCAAATTGATGCCTGCTTGCATTAAAGAAAATTCACTTGCATAACACACTTGCTGCGTCCAGACTTTTGTAAAGATGATCAAATCATTTCTAATATTTATTCCTTGATTCTAATCATACCTCTGTTTATATATATATATATATATATATATATATATATATATATATATATATATATATATATATATATATATAAACCAACTTTTCAGATTGACATATTTGGTAATTCTCTATAGTCAGTGCTTAAAATAATAGAGAATCGCTGTCGGGAACATTGCGGCATGTGAAGTATGCAGGGGGGTGAAATGTATTGGCGGCTCGTGAGAAAAGACATAAATAACTAAAAAAATATATGTCAATATGTACGCATGTATGTATAGGACGCTGACGTAATGTTATGGTTTTCTAAAAAATATTCAATATTTCGGCTGAGTCACGCGAATCTGAAATATCGATATAATGGTTATATTATCATAACACCAACATATCGAAAGATCTATAAAATAAAACAACTGTTATGCAACGTCACTGACTTTTGCTGATTAGCAGGTGCAAGTTTAAAGTTTGCCTGAGACTATTATGCTACAAAGAGGGATCCATATCACAACATGTTCGTATTTTTGGACATGGTCAATCTGCACATGTTGATTTATGACCTAATGCAATCCCTCATTTTAGCAGTAGCAACAGTAAAATTGTTTTTTTACATACTAAGGTATTGATATTTGTTTATTAGTTTCTTACTGATAGTGTACTGACATTATTATCTATTATTTTGAACACAGACTATATATACTTTTATGAAGTGCTCACTAATGTATCTGAGATTTATGTGCCAATAAGAAAGTAAATCGGTGTGATACTTTGAAAACACTATGTGCGATCTAATATAGTTTACCACATAAACTAAATAAAACGCTTTTACATCTAAAGCTTTAGGGACAACATTTAATATTAAATCAATACAAGCAGATGAAATGGTAGTTGTTACAATCGTTTATACAAAAACACAAGCTAAAAGGGCATGCATCATGTAAAACAGTAATGAAAATGGATAAGAAGCATAGTTGAAAGCATGAAATTAATGAGGTTAATTTTAAATGACAAATATGAAGGGAACCATTGGGGGGCGGTGTAAATGAATCACTTAATTACAAATTTACCAATGATAATCAGCTCTGGTCAGATTTGACTGTGTATAAAAATATTTTTAATTTCCTATCAAACCTCATCCCTGTTTACTTACAATATATTTTGAGGGAGGGGCAGAAGGCAATTGTTGTGGTGATTCTAAAATTGGTTCCCTTCTCAATTCTTTGGGCCGTATTTTAGAAACGGATTTGTTTTTCTTCGATAAATTATCATAGGACGTGCTAGGAATATTGTCATTGAACGCTGTAGTGTCGAGCCAAAAACAAAAACATATTAAAAAGAGGAATTCCTTTTAGGAAATTTTCAAATTAAAATAAAAACTAAATATTAAACAAAAATTAACGAGATACATGAACAGGAAATAAGTTTTGGTTACAAAAAAAAGCTAAAACTGAAAATTAATTCACATGCGTAGTGGTAAACTTTCATAAAATTTAGTGCACACACTACAGTTATTTCTAATCATAACAAATGACACTACAATTAAACCACAGGAAACCAAAAATATATAAAAGCTTATTCTGTGTTAAAATTTTCAAATGGGGTCAACAAAAAACTACTGGATATAAGGTAAACGTTCATAATTTCGACGGTGACACAAAATCTGATGTGTGTTTATTATTTTTCATATACTAAGGAATATCGGCTGAAAATATATATTTTGTGGAACCCAGCGACATCTTTGATGCTTAACTAGTATTATGCAAAACAGTTTTCTATCATAGAAACTTCAGCTGATAAGTTTAGTTAAGCTAAAAGTTGAGCGGCACGCAACAGTGAATGTTTGCAGTATAAGGTAAGAGTTATTAATAATTTTTTAACATTGAATTGCTTTAAACCTTCAAAACTACCAAGTGGATGCAATTATGCAGAAACCTACCAACCCAAAAAAATAGAAAAATGAAAGAATTGACTTTAAAGGTTTACCCATGTAAGGCTAGATGTATTCTCGCCACAATTAGAAACATCTAGCCTTACATACTTTGTCCCTATATTAGGGTGGAAATGGGCCAGGGCTGATAATTTACTAAATTGTTAGTTGGTGATATACAGTCTCTATTTTTTTTACACTGAGTCAAACTAACATGGGGGTTGCAACGGGTTGTAAGGAAGGGAGTAGCGACCCTCTGGCAGCTGCCTCAAGTGATAGGGAGGACCTGGGGAGTTAATCCTCGGTTCCTTCACTGGATCTACACTGCGATCGTCAGGCCGAGAATCCTCTATGGGGCGATGGTCTGGTGGTGCGGTGTGAACCAAACTACCAGCAGGAAGCTGGCCAAACTCCAAAGGCTGGCAATCCTGGGTATCACAGGCGCTATGAGAACGACATCCTTAGCCGCGCTAGAGGTCCTGTTGATGCTGCCACCGTTTCCCATCTGTGTCAGGAGGGAGGCGATGGCGTCGCATCTCAGAATGCGAGACGCAGGAAACTGGTGCGGAGAGGGAGCAGTAATAGGGAATGCAAAAGTCTTCAAGGAGGTGGAAAAGGAAATTCTGATTTCCGCCATAAAGTTGCGGGATGCCGAGGATGATATTAGGTTGACTAGGCCATACACCCTCAGGATCCCTCAGTGGAGGGAAAATGAGGTTGAACTCCAGCCCGCAAGCCTAGTCTGTTTCACCGACGGATCGCGGCTGGAGGATCAGCAATCCTCCGGGGCAGGAATATACATCGAGGGCCTGGGGGTGCGCGAGAGCTATGCTCTGGGCGTATATACCACGGCATTCGAAACGGGGGTGTACGCTATCCTGTCTGTGGCCAACAGACAGGATGTTAAGAGGAGTCCCGAGAAATGTGTGTACATCTGCTCGGACAGCCAGGCAGTCCTCCGGGAAGTCTGCGTGGCCAGAATCAGGTCTACACTAGTTCAGGAGTGCGCTGACGCCCTCAAAGGGCTAGCCGGGACAAAGGAGGTACAACTAGTGTGGGTTCCGGGACACTCTGGCGTAGCGAGGAATGAGGTGGCGAATTATCTCGCAAGGCTCGGTTCCCGGCCGCTGTTCTGTGGCACGGAGCCGGCGATAGGTATAAGTAGGAAGACAGTCTCTGTCGCCTCAGACAGGTGGACCGAGGAAGCAATGAAGAGGCACTGGGGTTCGGTTAGTGGCTGCAGGCAGACGAGGGACTTTGTGGAGGGGCCGGACAGAGATAAAGCTGTCTGACTACTCGGAAGGAGTCGACCTACGCTTCGCCGCATCTTTGGGGTGTTAACAGGCCACTGCACCCTTAGAAGACACCTCACATTGATCGGCGTAGAGAGGGATCCCATTTTCCATGAATGCGGTGAGGATGAGGAAATGTCCTACTACTACCTGTGTGAATGCGAGGCTTTTGGGAGTCTTCGAGCAGAATTGTTCGGACCGAGGACTCTGCAGAGGAATCAGGTAAGTACAGACCGTCACGGCCTTCATCTCGAGGTCGAGGCGGTTTGGCTACGGAACTGAGGAAGAGTAGAGCATGATTGTTGGTGTTGGCAAAAAGGACCCATGGTGGCTTACTTGCTTGGCGTTGGCCTCCGCACCACTGCTACTACTACTTCTAAAGGTAAGTATATTGTGATATTTAATTCCAAATACGGACCTGCAACTACATTTTCTAGTGATCTAGATGAATACAAGGACAAATAGAATGTAGCTTTGTAACATATTACTTATTTATGTTAAATAATTTTTAATAGTATTTAATAAAATTAATTAAACCCTATCTTATCCGACTTGGTGCCCCAAAATATTCAAAAATAACAATTGGAATTTAAACCGTGGGTAGTAAGATTGTCTGTGCCAAAATAAAAAGTACTTTGTTATATTCAATTTTTGACGATCTTTTTAAATATTGCAAAAAATTATAGAAATCCAAATATACAGGGTGTCGTTTTTGAGCAGAAGGAACTTGTAAATTTTTAGTGAAGCTGGACCTGGATTTTCTTTATTGTTAATACCTCAAATCAATTTGACGGGACAGGGTGAGTACATGTACCAAATGTCAAAAAAATATAAACGGTGGTTGAAAAGTTATGAGGCAATAAAGACATGGGCATAACTGATGAAACACCCTGTATCTCGGTTATAAGGGGCCAATGGGTAACTAATTATGGGTTATTTATAATTACCCCAGTGACCCCAATCAAGAGTTAAAATATTTACCTTTCCCAATGGAACACCTTGTATAGTAGAATGAACTGTCTTTGGTATGCTGGGCGATCGTCTTATAGCTTTCCTGTTATTTCAGGTTTCCTTCAAGGCTCTGTGCTGGTACCTTTACTTTTTAATGTTATCACCTTGATAATGTTATGGATATTCTACGGCTTTTTTATGCTGATGGCCTTAAAATTTTCTATTCTGTTGAATTAAATGTAGATTGCACAACTATTCAGAAAAATCTTCACCAAATCCTCTCTTGGTGCAACTCTAATAATGAACTGTCTCTTAATGGAAACGAATGTAAGGTAATGTCATTCAGTAATAAGGTTAACAGGATTCAAATACTTATTTTACCGCCGATATAAATTTAGCACGTGTTGAGAGTTTCTGATCTCGGAGTCATGTATGATCATAGTCTCTGTGTTTTAACCTTCATGTAGCAGACTTGCTAACAACTTCTACGAAATCCCCAAGATTTATCATTAAAAACTTCAGAAATTTCATGTCCATAGGCAATTTAATTGTTCTTTTGAATGCCTTAATACAGTCTAAACTTGAATATGCCACTATATCTTGGTTACCCCTTTTATTCGTGCCATATAGTCCTCCTAGAAGTAGTGCAACAAAGATTTATTAAACGCCTGACCTATTTTGAAGATAGAGACTATCCTGAACGACACATTTCACAAGATTTACTATTAAATCGTTTTGAAAGAAGGACCATTATGACATTATTATTTTTATATAAGGTTATTCATGAAGAGGTGGCCTGTTCAAAGATCCGTTCTCAGCTGCCATCGCGTGCACCAACTGTTTTACTTCCAGACATGCTGTAATGACACTTTTCCCTTCCCACCCCTAAAACAAATATCCTTCTGAATTCTCCCATTTATTTTATGTGTTCAGCTTGTAATAAGACCGGTAGCAATATTTTCATAAATAATAGCTTTGTGGCTGGCGTCCTTCCTGAGACATCATAATGAATCACTTTGCATCTGATAATTATTCAAGCTTGTATTTTTGTTTTCGTAATCTCCTATATTGAATATTAAATACACTTGGAGAACCACAACCACCAAATTTTTTAAATTAGGGTTAGGTTAGGTTTGATTGTGAGTGGGCCATACCGGTCCCTCCACCGCGACCATAAGGTCTATTGTGGCTCACACCTGATAGTCTATATTTCGCCCAACAAAGCCAGCCTCCTGCAGAGGTCGACAATCTTTGTGGGCGAAAGTTGATCCAGATCCTCCGGAGCAAGCTTTATCTTGTCAAAGAGCAGGTATCCGGTCCTGTCCGCTGCCAGACAGGAACACAGTACATGCTCTGCTGTCTTGCACTCTCCATACACAGCCGGCACTCGGTCTCCTGACCGACTCCAATACGGTGCATGTGGTGACGCAAGCGGCAGTGTCCTGTGTACAGGCCGACTAGAGTACTCAGTTGTCTGTTTAACTCTAGAAGTTTTTTAACCCTTGACTCAGACAGGCCATTTATGAAGGCCTTAGAGTGAGCTAATCCTGGAAGATTTTGCCAATATTGGATTGTCATTCTTTCTGTCCAGGTCTTTAAGGTGCGTTTTGCTGTGCAAGATGTTATCCCCAGCACCGGTTCTGGTCCGACAAAGTCTCTCTGGGCACCACTCCTGGCAAGCGCGTCGGCCGCAACATTGCCATCATGATCCGAGTGACCCGGTATCCAGACCAGCGACACCTCATTACAGCTGCCCAGTTCTTTAAGGGCAGATTTACAACTCCATACCGTTTTTGAATTACACCGGTAGGAACCAATTTTTTAAATTACTTTTCGTCTAAAAAGTCAACTGTAAATCGGCTTTCTTAAAAATACTTTCCAAACCCTTTGTGATACGTGGTTCATAAGGTAGGCACATTCAAGTTTATTCTCTATTTTATCTTTCTTGAATTCGTGGATTGACCTTTTCGATGAAAAGTAATTTAAAATTTTAGGGGGTTATACTAAAGCCATTGAAATGTCGGGTATTTACGATAGGTTGCAAAGGTTGTAACCTTAAATACGTGGGTCAGACCAAAAGAAACATAGCCACCAGATTTCGTGAACATCTCGCACATTTACGATATGATACAGTAGATAAATCGTGTGTGGCATAACATATATGGGATAATAATCAACACATTGACAGGGAAAAATTGAAACTTGTCAAAAATCCTAGACATCAAAGTATGCTTGACGTGAATAAAAGTGTATATCTTTCCAGATCGATTAAGAACAAAACATATTTGAACCGCGCGGCACCTTTGATTTCAAGCCCATTATTGTCACTTTGCATTTGATCAGCTAAACACTCCTAATTTTTCATGTAGAATAACAAAGTAGTTTCAATAGCCTCGTCCTGTCTGTACTGATACAAGGCACAACGATGTGCCCGCGACTTAAAATCGCCTCTCGTTTTCTTTTGTTTATCTAAGAAATCAATATAAATACTTGTGTGGTAGAATGTTAGTTAGAATATTCATGCTCTGATGAAGCTAACGTTGTGAGCGAAACGGTCGTTGTGCCTTTGAGAAAGAGGTGCGGTAGTTATTGGTATTTCTCCAGGTGTACTTGTCAGTGCTCATTTCAGGTTCCAGTATTCACATAGAGAATTTCTAGACCAGTAAAGAACACGAGCTTCCTTAAATAACGCGGCACTCTTCATTTCAAGACCATTATCCTTCAAATTAGATAAAAACTCATAATTTTGCCAGGTAGAGTAAAGGTAGTTCGTCAACCTCGTCCATTCAATAGAGACACAATAGACAAACGATGCGCCTCCGACTACAATTTTACCTTCGGTTTTCTTTCGTCTACCTAAGAATTATATAAACACAGTTGTATCAGTAATTAAGTTTAGAATTTTTTCATCCTCTGATGAAGCTAACGTTGCTAGCGAAACGATCGTTAGGTCTTTGAAAAGATGTGTTGTGGTGATTTGGGTTCTCCAAGTGCACTTATCACTGCTCATCACAGGTTCCAGTCTTTACATAGTGATATTGAATATTGTTGTAGTTGGGCTTATGCCTGTTAAATAAATAAATATATGTATAATTTCTAAACATCAATATGTCTGGGGTCAACATACTTCGAAGTTGAATAATTTATTACAAAAACCCTATGAGTTTCGGCTTCTAACAAGCCATCTTCAGAGGGTACTAGGTTCTGGTCTTTTACAATAACCACACTCTATAAGAAACTGTCACAGTTAGAACTGTGACAAGTTCTTATACAGTGTAGTTCTTGTAAACAAACAGAACGTAATACCCCATAATACTCATATTTATACCATGATATTTTGTAATTCTGAAGACAATGTGTCTACAGATAGGTTCTTACTTGGGAAACAAATAAATATTGAGAAAACAACACTATTCTGCAAAAAAATTAAAATGGTTGACGATCTATACCTATGCTAATTGTAAAGTGTTATAAAATTTTGAATTATGTAAGTGGGATGCTGGCCAGTTTAAGTATTTTGATTTATGATATTTCTACATACATAAATGTTTGATTTGATTCTCAGAAAAAATTATGAAAAGTCACCATAGAGCTGAATATTTTTGGCGTAAAATATATCCGGCATAATAAGCATAAATAATATGTAGACCGCGAGCAATGTTGAAATTGTGTGGTATTTAATTACGTGAAGTCAGAACACCTTACCAAGCGCGGTACAAGGGTCAATTGAGTGCAAAAAATGAAAGGAATGGAATTCTAAACAGCACCAGCAATGATAGGCCGGGTAAGTAACCGCTTAATAGGCCAATTGAGTTGCAATAGAAAATTTCCGCGAACTCAAGTGTTTTTGGGGGATTCGGCGACAGAAAAAATACGGTGTCTAGAAGACAGTGTTCTGGCGGCTGCCTCCGGGCTCGGCAGTCGCCGCCGCGCGATAATCGTCAAGGGTTTCTGTGGACTAAATTAAGAAGCGAGTGAGATTTCAGTGGAGAGAATGACTTTTGTTTGAAAGGGTGGTAATCGCGAACGAACAGGGTTACAGCCATGGAGGTGCTGGTCAAGCTAGGATTTTTCTGGGTGAGTTCGAATATTTGTCTTAAATTTTCCATAATTTCTTATTAAGAGTGAGCCAGCTGTCTCGAGTACCGAATTAAATTTTCACAATAAATTTGTATAGCTATTTGAAGATAGATTTAGCATACATGTTTGAGTCGTAGGGCGCTAAAATATAATTAGAGTAAATGGAATATTTAAAGAAGAATTAGCACAAATGATTGAGTCGTAAGGCGCTAAAATATAATTATAGTGAATTGAATACTGTTAAAATTTAGATGTTGTTTATCAGGGATTTTAGTAGCTAGGGAATTTTTGTAAATTTTATAAGACGAAGTACAAGATAAGGCTTGGGGCCTTAAGGGTTTAGTTGGGAGCTATAAGGGATGTTAGCTAAGAGTGAGAGCTATAATTAGGCTAAGAAAAAGTCAATTATTAGACTAGAAAAATTATACTGGGGGCAAGAACAATGTAGTTTTTGCAGGTATCAACTTTGTATAACATTTAATCCATTCTAAGGATTGGGAAAACCTCCCACACCCTCCTGTTTAAATAACCTTTAGGATTTATCTTATTGGAATTAAGGAATTTATTTTAAAAAGTATTGAGAGTTTTCTTTTGTTAAATTTTAATCATACCGAAACCCTTGGAATTAAAGGGTGTATTAGAAATTTATTGTGCTGTTAAAATATTATCTGTATAAATTTTAATTTTTGTATTAAACTCATTTAAAAAAACTAGATGCTGGGTTTCATTTTTTAGCTTAGGAAGCCCTAAACTAGAGTTCATATTAACAGTTTCCTTATAGGGTGACTTTGAGGTGTTTGGGTCACTAGGTATCTGCTAAGACTAAATATATAGTAAAATTCTGAGAATTTGACCCAGATGCTCGGTTTTAGGGTTCCTAATAAATTTAGGCAAGACCTCCCTTGAAGGTCGTAAAACTTAAATATTAAGTTCAAGGTAACGAGGGGATAGAAAGGGACACACATTCTGCCGCTCGAACGTTGCCGACCCTAAAATATAACTAAATCAATAATTGCTTAAATTTTAATAATAATAATAATTAGAATTTACAGTCATTGAAAAACCTTTGTTTTAAAGAGAAGTAAAAGGCACGTAAAACACCCCCGTTACAATTATATTGTCATAACTTGAAAATACTAAATCTCTAAAAGTTACCAGCTTATTCAGTATTTTTTATTACAATAAGAACTCGCTTTTAATATTTGTGGTTTTCCTGTGAAATTTTAACATTCAAGCAAAAATTAAACCCAATCAAATAAAAAAATCACACTGTCTAAAATCGAACTACATCAAGATCATTCATTATGCATAAAAAATAAAAATGTCTTCCTAAAAATAAAAAGAGTTATAAAACACAGACAGGCCAAAGAAAAACTTACCAGGAATAACTGGTGTCGGAGGGACAACCTTTGGTTTTGGTGGTCCAGTGACTAAAGCTGAGATTTTCGCTAATCCAGGAGATGTTTCACGCTTTCTTTCATCAACACTAGATATAACATACTCATCATCTTTTCTGACAATTGGTTTAATATTCCTAGAATGCAACGTAAAACACCAACATTCACAAAAAAAAAAAGCAAAAACAAAATAAAACTAAACTTAAATCAACTTAATATAAGAACAAAATTGGCTAAAAGATAATGTACACTATAATACACTGAGGCTCAAAAATAATACTCGTACGAAACTAAAATAAGAAAGGACATAAGACATGCAATATGCTATTCTTGGTATGTAATAATTTAATTAGAGTGATATTTATTTGGCATATTTTTTATTTTTTAATTTCAACAACACACCACGAGGGCTTACAGCCTATATACTATTGTACCGTGGGTGTCGACAAGGAGGAAAGAGGCAGCTTGTTAATTCTGAACTTGAAGGTTTGGAGGTTCAGAGGAGAAGGGAAAACATGTGCCGGCAAGGAATTCCACAACTTGGAAGTCCTCGGGACAAAAGAGCAGGCATAACCAGATGTTCTATGTCTGGTGACCTGGACAGTAAAAGGGGTGCATTCACTCTGTTCCCCTGGTAGATCTGTTGGAGGCAGCAGGTGGAAGAACTATGGAAGAAAGCTCCTCTGAGCAGTGCCCGTGCAGATATTTATAAAAGGGAGAGAAAGGTCACCAACGGCACGTCGGTGGGCAAGAGATGGCAGCTTTTGGGTGAGGGTAGGGTCACCGATGAGATCTATAGCTCTTTTCTAAATGGAGTCCAGGATAGTGAGTGTAGAAGCGACAGCGGCACCCAAATGTGGGAGCAGTATTCGAGGTTTGGCCTTATTTGTGAAGTATATAAGGTATAGAGATTAGCTGGTGAAACCTAATTTCTTACCAGCCGCTTCTGCAATTGATGTGACATGTTGGTGCCAATTGAGATTGCGATCCACAGAAATGCCAACAAGTGAAAAGGACTCATTACTTTAAATAACTTGGTTGTTTATTGTGATGGGTCTAGGTCTGGTGTATCTCTTATGAGATAGAAAGCAGGACTGAGATTTGGTGGGGTTGAATTGTACAAGATTTCTACTTCCCAGTCTAATATTTTTTGGAGATCCACGGAGACAGAACCCTCCATGAGTCTGGGATCCTCATCCAATTGGACTAAAGAGACAGGCTTAGAATATTGTATATTTGAGTGGAGGGTGCTGTCGTCCGTGTAACTGTGAACTGGGTTGGATGTGCTAGAGAGGAGGTCATTGATGTGGAGAAAAACAAAGTAGGGGCTAAAGCTGAACCTTGAGGAACTCCTGCATTATTTGAATACAGTTTAGAGGAATGGCCATTCACGACAACAAAAATGCTCCAGTCGGAGAGGAAATTTGCCGTCCAAGTACATAGTTTTGGTGGTAGGCCATAGGTCGGAAGTTTATTAAGCAGCGCTGCATACCAGATTTGGTCGAATGTTTTGGATATGTCTAGAGCGACAATCTGGGATTCACTGTGTAGTTCCATAGACTTGTTCCAAGAATGGGTGACAAAAGAAAGATGGTCGGCAGTTGATCTGTGCTGGCGGAATCCATACTGTCTGTTGTGGATTAAACTGTTTTTCAAGAAATTTTAGTAATTCGGTGTTTATATACTTTTCCATACGTAATTCTAAAGCATTCGATTTCTATACAACCTTTGAAGGCAAAAAGAGTTTACTACATGCTTGAAATATAATAATTCTACTTGTCTTAAAAAATATAATTCACTCACAGTTTCTTCATTTCAGGTGTAGCAGGACGTGAAGCTGGTGATCCCAATTTTAAGGTGATCTTTGGAACAGGACTCTCGCCTTCTCGGAGTTGCTGCTGCATCTATTATACGAAACAATAACAGTTACTATATATGATTTTACACAATGCTTTGTATAAAAATTAGTTAAAAATGCTAATCAAAAGAACTTCAAATATGAAAAAAAACATGTTTCATTTGCCCTCATTTTATGTAGAAAAAAAGTCATGTGTGGGTTCGGGAACTAACTAAAAGAATAGGCCCAAGGTAACTCCTGCCTGTCGTAAGAGGCGACTAATCGAAGTCAAACACTGGCTGGGGTCTGGTCCATGTGGGCCTGGATGGAGGCTGATATCTTTGGGGAGTGATATACACCCGGATTTTGGGCCTCCACAGTGGGCTTAGAAATGAACAATTGGCCTCGCTTGGTTGTTACTCGGGAGCGGGGTTCCCGATGATACTGCCATGGGTTGAGCGCTAGCGGGTGTCGTGTGCCCAGACGACCCGGAAGGGGCTGTGATCTCTGATGAGTGGTATACACCCGGAGTTTAGGGCCCCTACTGTGTGCTACGAAACGGACGGACGGCCCCGCTTGGGTGATGCTCGGGAGCGGGACTCGACGGGATGTTGCCTTGAGTCTAACACTGTTGGGTGCCGCGTTTAGGCAAACCTGGGGGGGAGCTGAGATGTCTAGGGCTGGATTACAACTGGAGATTGGATGTTGCTTGAGAGCGGGACTTCATGATATCACCTCGAGGCAAACATTGACAGATGTCGGGTCCAGACGAATTCGGAGAGAGGTTATCTCTCTTTGAGCTTCGAAAAGGGCAAGTGACTTCAATCAGATGGCAGTACACCTGCCAAACAAACTTTCACCCTCAAGAAAATATCGACTCCCACAGGGAGCTGGAATTGATGAGTGAAATTTAACTAATTAGACGTGAGCCACAATAGACGTAAGGTCGCAGTGGAGGAACTGGAATAGCCCACTTACAATAAATCTAATCTCTAATCTCTGTAAAAAAATATTTGATGTAGATAAAAATTCAAATAGGTGAAAAAATTATTAATTCAAATATACTGAAAATTTGGTTAGAAAAGAAGAGCACAAACCTCTTTCCCTTTCTTTTTTTCTTTCTTTTCCTTTTTGATCTTTTCCTTTTCTTTCTTCTCAATCTTGAGTTTCTTCTTCTCTGCCTTGGATTTCATTTTATCCTTCTTGTTCTTTTTCTTCAGTTTGTCTTTCTTTTCTTTCTTGTGTTCTTTAAGTTTCTTCTGGGGTTTAACAGTTATTGGAGGAACACTTTCCACTGGTAGTTCCTCAGCACTCGTTGACGGTAGGCTCTCAACAGGGGTTGCAGGTGGTGGAGTAGGCGGAGTGGATGTAGGTGTGGGCGTTGGAACCCTTAGAGGAACCTGAAAATTAATGAATAGGTAAGTAAATATGAGAGAAACAAACTACCTAAGTAGTTGGAAGGCAAAGTCATTACAAAAAAGTCTGGATGCAGCAAGTACGTTATAGTTGTGAGTTTTCATAAAAATGTTCTTAATAGCAAATATTAGAGGTGTGCGAAGCTTCGAAATTTCGAACCGAACCCGAACTCGAACCGAACCTTCGGTTCGAAAAAATGTTCGCACTAGTGATGTTGAAGTAGTTCGAAGTTCGAAATATGTAATTCTCCAAAATAGTTCGAAGTTCGTTGGTCAAAAATACTTCGAAATTTAACTTTACACGCATTGAATGCTGCCAAAGGTAACGAAGTTGCGGCCTCGTTAACTCTGTAGCGACGCTTTAAACTCGTTATCGGTCTCATTGAGTCGATAGTGTAATTTTAGGAGATTTCACTCATGCATATTTTTGACAGTTGGTGGGACACATTGAGACACGTCAGAGCCATTTAGCAATCATAGAGTTATTTTTCTTATATATCCTAGCCTCCCAACACCTTTTTTAGTAACAACATTATGAGGCGGCGTTCGAAGGCGATCGGTAATGTAAATTTTCAGAATTTATGTGGATAATTGTAGATTGCCTTTGGAAAACATTGGTGTGAACATGCTTTATTTCACAATGAGCCAAAACAGTTACATATTCACAATGAGGAGACAAGTACGGGACGCAGCAAGTGCGTTATGGTAGTGAATGTTCATACGAATAATATATAATATATTAAGTTCAAATTTTAAGTGGTTATTTTATATCTATCATGCTCACTTTGGAACCTCTCAATTTGTTTGCTAAAACTGCCTAGCCAATGCCAAACAACAACAGCATATTTATAATTGAGCTTACCTATAGATCTAGAAATCTAAAAGTTTCAAATATTTTGTTTTTGTATTTTTGATTTAACATTGACCAATCTCCAGAAGGCATTTTCACCCAATCAACCTGCAAATTTGTCGAACCCTTCCTTTTTGTAAAAAGAATGGGAATTTTTTACATATCAAATATTGTATGTTACAATATTGCTAAATTTGGTATTTAAGGAAATGATATATGAACACTGAAGAATTTTGGGTAGTTCGATGTTCGATTTTGAATTTCTAAGAAGTTCGAAGTTCGACTGTGAACCTTAGACATACTATTTCAGATGTTCGAAGTTCGAGGCAACATATTTGCTTGGGTTCGTTCATAGTTCGGTTCGAACAAAACATGGGTTCGCACACCTCTAGCAAATATGTTTTTTTTTTAAGAAAACAAGGCATCAAATTCGGTTACCAGTATAACCTCTATGGTAGAAACAATGTGCTATATTTCATCGAAATAACTTTATTTTTTAAAAATGTACAAAAAATTTGCCATGTTTCCAAAAAAACTAATTTCCCGAACAACGAACCTTGGGTAAATAGCAGATTGCGCTATTTAAATTTGAAGCATTTAGTGAAAGTTCGCTACCATAATGCACTTGTTGCAGAGTCTAAACTGACCTCGTACCGCAAAAAATCCCTGAATCAATTGGCTACGAACAAGAAAACAACTTTGATGTGGTACCAAGGCATTGAAGGCAATGACGTAGCATACCACTGCAAAATGCACAACAATGCCATTCTACGATCCAGAGCCCTATTGCGGGTTGCCATATAAAAACACACTCGATGCTTAGGGTTGGCAAAAATATATCGATATATGGAAAATTTCGAAATATAGTCAAAAAAATAACAAAGAGTTGTCATCTCTCATTGCAAACAATGTTCCGGAAGTGTTAATACCCCAAGAAATTGAAAATTTAAAGAAGTCGTTCGACTTCTAAGGCAGTTTTAAAAAATGACAAAAGAAATAAGTGGAGAAAAGCACATTACAGTTAGTAAGATCATCTCCGGATGTTATGTTGCGTAAGCCCTCAGTATGACCAAATCAGTCCATCCTCGCATTTAGGAAAAGTGAAAAGAGTTGGTAACCAAATTTGGTACGTAGGTTTATGATATTAAAAGGGAACTATATACCAAAATTTAGATTTCTATCTTACAAGAAAAAAAAGTTATAAATTTTTTTTGTTCCAGATCATTTCTATGAAAATTCATTACCATAACGCACTTGCTGCGTCCAGACTTTAAAAAAATACTATCTAGACCCCTCGTGATTCAAGGTTCAAATGGTAAGCAAACAAAGTTTTTTCGTCTTTCCCTCTACTAAAAGTCATTGATTCCGCTAACATTTTCTTTGTTTTCGGTTTGTTAGTTAATTTCTCCACTATGCAAGCAGTGTATCCATTATACAGTAGCGGCTCGTGCCTTAATGCATGGGGGGGGGGGTGTTGCACAGGAAAAAAAATGAAGGGCTCCCCTCTTTTTTCCCCGAAAATATATTATGAAAAAACCTCCTTACTAAACTTAATAATTATTAACTACTTACCAAGTTTTCTTCTAGTTAGTTATAGGTTATAGTAGTTAAAAAGTCCTTTCCTTTGATAATTACTAACTAACTATATAATTTTAAATGTATTGTTTGATATAAAGACATGACAATATGTGATCTTTGTCATTTTATACTTCACGTATCTTTTCAATTTTATTATAATTATTTACTCGTCTATTAATTTATATATTTATAAACGGCTAAGCCTATGTAGATTAGCCTTATATACTTTTAAATGTTTTGTTTGACATAAAAACATGACAATATGTGATCTTTATATATATACACACTTTTTTTAACTTGAATTTTAAGATTGAATGAATTTTATGAAAATACGTCAGAATGCCGTACTTGATAGACGCAAACTTATTATAAATTTTGACTAAATAATTTAATATACTTTAAAATGTCTAAATGTGAGATGCTATTCACGAGGATCTAATCTATCGTAGTTATATTCCTTCTACTAACACTATATTTTAGACTATATTTAATTATCGTTGTTTCAATTACGTAATATTTTGCTGTATACAAATCAATAATAACATTGCTTTAAGAAAGATAATACGGTCCTGGCGATAAAATGAGCGATTACGCCTGTGATTGGAGAATGGCATAACTGTATGCCGAGTCCCACCCTGGTCCGTTAAGATGGAGCGATGTGGGCAAGATCAAATATTCTATTCTCACAACATCAAAGGGCCACCCTACAAGATTCAGTGCTGGGTCTTATTATGCTGTGCTGCAAGTGTGGAATTTTAAAGCACACAACAGGATTGCTTATTTGGTCGTTTTTGACGAAGATAGTCGATCATTTCGTATTGAAGTTTTCCATTTACGTAGAGCGCCGAAGAATACACACCGACGAAGGACTGTGTATATGGATGTATGTAACGTCGGCACAACCATTAACACACTATACTTCTTCTGATTCTGTATTAATGGCTGCCGACTCTGCGATCCTCGATATACTAATTTTGTTTGTGTAGAATGCAGGAGGTAAAAAAATAAAAATTTATTAAAATTAGCATAGCAAAAATATTATTTTTCCCCGGCAGGCCGGCAGTGCGCGCGCACGGGCGCACTTATTGAGGGGCCGCCCCTGCCATTATATTCCGCCAGGTTTTTAATATACTTTAATTCTTTGAAATATCTACTTTTACTTAAAGGAAAATTAATTAACCTGTTTACTAAAAAATTCATATTGGCCATTTTTTGTACATATGTATGATATGAGTCATTCGGAATGTAGCTTAGAGTGGAGGTTGCCTTTCTATGGACATCGAATTCTATTATGTTTTTATTTTTGATAAATAGTACATCTAGAAAGGGTAATTTATTATTAATTTCTAATTCGTGGGTAAATTTTCTAGAATCAAATTTAATGTTTAATTTGGCAACAAAATTCTGCAAATGTTTGTGTTAAACACTGCGAAAATATTATCCATGTAATTAAACCACACTCTAGGAAAATACTCACTTTCAATATCTATTTCAAATTTATGCATGAAAAGGTTTGCAATAAATGGCAATAGCGGGTTGCCCATTGCCGTGCCTTGGGGTTGTTAAAAAAACTCATTGTTAAATTGAGAAATATTTTGTTAATACAAAGGTTTGTTAAAAATAAATATTCTTTACAGACCTTTTCATTTGTTATTAATTTTTTAACAACTCTTCTAAATAAGTTAACGTTAGTGGAGAAATTAATTAACAAACAGAAAACAAAGAAAATGTTAGCGGAATCAACGACTTTTAGAAGAGAGAAAGCTGAAAAAAACTTTGTTTGCTTACCATTTGTACCTCGAACCATGAGGAACCTCGATAGTATTTAAAAAAAAGTCAATTTGCAACGAACATTTTTGGCAAAAAATACTTAAAAAAACTTGCTATGTAACCCAAAAGACAATGATAGTACGGCCAAAATGTCGGGAATTTATTGTGTGTGTGTGTGTTTTGTTTCTTTAACGTCGGCCTATTTCCGCAACTATGGCCAATCACCGACACCAGGGAGCAGTTTCACAATCCTGGAAATTTTACCGACCCCCTTCCTTTCTGTAAGGAGGGTAGGGATCTTTAAACGTGCCCAACATCGCATGGACACGGGACCGACGGCTTTACGCCCCCTCCGAAGGGCGGAACGTGCTGACATTCAACTTGCTCAAATACAATGCCAGAACCTCAGTTGATATTAATGTTACAGTTTGTACTGAAAAAGTGAAAGGAGAACCCTGGGATCAAACCCAGTACCCTTCGGTTCAGAGACACACGTTCTTACCCCTGAACCACTGAGCAGGGTACCCAGCAGAAATAATAAATCAACTTCCCTGACATTTCCAGGCCCAAGTTATTTTTTCATAATACTCGTAATGAACAACACACATCTCTGAATGCTTTTTATTAAAAAAAAAATAATAAAAATTCGGATTTTCGGAGTTTTTGCAGTAACTATTTAAGAAAATTATGATATGAATTATTGAAAGTTCGCGTCAGCTTATCGTTGATTTCTATATTTGTCACTTCTCATAATTTCTTTACAGTATCATACACAATACGTTTTTTTTTTTTTTTTTTTGTTCCCTCAGGGCTCGTCCGCGGCCTTGCCGCCCCGATAGCACCGCAACCCTTGGTTGATTGTGCATACCCCTAGTCTTACTCCACCCATTCCAAAATCACTGTGCCTTGAACTAGTCTGCACAGCGATTGGTAGGGTGAAGTTTTATATTGCTCTGTCTCCGGTCTAGAGTGACCGTAGATCAGTTGTCTTTTCCGGTCCAGAGCTATACACTCGCACAAGATGTGCTGGGCTGATTCCTCCCCCTCGCCGCAGAGTCTGCATGCGAGGTCCCCTTCGAACCGCCCCATTTTATGTAGGTGTTTCTTGACGGCCATGTGTCCCGTCAAGAGACCTGTTGTGTTTCTGAGCTGTCCTCTGCTAAGGTTTAGCAGCTCCACAGCTCTCTTTGAACTGGGTCCGTCAATTATTGACTTCCCATGTCTGAGCCCTGGACAGTCCGCCCAGTACACCTTGTGTTGGTTTCTGACCCAGGACTTAATGGCTCCCCTGGCAGTGCTCTTTGACACGCCCAGAGCCGGTTCTGGTCCCATAAATGGTTCTGCTGACCCCCTCTTTGCGAGACGGTCAGCTTCTTCATTGCCTTTGACCCCCGAGTGACCCGGCACCCAGATGAGGGTCACCTCATTCTGCCCAGCCAGGTCGCTCGTCTCGTCTCGGCACTCACTCACCAGCCAGGAATTTACCCGTGGGCTACTTAGTGCCTTAAGGGCTGCCTGGCTGTCTGTGGCTATGAGGATCCGCTTGTTGGTGTAGCCCCTCCTCTTGTTCTCCCGCACACAGTGCAGGATGGCGTACATCTCGGCCTGAAACACCGTTGCATGGGCTCCGAGGGAAATACTGTGACTTACCCTCGGTCCTTCCGAGTAAACACCTGCCCCCGTCCCACGCTCCCCGCCAGATCCGTCCGTGAACCAGACGAGCGCGTCCCGTGGTATGCCCGGTGTCTCCTCCCGCCATGCCCCGCGATCAGGGATTTCCACTGTGAAGTTGTTTTCCCTGCACATTCGCGGGCTCGCGAAGTCTGACCTCATTTCAAGCATGGGTTCCTTCACGATCTCCTGAATTTTGCAGTGGCCCCTGAAGCCTGGGTTGATCTTCAGTCTACCATTGCAGGCTAGTCTGTATAGTCCTAGCCTGGCCTCTCCCATAATAACGAAGTGTAGGGGGGGTAGATCCAGCAACACCTCCATGGCGGCTGTTGGGGTTGAAGACATGGCCCCTGTGATGCCTAGGCAAGCCATCCTTTGGATCTTGCCTAGTTTTTGTTTGGCACTGGATTGTGTCACCTTAGGCCACCAGACCAGTGCCGCATATGTTAACGATGGTCTGACCACCCTTGTGTACAGCCAGTGGGCCATACTAGGTCTTAGTCCCCACGTTTTTCCATATAGCCGCCTAGTGACGGCTAAGGTCATGACTGCCTTACGCAGTATTTTTCCAATGTGACCATTCCAGGTTAGCTTAGAGTCCAATACGACCCCAAGATATTTTACCTCCCTGGCCATTGGAACGCTCCTACCGTATAGAGTGAGAGTTCTGTGGCTTTCACACTTCCTCCTCCTCGTAAACGGCACGACGGTTGCTTTCTCGGGGCTCACCCCGAGCCCTTGATCAACTGTCCACCCTTCCACCACTTTCAGTGCAGTCTGCATACGCTCCCACACTGCCTGTGTGACCTTTCCTCGGACTATGATGACAATGTCGTCCGCATAGCCCTGTACCTCATACCCCCCTCCCGAGAGCCTCCCCAGCAGGCCGTCCACGACTAGACACCAGAGCAAGGGAGACAGAACGCTCCCCTGCGGACACCCCGCCGCGACCCCCGCCAGCAGAGTCCCTCCCGCGAGTGAGGTGAACACCGCCCTGTCCCTGAGCATGGAACCGATCCACCTGCAGCAGGTCTCCTCTATTCCACGCTCCCGGGCAGCTGCCAGAACCGATCCGAACGAGGTGTTGCTAAAGGCCCCCTCTATGTCTAGGAAGGCCCCCAGCGCCACCTCCTTGTTCTCCAGCGTATTCTCCAGTTTCAGCACCAGTTGGTGCAGTGCTGTTTCTGTTGAGAATCCTGCTCTGTATGCATATTGTCCGCAGTGTAGAGGATATGCTTCCAGTACACCGCCCCTAATGTGCCGGTCGAGCAGTTTTTCCACTGTTTTCAGCAAGAAGGACATGAGACTTATTGGCCTCAGGGACTTTGCCTGGTCTGTTGGACGCCCAGGTTTAGGAATAAATACAACCCTGGCCAGTCTCCATGCCCTCGGAATGTACCCCAGAGCCAGGCTGGCCCTCATAATGAGGGTAAGCACCGGCGCCAGTATATCTATCCCCTGTTGGAGCATGATGGGCATTATTCCATCAAATCCCGGCGATTTGTATGGCTTAAAGCTGTTAATGGCCCATCTGATTTTGCTCCAGGTAACCACCTCTTTAGCGACTGTCCAGTCTACTCTAGATGCCCGCCTATAAGCCGCCTCTATTTCTGAGTGTTCCCAGTCCGGAGGTGATTGGTTTATTATGTTACAGCCGGGGAAGTGCGTCTGGAGTAAAATTTCCATAGTTTCCTCCCCCGAGCTTGTAAAGCCTCCCGTGGGTGTTCTAAGGGAGCCTATGTTAGTCTGAGGGCCCTTAGACAGGATCTTGTGTAGTGGAGCACTCTCGGACGTGTTTTCCACTTCTTCGCAGTGCCTCCTCCACGACTCCTTCTTGGCGTCCCTCAGTTTTTTGTTATAGGTCGATAGGGCCTGTCTATATTCATCCCATGCTCCCGACCTTTTGGCCGCGTTAAACAGCTTACGAACCTGCGTCCTCCTTTGCCTGAGGTCCTCGTTCCACCATGGGACGTTCCTGGTGGACACCCTCATTTTCAGGGGGCAGTTGGCGTTATAGGCCGAGGTAATTGCGTCTCGCAATTGGACTGCTGCAATCTCGAGGTCTATTGAATCCCTCATGGCCCTCTCAACCCCCCGCAGTTCCACAGCTAGGTCTGCCCTGTAGGCTTCCCAGTCCGCCTTGCGGGGGTCCCGGTACCATACCGTTTCTCTTTCGACTTTGGCGATTTCAAACCGGATGTATCTGTGGTCTGAGCTACTCACTTCCCCAGACACAGCCCAGCTTTTAACAAAGTCACCCAGAAACTGGGTGGAAACTGTTAGGTCTAAAACTTCCTCACGCCGTGTTGTGACGAATGTCGGTTTATTACCTCTATTCAATATGTCTAAATTAAATTTCATAAAGAATTGTAAAAGTGCCTCACCCCTAGAGTTTGTGTCCGAGCTACCCCACAACTCATGGTGCGCATTCGCATCCATGCCGATGATGGTCTGCCATCCACCTGCTCTGCTACCCACCATCAGCTGCTCCAATTCGTTGGGTGGAGGAGGGTCCGTGCTGTCCCCTGGCAGATAGGCTGACGCGACAGTAATGTCCCTCAGCCCATCCGCTCCTCCACATCGGATTTTGATCGTTGCCAGGTCCCTGGAACAGAAATTCATTAGAGGGAGAAACTCTATCCCTTCCCTGACAAAAATGCAGGCCCTCGGATTCTCGCTGGACCTGCTGTAGATGAGCTTTCCATTAGCTCCGCCGAGTCCCTTGATCTCTCCTTTGTAGGAGTACGGTTCCTGGATGAGGGCCACATCCGTGTTCCTCAGAGCCATTAGTAGTCCGGCCGTGGCTGCCCTACTGTGTTGGAGGTTGACCTGAAGGAACCTAAGTCCCATTAACCCTTAATTGCTTCCCCAGTGGGCGGAAGCTAACCCTTCCCATGCCCCAGAATGCCTTGAAGGAGGTTCCTTCAAGGGCTCTGTAAGATGTCGGGTCGATCGAGAAGGCGAGCGTCTGTCCTTTCTCCTCTGCCTTCCTGCTTAGAACCGACCAGTGTTGCGTCCCCAGTTCAGGGTTCTGGATCTTAAGTCTGCTGATCACCGTCTCCTGCGGGACGGTGTCAGGGATCCGTACGAGGACCTTGCGTCTCTTTGGGAGTTCCTTGGGCTCGACGGCTGTCAAGTCCGCCCCCTCCCAAATCTGACCGAGGCCCCCGATCGTTTTCCGCAGCCAGTCCCGCGACTGCGGGCCGGCACAGGTTATCCAGAGGATGCCCCCCGTCAGGCGCGTCCGGTGGAACTGAGGCGGGCTCTCCCCTTCCTGAAGAGAGTCCACTGCAGCTACCACCGCAGCCTGGATCAGGTCCGCCTTCCCCTGGTCTAGCGTGACCTCAGGATGGCGTCTGTCAATCACCGCCATCCCGAGGCCCTCCGCAGCCTCCCTGTAAGAGCCAGTCTGCGCCGGTGTTCCGGCCTTAGTTCCTTTGGGAGGTCTGTCTGTAGTAGGCGTGCTAGAGCCAGAGCGCGGCGTCTTCCGACTCGCACTCTCCTCTTGCGCCTTTACAGGCACCCTGGCCCTTTTGGAACGTCTGTCTGTAGTGGGCGTGCTAGAGTTCGAGCGCGTTCTCTTCTGACCCGCACTCCCCTCTTGCGCCTTTACAGGTTTCTCGACCGTCCAGGTCCCGGCCGCCATTTTTTGCGCCCTCCGGAGCTTCTTTCTTTGCGCCCC
Organism: Tillus elongatus; assembly: GCA_964006375.1. Classification (NCBI taxonomy): domain Eukaryota; kingdom Metazoa; phylum Arthropoda; class Insecta; order Coleoptera; family Cleridae; genus Tillus; species Tillus elongatus. Next base: position 113,772,937 of record OZ023269.1, on the reverse strand, counting down.
GGAAAGACGCTTGGACTGCCGGGGCAGTCCCTCTACTCTAACAGTAGAGTCCTCACTGGTGGAGGGGCCCCCGGAGTCCGCGGAGCTCGCCGCCCTCCGGTGGGACCCAGCCTCCAGCTTGGGTGTCGGGGACAGGTCTCTGGCCGAAGCTACCCCCTGATCCCCCGTATCTACGCCGGTCGTGGGACCTCCAGAGTCCGCTGCCGCACCCTGGCTCGTCTCCGTTTCCGGGATAGACTCAAGGCTCAAGTCTGTAGCCGGAGCCACTCCTCGAGCCTCATTGGTTTTGGTTTTATATGTATTTATAATCTTCATGTTGTTCCCACGAGAATGGGGGAAATACTGTCCACACCATCAGAACCCCCTGTGTGGTGCAAGGCGGGTTACTCTGGAGGGTTGCCTGGTACTCCAGAGGTTCCGTTCACGACACCATCGCCCTGGTGCCATCCATCCATAGGCACGGGTCACGTGACACCGTAGATTGGGGGAGTTTAGTTCGACCTCCTTGTCTAGATCCGTCATGTTTAGTTATTAGCAGGGTCACCTCGTGCAGGATGCGGATTTTTACCGCGCATGACGGTCTTGGGGAAAGCTTCATCGGGAGTTTATGTTGTTATTTCCACTTCCTCAGCTTGCCCCCTGGAGTCCTTTGGCCCGCGACTCCTTAACCCTACACACAATACGTTGCAATGATAAACTTTTCTCTTCAGGATTACAATACAAATGCCCATACACAAATGCCCAATATTTACACTCCGACTTCCACTCTATGTTACATGATCATAAAGGTTAAAATATAATAAACACATTCACGCAGCTTTACGCCGCCAATAGTTAGAACGCATTTTGCATTTTATGCATCCAAGGAAGAACACTCCGAGTTATATAAACGAATGATACATGCTTGAGATACATAAAGAAGACAGTATATTATATTGCCATATGACATGTCGTGTGTTCATTGGCGCTTTCAATTAATGTATGAAACAGCAGCCCTAGGAGAACATATTTATGAACAAAAAAATTCATCTAATATAAATACATGAAATCAAAATGAAAATAAATCTGCTAGTGACACAATTTTACAAATATATCATTTCCAGGTCTACTGAACGAATTCCATGACATTTGAGCAAAATCACGAATTTCCCTGACATCTCCCTGATATTTTAGGGGTTATTTCAAATTACCTCATTTCTCCAGGTCACTGGGTACCCTGACCGAGGCTCTACCGGGAATTTATTAAAGAAGTTGTAAAGATTGTGATCTTAAATACGTCACACAAACAAAAAGATCTATCGGAATTAGCTTCAAAGAACATTTAGCACAATTAAGATATGGTACCATAGATAGATTTTTCGTCACCAGACATATTTGGGATAATAATTACCACATTAATGAAGAGAATCTAAAATTAATAAAAAATGTTAGACAACCAGAACAGCTAAACGCCTTTGAAAGTATATATATATATATATATATATATATATATATATATATATATATATATATATATATATATATATATATATATATAGGTGTCCCACGTCGAGTAATGTATTAGATTATAGATTATTTCCGAAAATATACATTTTTGAGTGCTGAAAATTTGCATACGGGGATTTCCGAAGATACTCTATTTAATGGAAATAATTTCCAAAATGGCGGACTTCCGGTTACATCGTAAATAGATCGTTATTTCAAATAGAACACCCTGTATATTATTGCATTTTTAGAATACTCATCTAATTTTAGGTTAAAAGTTATTAGGGTATGCTCTCCCTATCTTCAACTGTTTTCGAGTTATGTCAATTTATTTGAGAATTCCGTTCAAGGGGAGGCTGACTTAATGAAGGTTATTTCGTGTCGTGTTAGGATGCTGAAAATTCTTTAATTTGTCAGACACGTTCCAAGGCCATGAAGCTTCGACATGATTGTGAGGAAAAATTGTTTCATATACAGGGTGTTTTGTAGGATGTATTAGAATTTGGTGTGCTTTAAACTAGAATAACTCATTTATTTCAAATGGAAACCCTGTATATTATCTTCTCATTGAATAGAGCAGATAATTCTCTTTCAAACTGTATTAGCATTCCCTATACCTAAAGTTGATAATTGTCGAGATATTTCCAGTTTACAAAAAAAATATTATATTTATGAAATTTCAACAAATAACAGAGAAAAACCAAAAGTATTGAAAGTTGAAAATGATGACTAGCTAAGAAACTCATGATTGATATTATTCAAATTGTTTACCATTCGCACTAATACATCGCTCTAAGAATATTACAACTCCTTCACTTGTTGTACGTCGTATTTCTGCGGAATCAATATTATCCAAACAATTACGGACTCTATCTTCAAGTTCTTCCCTACTGTTGACTGGAGTCGCATAAACATCTGATTTCAATTTACTCCATAGGCAAAAATCCAGAGCAGTGAGGTCGGGCGATCATGGGGGACAATTGTATGTTCCGCCGCATCCCATCCACCTCTCTCCGAATTCATCATTTAAAAAGCTCATCGCCTCTGCTGAATAATGCGCAGGAGCCCCATCTAGTTGATACCAACAATTCACATACGCAGTAAGTGGTAAATTGTCCAAGAAATCAGAGACAGTGGTTCGCATAATGTCTAGGTATTGCACAGCTGTCAGATTATTATCGTAAATGCAGTACGATATTTAATCATCCATCAGAAGAGCAAACAAATTGAAGCTGAATTTTCTCTGAAAACAGCGTTCTCTTTTGACATGAGGATTGTCTTGAGCCCAGTAGTGAATATTATGTCTGTTAAATATTCCTCCATGGGACATCTTTGTTTTGTCGGTCCAAATTATGCTTTTCAGAAATAAAGGATCAGGAGACTGTGACAAAATTCAATTCGGTGGGCTGGGTCGTTCGGATCCACAGCTTGTACACTTATTATCTTATAATTATTCATTTTATGCTTGGACAATATTCACTGTATGGAGGAACGTGCTATGTTAATGTCATGTTCTGCTGAACATAGTGACGCCTTTGGATGAGCTTCGAAATAAGACAACACAGAAATTTGTGTGTCTTCATCTTCTGTAACTGGAACTGATCTTGATGTTTGTTTAATCGTGCAACCTCCCGTTCTCAAGAAATTAGTTTCATAACGTCTGAATTTCAACGCAGACATTGGCGAGGGCTCGGGATACCTATCATTAAACAGCCGACATGTTCTGCTAACCACTCCGTTGCACTCTCTATGAAAATAAAATAAATTTAGCAATTGTTCGTTTGAATAGCTGGCATTATCCATTATAACGTAGAATTCCTATTAATTCAGACAACAAAGACAAAATAACACACGTTGTGAATGACAGAAATATAAAACTAACAATAAACGTGAAAATGTCAAACATCACATAGCACTCTTAGAATTTATACAGATTTTAGACATACTTCTAAATTTGTCTTTTTTTTTTTGGTAAGCCGCAAATATCTCGACAATTATCAACTTTCGGTATAGGGAATGCTAATACAGTTTGAAAGAGAATTATCTGCTTTATTCAATGAGAAGATAATATACAGGGTGTTCCATTTAAAATAAATGAGTTATTCTAGTTTAAAGCACACCAAATTCTAATACATCCTACAAAACACCCTGTATATGAAACAATTTTTCCTCACAATCATGTCGAAGGTTAATGGCCTTGTAACGTGTCTGACAAATTTTAAACATTTCAGCATCCTAACACGACACGAAATCACCTTCATTAAGTCAGCCTCCCCTTGAACAGAATTCTCAAATAAATTGACATAACTCGAAAACAGTTGAAGATAAGGAGAGCATACCCTAATAACTTTTAACCTAAAATTTGATGAGTATTCTAAAAATTGAAATAACGATGTTTATATCTATTTACTATGTAACCGGAAGTCCGCCATTTTGGAAATTATTTCCATTAAATAGAGCATCTTCGGAAACCTCTGTATACACATTTTCAGCACTCAAAGATGTATATTTTCGGAAATAATCTAATACATTACTCGACGTGGGACACCTGTATGTATGTATACATATATATATATATATATATATATATATATATATATATATATATATATATATATATATATATATATATATATATATATATATATATATATATATATATATTGCTAAATATAGTAGTAATAAAACCTGTATGAATCTCGCTCTGCCGCCTATGCCCCTCCTGATAGATTAATTTTATAAAATAAATACCGGCAGAGGCACGTCCGATAGAAATATGTTTATTTTCATGTCGTTGAACTTCCCTAAATCGTTAGTGACTGATTACCCGCAGAAGAATATAAATAGAGTTGTGGATATAAGATATTTAGAATTATTAATCCCCCGATGATGCTGACTTGGTTAGTGAAACGATCGTCAGGTTTTTTTATCTCTTTATTAATGCTGGTTTTGTATTTTATGTCAGGGCATTCTGAAATTTGTAGATCATGAGACACATACCTGTGGTGGTGGCGGTGGTGGTGTTGAAACAGGTGTAGGCGTTGGTGTCCTTGGTATAGGGTGAGGCGGTGGTGATTCATTTACAACATCCACTAGCTCATTCAATGGGGAAGAATCATTATCCTCCTGTTGATTAGGTTGTGTAATAGTAGCAGTTGGTATTGTAGGTGTTGTTGATTTTGCTGGTCTCTCAAATATCTGCACTTTGCTTGGGGGTCCTTCCATCTTTAATGCTTGTTTTGAAGGCTTTGCCATAAAATTCGGCAAGGGCATACCTGCTAGAGCATTGCATCCATTGCCGAAAGCAACAGGGGGCATATACGGTATTTGTGGAATGTTAAATCCAAACATAGGATTTGGGCCTACTAATGGGTTTGGCAGTAACGGTGGGGGAATAAGACCGGGCCCTAGAAAAAAAAAAGACACTTTACATGTATGAAAACAATATATCTATATGAAAACCTACAAACTAGCAGAATATTTAACTAAAACAGACAATAAAACTATTAAAAAATAGCAATTAATAAAAACATAAAACTCTGGATGCAGCAAGTACGTTATGGTAGTGAATTTTCATAAAAATGTTTTTTTAACTACATAATATGCTTTTTTTTTCAATGAAAGCAAGCCTCAACTTTGGTTACCAGTATAACCTATATAGTAGAAACAATGTACCACATTTCATCAAAATAACTTTATTGTTTGAAAAAGTACAAAAATTAGCAAACAATATAAACGATTGCATCTCTGAAGGCGTCATTTTCATGGGATCTGCGATATATTGGTAAAAACGCAGTATCATAATTTTTGATATGCATCAAAAATGTGAAAAGTTGCAAAACAATTATTGAAATAGCCCAAAAACGATGAATACGATAATTTTTTTTCCTTACAAACATGCATTATAATTTGATGGAAAATGCAAAAATGCAACAAAATAAGGCGTTTTCGATTTCAAAAAAAAAAAAAATCAACGAATTATAGGCCTGTGATTATACAAATAATTTTGTAAGATGCAGTTCAAGACACCCTAAACCCTTATACATATACCATTTTTTCTCGTATCTTGTATAATAACAGATATAATGAGCTTTATTGTAGAAATGCGTCACCCTGTATATGTGGGTTCTAGGGAGCCAAATTCGCGCTCATTTGAAGAAATCTTCTCACAATTCAAAAGTCGCATAGCAAATTTTTCTATGAAAAGTCGCTAAAAATTACAGATTATTAAATCATACACTCTATTACTAAAACTACTGCCAAAGTATCAGGGAAATGGTCTATTTGATACATGCAAATATTTTAGTAAAATGAAAGACATGTGACGGTTGAAGGTGAAACTTACGGTTTTGTAAAGCACGTTTCCTGCGACATTTTCTCTACAGGACCCATATTTCTTTTAGGTCCTTTACCTAAATACTGCCAACTTTGACGTTAATCGCGACTTTCACGTTTTAAAAAGAACGAGGCTACATTTATGCTTAATGACACCGTCAATAGGCACAATTGTAGATATTGGTCAGCAGACAATGCATAGTGGGTGGCTGAAGCACACACACAAAGAGTCAACATTTGGATAGGTACCATAGGCCAAACAAAAACCTTACATCAGAACTTTATTTGCAGTTGTTACGAGAACATATTATGCCACAATTAGAAACCCTGTACCCTAACCAAAGAGAAATCTGGTTTCAGCAGGACGGTGCTCCTGCACATTTTGGTTTACAAGTTCGTCAAATTTTGAACCAGACATTTCCAAGTTGATGGATAGGAAGATGTGTAATTGAGTGGCCCGCAAGATCCGCAGATCTAACACTTCTAGCCTTTTTATTGTGTGTGCGGTGATCTAAAGAGTAAAGTTTACAACGTGCCCAACATTGCATGGATATGTGACCGACGGCTTTACGCTTCCTCCGAAGGGTGGAACGTGCAGACATTCAACTGGCTCAAATACAATGCCTCGGTTGATGTTAATTGTACGGTATATACTAAAAAGAGAAAGGAGAACCCTGGGATCGAACCCAGTTAACCCTGTATAGCTACACATACATTTTTACTTGTCAAGAGTGTATTGAACTTAAACACATCAATATACCAAGTGTCAAAAAAATATGATTCCTAGTTTTCGAAATATTGACAATTTTTGAAAATGGTTTTTAACATCCATTTTTTCAGTAGTGAATAGAGATAGGAAAAAGCTTCAAATACAATTAGATCTTCAATTATACGTAAATTCAGAAAATGTAAAAACATTTGAAATAAAAATGTTGGTATTATTTCTGAGCCAGCTATTATAGGTACACATACTTTTGGTGAATTTTTATTTTTAAAAATTCACCAATAGAGAGGTATCGATGGTGAGACTTTGCAAACGTTTTTTCAAATGAGTGCGAACTAGGACCCGTAGAACCCATATCCGAGGTCAGTTTCAATTTTTATACGTTCAGAAAGTTCTTTAAGTGAGACATACTTGGTTCTCGGGTTGAACCGCGTCCAGAATTTATTAAAACTCGACGTTTTGGCTCCTGTTTTGGAGCCATTTTTAAGAGGTAAAGGAAATATGTGAGGACACACTAAGGCCTCAATCTGCCTACTTCTTAGAGCAGTGGACAAAGGTAGGTGGGTTGTTGTAGCTCGATTACGGGGCCTTAATCTACCTACTCCCCAAATCTCGCCGGAGATCGTCTGTGAGGTCTCAGTGTGTTCAACCCTAGGCCTCAGAGAGATCTGGCAGTTCGTTGCAAGTCTTGTCTTATATATGCCTTTCTGTCTACCTGCTTCGCTATCAGTGAAAGTAGTAGGGTCCGGTTAAGTGGGGGGCTGTGGTCACGGTACTTAGAGGGTGAGGAGGATTAAGAGGGTCACCGGCATTTGTTGAGACAGATAATGTGGCAATAAAATTGTCTATGGAATTTATTTGCTTTTTGTGTGTTTGTAACGAAGATATAATAGGTTTCCAAGTGGTCGGAAGGCGAAGACCATCATCTCTCTTATTTAAACAATTGGGACATTTTTCAATCCCGATTGCTGCGTGGATAACCGGTTCACAACTTCAACCCGAGAAGCAAGTATGTCTCATGTATATATATATATATATATATATATATATATATATATATATATATATATATATATATATATATATATATATATATATATATATATATATGTATGTATGTATGTATCCATCCAATAATTCAAAAAATAATTAACCGATTTAGATGAAACTCAGCAATGCCTTTCTTTTATTAATGGCTTGGATGAGTTCGTTAGCCAGGAAAATCGGACAGGGTTTTCCGGGAAAATTTTGAGTTTTTTTGAAAAAATATTTTTTTCTCCGAAAATTACAAAGCTGTTTTGATGAAATTTACTAGATATGTTGCCTTGGGAGAGACCTTACTACGTACCAAAATTCAACTTTCTAAGTTAATAGAAAATTGAGATATTCAAGTTTTAAATTTTCTTTCGAAAAAAAAAATAATTCCTCGAATATTACAAAGTTATTTTAATGAAATTTGACGGATATATTGCCTTGGGAAAGACGTTACTACATACCAAAATTTAACTTTCTAAGTTTATAAAAAATTGAGTTATTCAAGTTTGAAGCATTTAATAAAAATTCACTACCATAGCGCACTTGCTGCGCCCCGAACTTTTTTTGACTTGTTAACAGAGTACTAAATTTAAGCACATCAATATACCAAATGCATGTATGTATGTATATATGTATGTATGTATGTATGTAAACATCGTATAAAAATTGAAACTGACCTTGGATATGTGTTCTAGGGGGCTTAGTTCGAGCTCATTTGGAAAAAAAAATTACAAAATTCACAAGTCTAGATCTCCTCATTAGTGGATTTTTTTTTACGAAATTATAAGAAAAAATAAAAATGAATGAAAAATTATAACTTATAAAATAGCCAACTGTATTAGGCTTATTTCGAAACGATTTAACAATATTTTACCGGATAACACAGAGGCTTGTTCCGAATGTTTAGTACCTATACAGTGTGTCCCAAATTCGATGTTTATGATTGCTGCCATGGAAAATGTAGGTTAGGTTAGGTTTGCATGTGAGTGGGCCATACCGGTCCCTTCACCGCGACCATAAGGTCTATTGTGGCTCATGCCTAATGGTCTATATTTCGCCCAACAAAGCCAGCCTCCTGCAGAGGTCGATAATCTTCGTGGGCGAAAGTTGATCCAGATCCCCCGGAGCAAGCTTTATCTTGCCAAAGAGCAGGTATCTAGTCCTGTCCGCTGCCGAACAGGAACACAGTATGTGCTCTGCTGTCTCGTCACTCTCCATACACAGCCGGCACTCGGTCTCCTGACCGACACCAATACCAATGTGGTGACGCAAGCGGCAGTGTCCTGTATACAGGCCGACTAGAGTACTCAGTTGTTGTCTGTTTAACTCTAGAATTTTTTTAGCCCTTGACTCATATAGGCCATTTATGAAGGCCTTAGAGTAAGCTAATCCTGGCAGATTTTGCCATTGCTGGATTGTCATTTTTTCTGTCCAGGTCTTTAAGGTGCGTTTTGCTGTGCAAGATGTTATCCCCAGCACCGGTTCTGGTCCGATAAAGTCCCTCTGGGCACCACTCCGGGCAAGCGCGTCGGCCGCAACATTGCCAGCATGGTCCGACTGACCCGGTATCCAGACCAGAGACACCTCATTACAGCTGCCCAGTTCGTTGAGGGTTGGAAAATGTAAGACATAGACGATTGGTTAAATAAGGAATAAACAATCCTAATTGACCTGATGATGATTATGAGCAGGAAATGTATATAACTTTTCCCATTTGATTCATCTCTGAGGTTTTATTGTGTTCAAGGTAACAATGGGACACACTGTACATTTTGTATTGTATATATCTAAAAAAATTAAATCTAGAGCATGGGTGGGTTGCAGTGCTATCAGGGCGGCGAGGCTGCGGACGAGCCCTGAGGGAGAGAAAAAAAATGGGTGAGAAGGGAATGACACAGATATCTATTTGGGTCAAATCCAGAAGGTACAGGAAGAAGGCCGCCCAAAAACAAGATGGCGTAACCCAGTTCAACAAAAGTAGTTCTCAACTAGAAAATCATTGCAAGAGATAGGAAGCAGTGGTAAGATATCACAAAATAAAGGATCTGTAAATACTTTTATCTATCTATACCCACTTTGAATCCAATCCGATCATCTTTGTGAATTCTTATTCACCATCGATCATTATTTCTAACACTTACCCACTACATTGCAGCCGCCATTTAAATGTTTTTGCAATTAACACTGGAAGCACGTATTGATACCAGGGTTGTGTAAAAGCACTCAATTTCAACTCAATTGGTTAAGTAGATAGGAGTTAAAATCGATTTGCAAGCTTTAAACTAATACACATGCTTACACACTAACAGCTGAAATTAAATGAAAGCTTCTAATAAAACGAAAATCATGATAAGAATGTGATTATTTCCATATAACAGAACAATGAAGAAGATTAGTCAGAATTCTTAGCTTGCATACCTTCTTATGACTCATATTATTTGTTATTGTTATGTTCAAACTAAGTTAGTGAACATTCCAAAAGAATTGTGATATTTCATAATATATTGCATAACAATGCTTATATAGCATATTATATTAAATATCCCCGGTTTTTATGGACTCTAATAATAATAGTCTACTATTTAAAAATCCATATTCACACTTGTAATCACAATTAATCTATATATTTTTAGTACTCACCTTTCGATAGAGATGCAGTTTCGTGCACCTGGTAGCCATAATTAACTAAGTGAAGATTGGAACTTGTGATAAGCACTTATAAGTACACTTGGAGAACCCAAATCACCGTCAGTCTCTCTCAGAATTTTTCATCATCTGATGACGCTAACTTTGTTAGTGAAACGATCATCAGGTCTTTATAAAAAGATGTTGTGGTGATTTGGGCTCTCCAAATTTACTTATCAGTGCTCATCACAGGTTCCAATCTTTACTTAGTCAATTTATATAGTCACAAAAAATACTTTGTTCCTATTTTGACTTTAACTAATAGAGGGCGCCGCTTGCGGGACCCTTTAAATTTTAATAATAATAAAATATGGCTTCAGTATAAAAAGTAATGACAGGGAGCAAATGAGGCAAAATCATCTGCTGTATATGGATGATCTTAAGCTGATGGCCTCCACAAAGAACCACCTGGAACAACTCCTTAAAATCGTGGAAGGGTTTTCCAGAGATATTGACATGGAGTTTGGGCTTGACAAATGTCGCACTTTATGTGTAGTCAGAGGGAAAATACAACCAGGTGTATATGAAATGCAGAACGGCTAGCAAATTACCTCGATGGATGTAAAAGAGTGTTATAAATACCTGGGAATACAGCAAGCGGAGGAAATAAACGAATAAACAAATGAGTTTACGAAACGAGTAAAGCAGGTGGTGCGATCACATTTTTACAGCAAGAACCTGACTAAAGCTCTGAATACATATGCATGTTCTGCACTTAGCTATTCATTTGGGATTGTGAACTGGAGTAAAACGGAGATCGAAAATCTACAACGGAGGGTGCGAACATTCCTAACAAAATCCAAAAAGCATCACCGCCGTAGTGCTATCGAGCGAGTAACCCTACCTAGACACCAAGGTGGAAGAGGAGTGTTGGCACTTGGTAAACAGTTGAACCAGCAGATAGTGAACCTGCATACATATATTGTCATCAGCACATTACTTCTGAACTACACCGTGTCATATGCGAGGCAGATGAAACTACCTGAAGTATATAGTTGGAAATAATTCGGTCCAAGATGACAAATGTAGATTTGGGTGTCAGTCATCAGAGACTATTCAGCACGTCACCGGAGTATCTCAAGCGTTTGCTGCAACAGAGTATAAAGAGAGGCACGACGCAGTTGCAAAAATACTTCATCAAGAACTGGCTCTGAAACTGGGACTTTTAAATCGTAGTAAGCTGCCCTACTATAGATACATCCCTGAGCCGGTTCTAGAGAACTCAGGGTACATGTTGTACTGGGATCGGACCATGGTCACAGAGCAATATAAAACTCTCACCCTACCAATTGCTGTGCAGACTAGTTCAAGGCACAGTGATTTTGGAATGGGTGGAGTAATACTAAGGGCATGCACAATCAACTAAAGGTTGCAGTGCTATCGGGGCGGCAAGGCCGCGGACGAGCCCCGAGAGAAAAAAAATGGTCACAGACCAATGAGTTTCCCACAACAGGCCAGATATAATAATAGTGGACAAGTCCTGCAATCAAGTGACGTTGATTGATATGACCATTCCGAATACTAATAATTTAGAAATAAAGTACGAGAAGATCCTTAAGTACAGAGACCTTAAGATACAAGCAAAGAGACAGTAGAGGGCAGATAGTGTCTGAGTGATTCCAATGGCCACGTCGTCAACTGGTGTGGTAAAATACTTGCAACTGCCCACGCCGTGCGGAGATTCCTGGGAAATGAGGATATGTCACGTGGTCGTTCAGGGCCGATAACTTGGAAAGGGCTTCATCCGAGTTCAGTCCCTTTGGTATCTGAGATACCTGGGATGAGTGAATGTTCCCCTATGAGGGAGTATGAAAGCCCTTTAGGCTAAAGTCGGTAATAATACTAATAATCAGTAGGTACAGGAACCTCGAGATGCAAGTAAAGAGGCAGTGGACGGCAGACAGTGTGCGAATGATTCCAATACTCATGTCGTCAACTGGTGTGGTTTCTAAGAATATCCGAGAGAATAGTAAGAGACTGGAACTTGGAGAGCACCCTTATAAGGTTATGCAGAAGGTGGTAATACTTGCAACTGCCCACACTGTGAGATTTCTGGGAAATGAGGATGAGTTGCATTGTCATTCAGAAAGGTTGCAGTGCTATCGGGGCGGCAATGCCGCGGACAAGCCCTGAGGGAGAAAAAAAATTATCATTCAGGGCCCAATAACTTGGAAAAGGCTCCATCTCAGCTCAGTCCCTTTGGTATCTGAGATCCCTGGGATGAGTGAATGTTCCGCTTTGAGAGAGTGTGAAAAAAAATGTGCACCAGAACATGCTCCTGCCCTGACTTGTCTGTTTCAGACATCTTACAATAGAGGCATATTCCCTAGTAACTGGAAAACTGCTAGAGTACAACCCGTCCCCAAGAAAGGATACAAAGCGCTTCCTAGCAACTACAGGTCTATTTCTCTCTTCTCAGTCATCTCTAAAGTGATGGAAAAGTATATAAACACCAAATTACTAAAATTTCTTAAAAAACACAGTATAATCAATGACAGGCAGTATGGATTCCGTCAGCGCAGATCAATTGCCGACCTCTTTCCTTTGTCACCCATTCTTGGAACAAAACAAAAAAAATATTTTAAAAGAAAGACAGACAGCTGGACAGGTTAAATTTAGTTTTTTATTTAGCAGCTTGTGCTGAATAGAAGGTTCCTAGCAACTGCAGGCCTATTTCTCTCCTTTCAGTCGTCTCTAAAGTGATGGAAAAGTATATAAACACCGAATTACTAAACTTTCTTGAAAAACACAGTATAATCCACGACAGGCAGTATAAATTCCGTCAGCGCAGATCAACTGCCGAGCTCCTTTCCTTTGTCACCCATTCTTGGAACAAAACAAAAAAAATATTTTAAAAGAAAGACAGCTGGACAGGTTAACTTTAGTTTTTTATTTAGCAGCTTGTGCTGAATAGATGGTTCCTAGCAACTGCAGGCCTATTTCTCTCCTTTCAGTCGTCTCTAAAGTGATGGAAAAGTATATAAACACCGAATTACAATTTCTTGAAAAACACAGTCTAATCCACGACAGGCAGTATGGATTCCAGCGCAGATCAACTGCGGACCTCCTTTCCTTTGTCACCCATTCTTGGAACAAGTCTATGAAACTACACGGTGAATCCCAGATTGCTGCTCTAGACATATCCAAAGCATTCGACCAGGTCTGGCATGCAGCGCTGCTTAATAAACTTCCGGCCTATGGCCTACCACCAAAACTCTCTACCTGGACAGCAAATTTCCTCTCCAACCGGAGCATTTCTGTTGTGGATGGCCATTCCTCTAAACTGTATACAATTAATGCAGGAGTCCCTCAAGGTTCAGCTTTAGCCCCTACTTTGTTTCTTCTCCACATCAATGACCTCCTCTGTAGCACATCCAATCCAGTTCACAGTTACATGGACGACAGCACCCTCCACTCAAATATACAATATTCTAAGCCTGTCTGTTTAGCCCAATTAGATGAGGATCGCAGACTCATGGAGGGTTCTGTCTCTGTGGATCTCCAAAAATATTAGACTGGGGAAGTAGAAATTTTGTACAATTCAACTCCACTACATCTTAGTCTTGCTTTCTATCTCATAAGAGATACACCAGCCCTAGACCCATCACAATAAACAACCAAGTGAATCAAAGTAATGAGTCCGTTTCACTTGTTGGCATTTCTGTGGATCGAAATCTCAATTCGTACCAACATGTCACATCAATTGCAGAAGTGGCTGCTAAGAAATTAGGTTTCCTCTTCCGGGCTCGCAAATACTTTTCACCAGCTAATCTCTATACCTTATATGCTTCACAAATAAGGCCAAACCGAATACTGCTCCCACATCTGGGGTGCCGCTGCCGCTTTTACACTCGCTATCCTGGACTCCATCCAGAAGAGAGCTGTACGTCTCATCGGTGACCCGACCCTCACCCAAAGGCTGCCATCCCTTGCCCACCGACGTGCCGTTGGTGACCCCCATCTCTCTCTCTCTCTCTCTCTCTTTCTCTTATATATATATATATATATATATATATATATATATATATATATATATATATATATATATATATATATATATATATATATATATATATATATATATATATATATATATATATATATATATATATATATATCTGCACGGGCACTGCTCAGAGAAGCTTTCTTCGATAGTTCCTCCACCTGCTGCCCCCAACAGATCTACCAGGGGAACAGAGCGAATGCACCCTTTTACTGTCCAGTTCACTAGACATAGTACATCTTGTTATGCCCGCTCTTTAGTCCCGAGGACTTCCAAGTGGTGGGATTCCTTGCCAACACATGTTTTTCCTTCTCCTCTGAACCTACAAACCTTCAAGTCCAGAATTACCAAGTTGCCTCTTTCCTCCTTGTCGACACCCACGGTACGATAGTATTTAGGCTGTAAGCTCTCGTGGTGTGTTGTTGAAATTAAAAAAAAAAAAACTTCAGCATGGGAAGATCGATTGGAAATTGCGTGTTTTACAACAAATGGTCTCTATGGCAACGATATATCGCAGAATACGTGCTTTTGGGCTTCGTTCGTATGGCCTATTTTTATGTATCCCACTGACACCTCAACATAATGATGCTCAGCTTGAGGCAGATCAAATTGGGATAGTGAATGGAATCGTGTTGTATTCTCTGACGAGTCCCGATTCTGTCTTTGGGTCCACGGTGGTCGCAGAAGAGTGAGACTATTACGTGGAGAACGCAGAAATTTAGAATTTGCTGTAGAAGCGTATACAGCCCTTACACAGGGGGTCGTGGTATGCGGTGCGATAACATACGGTAGCAGGTCACTTCTAGTTTTTATTGACAGAAATTTAAATGCAAATGATTACATACGAAATGTACTGCAGCCTGTTGCACTGCCATTCTTACGAGGATGAATCCAACCCCTTTAAAACAAGACAACGCACGTCCTCATACAGCAAGGGTTACTACAAAGTTCTTACGAGAAGAGAACATGTGCGGGATATGATTGGAAACCGACTGGGTAAGTTACTCCAATCACCAAATAACCTAGTTGATCTTCGTCATCAGATTTAAGAAGCCTGGGACTGATCGAATGCATAAGAAACCTCGGCGAACCCATTCATTGTTAAATAAGTTTGTTAGTGTTTTAATATTTTAGTTTGAAAATTTAATAATTTTTGAGGTTTGATTAACCACACATTATGTATAAATTTTATTAAAAACTGATCAACTCTTATAGGGTGTTCGGATTTTTTGGAAAGTCAGTATACTTTTAGGACACATCAAGTTTATCTTGAAACTTTTAGATTATTTTTTTTAATTAAATTTTATTAGGTTAGTTTTAATAAGTAATAACTTACCTCCAAAAGTAGCAAATGGATATGGTAACGGTAGCGGCAGTGATGAAAAGGGTGAATCAGATCTACCTTCTGGATGCATCGATGGTCCTGGGGTCCTTGGTCTATCTGGTCTATCAAGGCATTCGGGATTGATGCGTAGGTGTTGCCTGGCAGGTAGCTACAAAATTATAACATGTTATGTAACAGTAATTTACAGGGTTCGAATCTTAAATAGGGAGAATATTTTTTTCTGGCATTTCAATATATTCTGATATCTGCACCTTGTTTTGCCGTGAAGGCATCTTCAGGCAAAATACATTTAAAAATGTTTATATGCGTGGTAATTATAGACAAAAGTTCGTTATTGTCACTATGTCTTCTTCCTTTAATGTTTATGAAGAGTAAGCAATAAGTCTGCTATCCTAACATATATTTTACAGGTATTCACACACACACACACACACACACACACACACACACACACACACACACACACACACACTCGCTTCGGCGGTACATATACTAAAATTGGAACGATACAGAGAAGATTAGCATGGCCCCTGCGCAAGGATGACACGCAAAATCGTGATGCGTTCCACATTTTTTTTCCAAATATTCAAGAATCTATACCATGATTATTCAAAGCAATCTGGTGCTGAGCTGAATGAAAACAAGTCTAGAGGATATTGGGTTGGAGGGTGGAAAAATAGAACAGATAGACCTTTAGATATTTCTTGGACCACAGAAGGTATAAATGTGCTTGGAATAAGGTTTTCTGACAACATGTCGGATGATGCGAATTATGCTTATTCAAAACTATTGCAGAAAGTAGATTCATCGCTCCAGAAATGGTCAACAAAGAGAGCATCACTCTCCCTGAAAGGGAGAAAAATAGTCGTGAACCAGTATATAGCACCAAAACTATGGCATGTGATGCAAGTTCTACCTATTACAAGCCAACAAATTGGTCACATTCAGAAAAAATTCGTGGATTTTATGTGGACAGGAAAACATTGGGTTACTGAAAGAGACCTTTATCTCCCAATTAAATCTGGTGGTATGGGGTTGGTACATATAGAATCAAAAATTAAGACGTTTCGACTGCACCTCCTCAATCGATTTATAGAACATACTTTAGGTAACCCCAAATGGAAAGCTTTTATGGAGTACTTCATTAGAAAGTCTAATACACTGGGTGTATCCTGGCAGTATTTTTTCTTAGAAGATAGTAAGCAGTACACGATATCAGTCTCCCAGTTCATTTTATCGATGAAGGAAGCCTGTGATCTGAAGAATATTTATATACCCGATTTTCCGAAGACAATTGAGGACCTGAAAGATATACCCACGGTCAATTCTAGGTTATTCATCCGTTTTGTGCCGCCATTATTCAGTTCTAAATGGGGTGAGAAAGGAATTACTAATCTTTCACATCTAATCCAAGATAACCAATGGATTTCTGCGCAAAAATTATCCACCATTTTAGGTTGTATACACCCATCACGTATAAAAGAAGAAATTATGGGACATTTTTGCAGAATAAAAAAGCACTTTCAAATAGGCGGTATGTCCTCAGGTACCAACCATTCGTTCAGCCTGCATTTCAAGGATGAATCTGGTTATGAAAGAAACATCTCAAAACAATCAAGAAAATATTTACAGAAGCTTTTTACAATGAAAACATTTAAAATGGACTCAAACGAAATAATGCAGTGTGAATGGACAGATGGGATAATTAACTGGTCAACGTATTTCAATAAACTTACACCAGGTCACGTATCGGAGATATCATGGCGCTTCGCAAAAAACCGCCTGGCAGACGCCATATTCTTAAACAGAGCAGGAATTAGAAACACCGACTCATGTCCATTCTGTACGAATGTCCAAGGAACTTCATGGCATTTGTTGATGATATGTCCAGAAAGTTTAGAATTATGGCAGTTTGTAAAAGTAATTTTGAAAAAAATTCTCCTACGCAATACTATAAGAAATGAAGAAATAGTCTGTGGTTTTGTGGAATCTACTGAAAAACAAGAACTCGCAAACTTTATGGTAAACCTAGCCAAATCAACAATATACAGCAACCTGATCAATTTCTTCAAGAACCAGATAAAACATGCATTTAAAGAAACCTACATAAAGAAGCTAAAGGCCCACATTTTTAACGAATATGCATGGTTTATGGGGAAAAACCGCCTAGTTTCGTTTCAAAATAGATGGTGTATTGGTGAAATAATTTGCAAACTCGACAACCAAGGACTTAATTTTTTAGAAACCTTGAGCCTGTAATTTTTCAAAGAACTTTGTAAAGACTCTAGTTAATGATACTTACATGTGGTGTATATATGTGTGTCTATATGTAGTCATTATGTGCGTGTGTATCTTGCACCAGGCTTATAGTTAAGAAAAAATTTCAAAATTGCATTTTATGGACCATGACATTGTATATGATATGTGTGTATAGATATGTGTATATATGTATGTATATTTAGTGATATGGATTTTGATGTAGAACTTATGGATTTAATAAATAATAATAATAATAATAATAATAATAATAATAATAACACACACACACACACGCACGCACGCACTCACGCGCGCGCGCACACACATACACACACACACACACACACGCACGCACGCACGCACGCACACACACACACACACACACACACACACACACACACACACACACACACACACACACACACACACACACACACAGTGTGATGATAAAGTTTGGAACATAATTCATAAATGCGTTATTTAATTGTTTCACATGAAACGCTCGGACAAGTCAATTTTATCTTTTCAATTGCCAACTTATGACGTAAAAATTACATTTATGACGTATTTCTGAATGATCACGTCATCATAAGTTTTTTTAAATTAAAAGACAACGATACTTTTTGCTGTTTTTCCATAGACCTGCTTACTACTTAAATGATGGTGAAAAAAAATTGGTACCTGACATTGCATTATTTACTTTAAAAAATGGAAACGTAAATTTAATAAGAAATAAAAAATATTCGGCACCGTTTTTATTTAGGGCGACTCCTCTTTAAAATAAGAGGGTTTTCCTCCACGTTTCTAAAGTAATGAAGACTTGATTTTGTGATTTTTGATACGTTGTCATGTAACTATTTGACAGTGGGAACAAAAAGTAAAGTCAAAATCAATTTTCAACAACACTCGTTGTGATAATTTATTGATTATTTGCTGTTATCAGTATTTGGTTATCGGACATATCGGTGCATTTTCGAATCACCTGGACTTACAATTTAGCCCGAATTGTTGATCTGTCGCACGTCGCAAGAACGCAACGCTATGCCAAGATTGCGCTTCGCCTCACCCCGGACATAACCAACAATCCCGCTACTTACGAAGAAGTTTCCCAAATAATCAAAACACCGCCCCTAAACGTGACATACGCACCGTACGCAGACGACACTACCATCCTCAGCAGCTCCACTTAGCCGAGGTTGATAACCCAACGTCTACAGACCGCCGTAGACGAGCTACAAGACTGGTATAGGAAATCATGTCTAGCCATAAACCCCAATAAATGTTCAGCAGCCCTATTTTCCAAGGGAGGCACACACCTCACAAACACGTATCATTAGACAACCGTCTAATTCCCTGGAAAGACTTTGCCAAATACCTCGGAGCTTTCCTCGACAAACGCTTAACATAGCGCCCCCATATCCAACATTCCCGACGAAAAGCCTCGATGTTCATCTCGAAGTTATTTCCACTTCTTAACAGAAATTCCAAATTGTCCATGAACAATAAACTGCTCATGTACAAAATCACAATCCGGCCAGCCTTGACCTACGTATCCCCTGCATGGACACCGCGGCCGACACAGACGTCCAGACCCTTGAAATTACCCAGAATAAAATCCTGAGAATAGTTACCGGAGGGCTATGGTTTGTCAGAAACAGTCGGGTCCACTTTGATCTGAAAATGCCTTCGATACTTAAGTTTATAACTTAGCTATCTACCACTCCCCTCAGAACTACAGGCCCATTAGCCTGCTACCAGTCATCGGTAAAATCGCCGAAAAACTGATTCAGAAAAGGCTAGCTTCTTTCACCTCAGAAAATCATATCCTCCCGGATGAGCAATTCGGCTTCAGACACCAGCACTCCACCACTGACCAAATCCTTCGTGTGGTGGAAAACATCACCAAAGGATTTAACATAAACAAGTCAACTGGTGCAATATTTCTTGACATTGCTCAAGCTTTCGATAGGGTTTGGCATGCGGGCCTCCTAAACAAACTTCTATCATTTAATTATCCTCTCCCTCTGATTCTGCTAATCAGGTCATACCTGCAACAGAGGAAGTACCAGGTCAAACACCTTGGAGCCAGATCTAGAACGTACCCAGCCACGGCTGGTCTCCCGCAGGGTTCTGCTATCTCCCCTCTGCTGTACAATATATTTGTCGCAGATATTCCGACAGCCCCCTAAACGTGACATACGCACTGTACGCAGACGACACTACCATCCTCAGCAGCTCCACTCAGCCGAGGATAATAACCGAACGACTTCAGACCGCCGTAGTCGAGCTGCAATCATGGTATAGGAAATCTCTTCTAGCCATAAACCCCGATAAATGTTCAGCTGTCCTATTTTCCAAGAGGAGACACACACCTCACGAACACGTTACATTAGACAACCGTCTAATCCCCTGGCAAGATTCCGCCAAATACCTCGGGGTTTTCCTCGACAAACACTTAACATGGCGCCCCCATGTCGATCACGCTCGAAAGAAAGCCTCGATGTTCATCTCGAAGCTATTCCCACTTCTAAATAGAAATTCAAAATTGTCCATGAACAATAAGTTGATCATGTACAAAGTCATTATCCGGCCAGCCTTGACCTATGCATCACCCGCATGGGCCACCGCGGCCGCAACACACATCAAGACCCTTCAAATCATCCAGAACAAAATTCTGAGAATGGTAACCGGAGCGCCATGGTTTGTCCGAAACAGTCAGATTCACTCTGATCTGCAAATGCCTTCGATACTTGAGTTTATAACTCAACTATCCACAACCCAGTTCGCAAAAGCCGCTTCTCACCCAAATGCTCTTCTCCGTAGTGCCACCGACTACGACGAGCAACTTCCACACAAGCATAAGCGTCCAAAGCTTATACTTACCCGCTAAACGCCCCCGCGGCAAAAAACAGAATGGAAACATTCATTCCCTAAAAAGTCATTGTGTGTAATTCTTTCCGACGGAGGTATGGACTAAGGTCCGGTACTCCCTGGGAGGGGGTTTTAGTGAGTACAGTCTCACAGTACCTCGATATCCCACGGAACCTATGGGGCCGTGAATGGGGTCTGCATGAGCATTTCCCCCTCCTGCATCCAACAAAAAAAAATAATAAAAAAAAAATCTACCACTCAGTTCGTAAAAGCCGGTTCTCACCCAAATGCTCTTCTCCGTAGGGCCACCGACTACGATGAGAAAATTCCACTTGGGCATAAACGCCCGAAGTTTATCCTTAGCCGATAACTCCCGGCGGTAGAGCAGAATGAAAACATTCAAATCCCAACGTAATTGTGTGAAATCTCTCCGACGAAGGTATGATCCGGTACTCAAGGGAGTGGAGTTTAGTGGGCAGGAGTCCCAAATTACCTCGATATCCCACACTACGGTGTGTGAATGAGATGTGCGCGCAGCATTCTGCACTCCTGTATAAAAAATTATCGTGTGGCACAACAATCAAGTTGGTGATGTCTTAAGAGACTAGAGACACTAGACTTTGCTTTTCATGGACTATACCATTAAAAAATCCACCAAGTATTATGTGAAGTATGCAAAAAATTATAATAAGCTTAATATTATTTGCCACACAGGCATGTATCTCGATTATATTTTTCTGGGATATCATTTTGATTATGTTTCACTAAGAATATGACTTGAAAATGATAAAGTATTTATCATTTATGTAAATAGCATATAGACTTGCATTGGTATGTATAAAAGCTAGATAACAGAAAAGAAACGCGACCCTTATCTTATTAAAGGACGATAAGATACAATGCGTTATGAATCAGCTATAAGGAATGAATGAAACGAATTCCGCGTTATCAAAACGTTATCGAGAAAATATCATGCAGATATTAAACAATGTTATGTATTATAAAATTTTGTTTGGGCCCATTGCAAAGCAAAAAATCATTACACGATCGATGTAATTTTCAGGCTGTTTACACAAAAATTTCTCCTGCAAACATTTCTTGACGAAAATCCGGTAAAAATCTGACCTATCTCTATTTTGTCCAAATTAAGAGATATTTTTAGTGAATTTTTATTGAAAAAAATTCACTAATAGAGAAGTATCGATGGTGAGACTTTGCAAACATTTTTTCAAACGAACTAGGACCCCTAGAACCCACATCCGTGGTCAGTTTCAACTTATATATATATATATATATATATATATATATATATATATATATATATATATATATATATATATATATATATATATATATATATATATATATATATATAAAAATAATTAACCGATTTCGATGAAACTCGGCAGGCGCCTTTCTTTTATTAATGGCTTGGATGAGTTCGTTATCCAAGAAAATCGGACAGGGTTTTCCGGGAAATTTTTTAATTTTCTTCCGCCAAAATTTTTTTTTTCGCGAAAATTACAAAGCTGTTTTCATGAAATTTACTATATATGTTGCCTTGCGAGAGACCTCACTACGTACCAAAATTCAACTTTTTAAGTTTATAGAAAATTTTTCTTTCGAAAAAAATTGTTTCTCCGAATATTACAAAGTCATTTTAATGAAATTTGGTGGATATCTTGCCTTAGGAAAGTCCTTACAACATACCAAAATTAAACTTTCTAAGTTTATAGAAAATTGAGTTATTCAAGTTTGAAGCATTTAATAAAAATTCACTACCATAACGCACTTGCAGCGTCCCGAACTTTTTAGATTTACGTAAGTACATTTGGATAACCCAAATCACCACAGCATATATTTTTAAAGACCTGACGATCGTTTCACAAACAAGGTTAGCGTCATCAGACGATGAAAAATTCTAAACTGCTTACTAATAAACATCACCTTGTATACTGAGTTGTAGGTAAAGACCGATACCGAGAGGGAGACTAAATCGCAGGCAAATTTTCTGTGTATTGTATTTATATTGCCGGACGAGGTTTTTGAAGTTCCTTTATAACTTTACCTGGCAAGTTTGGGAATATTTGATCTATATCAGAGACAAACAAAGGACTAAAAATTAGTGGCGGCGCTCGGTTTAAGGAACTTTTGTTTTTTCTTGCCTTATAAATACTTTCGTACGCATCTAGCTTCGCTGGCTGCCAAACGTTTTTAGTGAATTTTCGTAGAAAAAATTCACTAATAGGGAGATCCCGACTTTTGAATTTTCAAAAAATTTTTGCAAATTAGCGCGAACTAGGACCCCTAGACCCCTCCGGGGTCAGTTTCAATATATATATCATGTACCTTTCTTTTGTAAATGGCTAGGATAAGTTCGTTAGTCAGGAAAATCGAACGAGGTTTTACGGGAAAATTTTGAGTTTTCATTCGTAAAAAATTCTTATCTTAAAAAGTAATAAGCCGATTTTAATTAAATTTGGCATGTACCTTCCTTTTATAAATGGCTTTGACAAGTTTGTTAGTCAGGAAAATCGGACGAGGTTTTCCGGGAAAATTTTGAGTTTTCATTCGAAAAAAATTTTTATCTCAAAGAATAATTAGTCGATTTTGATAAAATTTGGCACGTACCTTCCTTTTGTAAATGGCTTTGATAAGTTCGTTAATCAGAAAAATCGGATGAGGTTTTCAGGGAAAATTTTGAGTTTTCATTTGAAAAAAATTTTTATCTTAAAAAATAATAAATCTATGATAACAAAATTTGGTAGGTAGGTTTACGATATAAAAAGTAAACTATACACCAAAATTTAGATTTCTATGTTACAAGAAAAAAAAGTTATAATAAAATATTTTGTGCCAGATCATTTCGAAAATTCACTACCCTAACGCACTTGCTGTGTCCAGGCTTTTTTATAAGTTTCAGATTTACTTTATCAATGTGGTGTTTATTATCCCGAATATGTTGTGAAACGCGTGACTTGTCCACACTATCGTATCTCAGCTGCGCTAGATGTTCACGACATCTAGTCTCAATGGTTCTCTTAGTCTGCCTAACGTATTTAAGATTAGAATCTTTGCAACCTATCTCATAGGCATTTCAGTGGATTTATCTGTATCTTTCGTATTACCTAACAAATTTCTTAAATTCTTTTTTGTCGAAAAATTTACGTGCAAATCAGCTTTTTTAAAAATGTTCTGGAGACCCCTTATGATACGCGGTTCAAAATGTAGGCAAATATCATATGATATCAAAACCTCGCCTTCAACCAATATTTTGATATTTTGATATCATTTGATGTAGCGTCCCCACGAAACAAACGCTAACATATTTAGAAGAGTTGTTGAAATTGAATAACATAAATGAAGAAGTTTGCAAAGAATATTTAACTTTAACAAACCTTTGTATAAAAAAAATATTTTTCGATTTAACAATAAGTTTTTTGAACAAACTGAAGGCACAGCAATGGGCAACCCACTCTCTCCATTCATTCCAGGCCTTTTCATGAGTAGATTTGAGACGGATTTAGAAAATGAAAGTGAGTATTTTCCTAGAGTATGCTTTCGTTATGTGGATGATATTTTTGCAGCGCTTAACACAAATATATGCGAAGTACACGATTTTATAAAAGACTGAACTGTCAAATTGATTGAGTAAAATTCACCCACGAATTAGACGTTAACAGTAAACTTCCCTAGATGTACTAGTTATTAAAAATAACGACTCTCTTGAATTCTGTGTCCACAGGAAAGAACCTACAACTCCAACTTATATTCCAAATGACTAACATCATACGTTTGCACAAAAAACAGCCAGTTTAAATTGCTTAGTAAATAGATTAATAAAATTTCGCTTAGGTAAAAGTAGATATAATATAGAATTAGAGTATGTACATTAAAAACGTGGCCAAATATAACGGATATTCGAATTGCTTAGTTGCT
This sequence comes from Tillus elongatus, assembly GCA_964006375.1. Lineage (NCBI taxonomy): Eukaryota > Metazoa > Arthropoda > Insecta > Coleoptera > Cleridae > Tillus > Tillus elongatus. Next base: position 113,748,256 of record OZ023269.1, on the reverse strand, counting down.
TAGCTACCTTTTGAACTGCGTATCACAAGGAGCCTCGAGACCCGATTTGAAGCTAACTTTTTTGACAAAAAATAATTTAAAAAATGTGTTAGGTAATACGAAAGATAAATATAAAGCCGCTGAAATGTCGGGTATCTATGAGATAGGTTGTAAAGGTTGTAATCTTAAATACGTTGGGCAGACTAAGAGAACCAATGAGACTAGATTTCGTGAACAACTGGCACAGCTGAGATACGGTAGTGTAGATAGGTCATGCGTTTCAGAACATATTTGGGATAATAACCACCATATTGATAAAGAAAATCTAAAACTTATCAAAAATGTTAGATAGCCAGCGAAGCTAGATGTGCACGAAAGTATTTATATTTCTAAGACAATAAAAAAGAAAAGTTCCCTAAACCGAGCGTCGCCACTGATTTATAGTCTTTTGTTTGCGCTCTGTCTCTGATACAGATAAAATATTCCGAAACTTGCCAGGTACAAAGGAAGTTACAAAGGAAGTTCAAAAATTTCGTCCGGCAATAAAAATACAATACACAGAAAATGTGCCTGCGATTTAGTCTCCCTCTCGGTATCGGTCTTTACCTGCAACTCAGTATACAAGGTGATGCTTATTAGTAAGCAGTTTAAAAATTTTCAGCCTCTGATGACGCGAACCTTGTTAGTAAAATAATCGTCAGATCTTTATAAAGATGTGTTGTGGTGATTTGGGTTCTCCAAGTGTACTTATCAGTGCTTATCACAGTAATACTAAAGTGGTCAACAAAAAGATGGACAAAATAAATTTTTAGCACAGTTTTCAATTAGTTGTTACTTTTTTAAATGTTCACTTTTTTAATGTGGTTTGCACTGCGCAAAATCCTGCTTTGTCTAGATTATACAGAAGAACACAATTTGTTGGAAAAGTTTAAAATTTTATATTATACTAGGTGGAAAATAAAGCCGTGTAAAAGTTGCAAATATTTCGTTTTTTTTTTAAATTATTGTCTCCCATTATAGATAATAAGTGAGCTAATATCAATATATCCAAACGTTTTCTCCAGTTTTTTGATTAAGACCTTTTGGCATATTATACAGGGCGAAACAAATAATTGTGAAAATCTTGGTAGCGATATTTTAAAAGGGCTGTAATTTGGAAACGCGTTCACGGATTTTGATGGTCCTTGCGCGGTTTGAAAGTTTCTTTAATTTAGTTTTTCCCTAACCAGACGATCTTTGGTCCAAATGAGGTTTTTACATTATACAGGCTGGCTGAAAATTCAATACTTTCATCGTTTATCATATCAGCAATATCTACTAAAGTAGGCCGTGTAGATGAACGTGATATACAGTTTATTATGGGCAAATTAATAATAATAACATTTAAGTGCGTAATTAACAAAAGGAAACGTAATATCGAGAGAAACCACCATAAACACGGTGCACTTTCTTTACCATTCTTGGCATATGAATGATTAAGTTAGCAACGAAATCCTATGGAATAGCCCCCCAAACTGCATTCGCCAATTCATTCAAACTATTAAATCCATGCTCTCCCCCATTTAATTTTCTTTTCATCATGCTCCAGAAGTGCTCAATAAGATTCATATCTGCAGATCTCGCAGGCAAATTCATAAAAAAATATAGTACCTTCTGTCATTTAGAGTTGACGTGTTGTCACCCACTAAATTGGAAAATGTGTTTTGTGTCAATATTTAATATTTCATTTCTTAGCTAGTGCTACTTTTAAAATCACAAATATTTTGAAAACGGTTGATTGTAGCGCCATTATACACGTATATCTTTTTTCTAACCAAAAGTTTATAAAAATAAAAAAAGTGTGGGTATTTTTAATACCTAAATAGTATCCCAAGCAGCGCCCTCTATCCGCTAGAGCTAAACTGGAAATGAATAATTCTTTATCATTATGAAAAATTCCTAGCCAACATATAACCGGAAAAAAAACTCCTATCCTATCAACGAAAATCGAAATTCAATTCCTCAGTCTAACAGCCTGTATCTCCTTTAATATTGACGTTTGGACTAAATTAAGTAATTTTTAAATGTTTTAACAACACCACGAGGGCTTACAGCTTAAATACTATCGTACCGTGGGTGTCGACAAGGATGAAAGAGGCAACTTGTTAATTCTGGACTTGAAGGTTTGGAGGTTCGGAGAAGGAAAAACATGTGCCGGCAAGGAATTCCACAAATTGGAAGTTCTCGGGACAAAAGAGCGGGCATAACAAGATGTTCTATGTCTGGTCACCTGGACAGTAAAAGGGTTTATTCTCTCTGTTCCCCTGGTAGAGATGTTGGGGGCATCAGGTGGAGGAACTATGGAAGAAAGCTCCTCTGAGCAGTGCCCGTGCAGATATCTATGAGAGAGAGAGAGAGAGAGAGAGAGAGAGAGAGGGGGGGGGTCACCAACGGCACGTCGGTGGGCAAGGGATGGCAGCCTTTGGGTGAGGATAGGGTCACAGATGAGACGTAGAGCTTCTTCTGAATGGAGTGGAGTCCAGGATAGCGAGTGTAGGAGCGGCAGCGGCACCCCAGATGTGGGAGCAGTATTCGAGGTTTGGACTTACTTGTGAAGTATATAAGGTATAGAGGTTAGCTGGTGAAAAGTATTTGCGAGCCGGAAGAGGAAACCTAATTTCTTAGCAGCCGCTTCTGCAATTGATGTGACATGTTGGTGCCAATTGAGATTTCGATCCACAGAAATGCCAACAAGTGAAAAGGACTCATTACTTTGAATAACTTGGTTGTTCATTGTGATGGGTCTAGGGTTGGTGTATCTCTTATGAGATAGAAAGCAAGACTGATATTTGGTGGGGTTGAATTGTACAAGATTTTTACTTTCCCAGTCTAATATTTGTTCGAGATTCACGGAGACATGAGTCTGCGATCCTCATCTAATTGGGCTAAAGAGACAGGCTTAGAATATTGTATATTTGAGTGAAGAGTGCTGTCGTCCGCGTAACTGTTAACTGGGTTGGATGTGCTAGAGAGGAGGTCATTGATGTGGAGAAGAAACAAAGTAGGGGTTAAAGCTGAACCTTGAGGAACTCCTGCATTAATTGGATACAGTTTAGAAGGAATTTGCTGTCCAGGTACAGAGTTTTGGTGGTAGGCCATAGGCCGGAAGTTTATTAAGCAGCGCTGCGTGCCAGACCTGGTCGAATGCTTTGGATATGTCTAGAGTGACAATCTGGGATTCACCGGGTAGTTCCATAAACTTGTTCCAATTAAGTGTTTATATGCTTTTACATCACATTAGAGACGACTGAAAGAAGAGAAATAGGCCTGTTGTTGCTAGGAAGCGCTTTGGATCCTTTCTTGGGGGCGGGTTGTACTCGAGCAGTTTTCCAGTTACTAGGGAATATACCTCTATTGTAAGATGTCTAAAACAGACGAGTCAGGACAGGAGCAAGTTCTGGTGCGCTTTTTTTGAGAACAATTGCTGGCATCTCGTCAAGGTCAGAGGCTTTCCTGGTATTAAGAGAAGAGAGCATCTTTCGTACCTTTTTAGTTTTGAAAATGATATCCGTCATTTTATGCGCGACATTGGGGACTGTTGGTGGTTGAACATTTGTAGGGGGGTTGAGAGTAAATTTGCCGGCGAACGAGGCAAAAAGTTCAACCTTGCCCGGGGCGGTAGAAACAATTTCATCCCCTGAAACAATTTCATCCCCTGAAACAAGAGACGGGAACGTGCTCTTGCAGAAATTATTCCCAATAGATTTAGCAAGAGTCCAGAAAGGTTTGCTGCCGTTGGAGCCTGAGAGGACTGTGTTTTTGATGTGGTTATTAAACGAGTTTTTTACCCAAGAAAGAATGCTGACATAGCGGTTTCTTGCGTCGTTAAATGCTTGACGGTTTTCTTGACTGGGATTGTGTAGAAGCGTTTTGTAGGCTTTGACCTTTTAAAGTCTGGTCTTGTCACAGGATTTAGAGAACCAGGGCTTTTGAGTAGCTGAAGAGGTTTTCTGTGTACGTGGAATAAATAATTCCATGCCAGCTTGGATAGTTTCGGTGACGTTTTGTGAGATATCAGAGGGGTCAGGTTGAGAGAAGTAGACAGACGCCCATGGAAATGAGGAAAAGTAATCCCGCATTTCGTCTCAGTTCGCAAAGTTGTAGTGCCAAACGATACGTGGGTGTGATGACTGTGTGTCCTCGGGTTGCATTGCGCAGGAAGCAGTGTCCATGCGGTGGTCTGAGCGACCAATAAGGGGGGCGGTGACTGATATCTTATAACATTCAGGTTTTGTGGTAAGAGGGAGATCCAAGGGATTTGAGCTGTGTGTTGGGATGCGAGGAAAGTAAGTAGGTTGCTGAACCATATTGGCTAAAAAATTGCTGACTGCAAAGGCTTTGGCTAAATCGTAATATTTTGAGATTTGAAGAATCTACTGCTGCTTGGTGTACCATTGCTTTGGACGAGCCTATACAAAAGAATAATAATCCTATTCCGGAACTAATGCTAAACACATAAGCAAAAAAATAGGCTATGACTAAACAGTACAAACAGCTACAAAAAGAAAACTGAACTTACCCTTCGACCTTTGACCTTTCTTTTACGTTTTTCTTTTATTACAGGAGGACTCAATGTCATTATTTCAGGTGTTTTCGGTGCAGATGGCGTACCTGGTGGTGACCCGTCAAAACAAATAGTAGGATCAATGTCATCTAGACTATTTGACATTTTTAATGAAGCTATATTGATTGGTTCTATAGTAACATCACACGGTAGACTAGAAATTTTATTTACGATTTCTTCAGAAGGCATATCGATTACTAAACCAGGGCTACCTTCACGTGAATCCATTTTATCCTCTTTTTTAATGCCCTTTATGTCTTTTACGTTAAAAATCTTTTTCAGATTATTTAGTTTCTTTCTATCTGGTTCCGTTAACAGTTTGTCTATTAAATCAGGTACTGTAACCAATGGTCCTCCCTCCTGAATGGCGTTCTTCATGGGTATTGGGGTAATTGTTGTGTTTAGTTTTTCAGTCTTCAGTCTAGCAGCTGCTAAAGTTTTATTGGTTTTATTTTGCTGATTTGCAGGTCTTACTGGCATTGGTACTTGAGAAATTTTCACTTCTGTGCCATTAGGCAAATTATTCAGAAGATTATTTTTCTGCTTCAATTTGGTAAAGTCCTTCACTATTGGTAATTTCTTTTTGTCGTCCGGAAGTGGTTTAAAAAGTTCCTTGCCGACTTTCTCTCGCTTTTTCTCGAGTTTCTTAACAAGTTTCACTGGTTTTTTAAGCGGTTCAACATTTTCTGGTAACGGTGGTGGTGGTGGCGGTGGAGGTTGAACAACTGGTTCAACTGGTGGTGGGATCGGCGTACGAGATTCGGGTAATTTCCCTTCTCTTGCAGGTGATAAAAACCCAGAAGTTGTCATCATAACACTGCTAATTTCTCTTGTGGGGCGACTACTTTCTTCCTCCCTGCGAAAACTGTTCATATTTCTTTCATGTAATTTGGGCGCCAATGAAAAACGACACATTTCCACAAGTATGAAAATTGTAGAAAAATATTACATCCACAGTTTTTAACTCATAAGTCATTAGGTACAGTTTTTAATTCAAATAACATATATGTTATTTAGTTAATTGACTAAACTAGCAAAGTAATGCTAAACACTGAGGTGGTTACAAATGAACGTGTGAGTGTATGTTTTAAATAGTTATTCGAAAATAAAATCGATTTTCGAAGGATACACATCACCTTGGAATTTGTTTCAAATTAACTTTATCAATCTATTTCGTAAATTGATCGTTCGTAAATTTCTTCCATTTATTTAACCATACGCCATACATGCTTTTATAAACTGGAAATAATATGATAGGGTTTAAACCCCCTTATTTTCTTTTACAGTATATTTATTAGGGTTAAGTACGGAGGTGGATCAAATATAAACGATACTTTTTCTGAGAGAATGACTATATCTCTTCGAATCAAACGGACGTATTGAAGAGTGACAAGTATCAAATATCACTTGCACATAGTTTCCCTATAACGTGTATAATGGAATTCAATAGAAACCAAGGCTGAAAACAGACTCGTTCCTGAAACACGCAATTCAATATTGCTCTAAGTCTAATTTATAAAACAAAAAGGGCACTGATGTACCCCACTGCCGATGGGAGCCACCCAAAGTATTGTTGCTTTACCGTATTTTATAGGGATGTGAGATTTTCCGACAAAAGAGACTACCTATATGCGAAAAATCGACAATTTACTAAACAACACAGACTATAAACAGATCGCTAACCATCCTACAACTCACCTTGAGAAGAAAACCAAAACTATCATCAACAACTCCCAACTCAGTCCTGGCACCAAAAAAGAGCTGATCCCCGCGAAAAAACCCTCTCGCATCCCTAGAAAATACGGTATCCCGCAAGTCAACAAGCCTGATATTTCCCTTCGCTCTATCGTAAATGCCTACTGTTCACCCACACAAAAACTCGCAAAACATCTAGCCAAAATTCTCCACCTGTCATAGAAAAAGTCTGGACGCAGCAGGTGCGTTATGGAAGTGAATTTTCATAAAAATGTATTTAATAGCCAATACGTCTCTTTAATGCAAGCAGGCATCAATTTGGTTACCGGTATAACCTATACAGTAGAAAAAATGTACCATATTTTACCAAAATAACTTATCATTTGAAGATGTACAACAATTTTCTACAATAAATTTAAAATGTTTCCGAGAAAACTGGTTACGTAGTCAACGAATCTTATGTTAACAGCAACTTGAATTTTTGAAATTCCAAGCATTTAATGAATATTCGCTACCAAAACGCACTTACTGCGTCTAGATTTTTTTACTTACAAACATGCATCATATTTCGATAAAAAATGCAAAAATGCAATAATATAAGGGATGTTCGAAAAAATGTGTAGGTATCACCAACGACTTATGGGTCAGCCTGTGATTGACAACATAATTTTATAAGATGCAGCTCAAGACACCCTATAATTAACGTATACAATTTTTTTCTCGTATCTTGTATAATAACAATTATACTTAATTTTACCGTAGAAATGCGTCACCCTGTATATATGTAAACCGATAAAAATTGAAACTAAACCCGGATATGAATTCTAGGGGGCCTAGTTTGCACTCATTTGAAGGATTTTTTAAAAATTCATAAGTTGCGGTCTGCTCATTAACGAATTTTTTCTACGAAAATTAGTTAAAAATTATAGGCGGTTAAACGATAAACTTAACTAAAACTACTGCCAAAGCATCAGAAACAGGGTCTATTTGAAATGAATTTTCGGGAAATATTTTAGTAAAATGGAGGTTGAAGCTGAAAGTTTTTGACTTTGTTCTCGTTACACTTACAGGCCTAAATTTTGGTACATGGCGCACTCTTTATAATACAAATACGCTTACCAAATTTGGTTGCCCTTACTTTGTTATTTCCGGAAATATAATGTTTCTCCAAAAGAAAACACAAAATTTTCCGGGAAAACCTGGGCCCATTTTCCTGGCTAACGAACTTATCCAAACCACTTGCAAAAGGAAGGTACGTACCAAATTTGATCAAAATCGGCCCATTAGTTTTTGAGTTATCAGTGTGTTACATACATACATACATATATATATATATATATATATATATATATATATATATATATATATATATATATATATATATATATATATATATATATATATACAGAGTTAGTAAAAAGCCCCGGAACGGTCGAATATCTCCGTTATTAATGACGCAATTTTTTTGGATTTTTGTAATGACGAATGGTCACAAATAAGCCTTTTTTTGTTGTAACACATTCACTTTTTTCTCACTTCTGGTTTAACAGGGAATTACTCCAACTGATTTTTTTTTAAATGGGACATTTGTATTATTTGCCAATTTCGGATGCAGAATAAAAAACTACGTTCTGAAACATCAACATGTCTTTTGTAATTGATAACACCAAAAAAAATTCCTAATGCAAAATCAAGACATATGTTATAAAAGTTCGTAATATAATTTAAACTAAAGTATTTGTTCTAATTGTGCTCCGTCTACAACTATATAAACTATCAACAAAATGACTCACTGAATTTTGCATCACTTCTTGCGTAATATGGTTGATTTCTTCGGTTATTCGCCCCTGTAATTGTTCCAGATCATAAATCGTTTTTTTTTATACACCTGACATTTCAAGTGACCCCCACAAATTAACATCAACTGAGGTTGTGGTATTGTATTTGAGCAAGTTGAATGTCTGCACGTTCCGCCCTTCGGAAGGGGCGTTAAGCCGTCAGTCCCGTGACCATGCGATGTTGGGCACGTTCAAGATCCCTACCCTCCTTACAGAAAGGCAGGGGTTCGGCAACATTTCCAGGATAGTGAGGTGAAACTGCTCCCTGGCGTCGGTGATTGGCCATACTCGTGGAAATAGGCCGACGTTAAATAAATAAAAACACACACATACAAAACACCTCTATCTGAAACCCTTTGTTTGAGAACGGATACGACTAAATTCACATATTACGAAACATCAGCAACCAGCCACTACACCCCCAACAAGAACAGACAAGAGTCCCCGCAACAGCACAAAACCTTCTTACCAATCATTAAAGGTGTCATCGACAAAATCAGCGGAATTTTTAAAACACATAATATTAAAACCATATTCACAACAGAGCAAGAACTACCTAACCTATCAAAAGACTCCCAGGGATACGATTGCAAACAAATCCCACGCAGTTTACGAAATTCCTTGTTTCGACTGCTCCCGAACCTAGTGCAAACGAATAGACGTACCCACAATAGAATATATGAACACGCCCTCGCGGTTAGAAAATCCGACCCCTCATCCGCACAGGACATGCATCATATTCACATGACACAAAATAGGCTTTAACAAGGACAGAACAATAGTCCCAGTTTACAATTTCAAAACCAGAATTATCCGCGAATCGATCGAGATCGAAAAACGGGCCTATTGTTTAAATAAAAGAGATGGTGGTCTGCACCTTCCGATTACTTGGAAACCTATTATATCCTCATTACAAACACACAAAATGACAGTTAATTCAATAAACAATTGAACTTCCCCATTACCTGATTTAACAGATACCTCTAACCAGCTTTATCCTATAAGTACCGTTACGAAAGCACCTGACCTGACCTGACCCTCCTCGACTAATTAAACTGATAACGAGCCAGGTAGATGAAATGTTATAAATAATACAAGACTTACGACGATCAGATATCTCTTAGGTCTAGGGTTGAACACACTGAGACCTTAGAGACGATCTCCAGTGAGATTTGAGGAGTATGCAGATTAAGGCCCCTTATTTGAGTTACAGCAATCCAACCTATCCTTATCAACCGCTCTAAGTAAGCAGATTGAGGCCTTAAGAGTTTATTCCCTTTCATATTTCCTTAACCTCTTGAAAATTGCTCCAAAATAGGAGCCAAAACGTCGAGTTTTATAAAATTCTGGACGCGGTCATCCCGAGAATCAAGTATATCTCATACACTGTGCCCCGGATCGACGCATGAATAAATGAAAGACCGCAATTCTTTGAGTTGGAACTTCTTTTTCTGGGAATAAGCCCTGCTTGAAAAGAAAATAATTTGTGTCATAATTTTAATTTCCAAAAGTCAAGTATGGCTTGAAAATTTACAAAAACTAATTTTTTACACTAGCAAAGTGCCTTTACGCTAGGAGATACGAAAAAATGTTATTACAAAAGATGATAGGACAGAAAAATATATTTGATTTTTGTAAATTTAAATTATGACGCAAATTATTTTCTATTCAAGCAAGGAAGAGAATGAAGTTTCAACTCAAAAAATTACAGTCCTTTTCACCTATTAATGCGTCTATCCGGGGACACTGTATATATATATATATATATATATATATATATATATATATATATATATATATATATATATATATATATATATATATATATATATATATATAAAGGGTGGCGCATTGAAAACGCAACAGACCGATTTGCGCCCAGAGAATATTTTTTTTAATAAACGCTGAAATACGTCAATTTTAATATTGAGAAGGACATGTTTTGACATAAAACTCAACTTTGTCACATCAACCCCTTAAGGGTGGTGATAACAACCCTTATATTTTAAATAGGGAACATGGGTCGAGTGTTACATCATTTGAAAGCTCTTTCTTTTCTAAAATCAGCACACAAATTTTTTTGGAAGTTTTATGAACTCGTTTAAAAATTATTCACAGTTGAAGATGCAAAAACGCATTTCACTCATTCCGATAAGAAATGTGCTGATAGTCAATGTTTTGTTGGTTTGTAAACAAAAAATTGACTATCAAAACATTTCTTATCGGAATAAGAGAAATGCGGTTTATTATTTCAGTTTATCGGTCGGTTTGATACTTGATAGTACTACCGGAAATTAATTTCACAATGGTGTATTCTGTAGAAGAAAGAGTTGAAATAATTACTCTTTTTTTCAAAAACGATAACTGTGCCAACCGTACCACAAATTTGTTTAATGAACGACATCCGAACAGACATGTTAACAGAAAATACATTTTGGAGTTCGTTGCAAAGTTTCGACAAAGTGGTTCAGTAGCCAACAAAAAAACGGGATCCTGAACGTGAATTTCCGGTTAGAAATGAGACTACTGAGATTGAAGTTTTAGGACAAATTGCTGCAGACCCAACTTTAAACACGAGAAAATTGGCCACTGTTTCAAACATCAAAAGATTCATATTCAGCAAATATTGAAGCATCATAAATTTCACCCGTATAAAATTCATCTTATACAACAACCGAATGAAGATGATTTTGATCGTCGGCTGGAGTTTTGTGAAGTTATGACTGCACGAATAGCTGATAACGGGAACTTTCTGTTTAATATCTGTTTTTCAGACGAGTGTACGTTTTTGTTAAACTCTACAGCCAATCGTCATAATTGTCGTTATTGGGCAGATAATAATCCAAGAAATTTTCACGAAGTCTACACTCAAACTCCACAAAAATTGAATGTCTGGACTGGCATTTTTGGAGACCGTTTAATCGGATCAATTTTTCTTGATGGAAATTTGAGTGGCGAAACGTATTTGGAGTTATTAGAAGATATCGTTTACCCTCTACTAATTGACATTGTTGAAAATGATGATTGCTATCAAGAAAATCAATTAGTGTTTCAACAAGATGGAGCTCCTCCGCATTTTTCACAACGTGTTAGGGAGTTTTTGAACTGAGAGTTTCCAGGACAATGGATTGGGCGTAGAGGTGCTATTGAGTGGCCCCCTAGATCACCGTATTTAACTCCTTTAGACTATGGGGCCATTTAAAGAGTAGAATTTACGCAACAGAACCGGAGTCTCTGGAAGAATTACGACGACGCATTGTTGAAGAATGCCGTCCAAGAACTCCACAAATGCTCCAGAATGTCAGAGCTCGTTTTGACCAAAATTTGTACTTTTGTATGGAAGCTGGTGGTCAACAATTTGAACACTTACTTAACTGAATAAACATTTTTGCACGTTTGGTTTTGATTTTTTGTTTTTTTTAACGAAAAATTGACTAATTAGTGCATTGCTTATCACAATGAATGAAATACGTTCTTGCAACCCCAACTGTGAATAATTTTTAAACGAGTTGATAAAACTTCCAAAAAAAGTAGTGTGCTGAATTCAGAAAAGAAAGAGTTTTCAAATGATGTATCGACCCATGTTCCCTATTTAAAATATAAGGGTTGTTATCACCACCCTTAAGGGGTTGATGTGACAAAGATAAGTTTTATGTCAGAACATGTCCCCCTCAAAATTAAAATTGACGTGTTTCAGCGTTTCTTAAAAAAAATTCTGGAAGCAAATCGGTCTGTTTCGTTTTCAATGCGCTACCCTGTATATATATATATATATATATATATATATATATATATATATATATATATATATATATATATATATATATATATCCACACACACTATCGGATAAAAGTAAAGCAATTTTTTGATTTTGTTCAAAGAAATGGGTCTTTGATGCAGGTAAGTTTAAAAATTAATTTTTCGGCTTGGTTAGCTTATTCGTTTTTTTATTATTACAGAAATGAATATACCAAAAAAAGGCTGGACGCAGCAAGTGCGTTATGGTAGTGAATTTTCATAAAAATGATTTGGCACAAAATATTTTATTATAACTTTTTTTCTTGTAACATAGAAATCTAAATTTTGGTGTATAGTTTACTTTTTATATCGTAAACCTACCTACCAAATTTGGTTATCATAGCTTTTTATGTTGAGATATAAAAAAAATTCGAATGAAAACTCAAAATTTTCCCGGAAAACATCGTCCGATTTTCCTGACTAACGAACTTATCAAGCTATTTACAAAAGAAAGGTACGTGCCAAATTTTATCAAAAGGAAGGAATATGGCTGCCAATTTTGCGCACCCTCTCTTGCCCAAATACAGCGTGTCCAAAATATTTCGCGCCACGATGAAAGAGGACAAGTAGAACAAATTCCAAAGTAAAAAACGCCGCGAAAAACTAAGTGTTGGATGTATAGGAGAATCAAGAGAATTTCTTGGAAAGATCCGTGGTTGTTACGACCAAGAATAGTTTCTGAAGTTTCTGGAGTTACTCCGCGGACTCTTCAATGAAGATTTGCAGCAGACGTCCAGTCAAGAAGCCGCTGGTTTCCGAGTAAATCCTCTCCCCAGACTTGAATTTGCATGACGACATTTGATTTGGACAGTTCAAAACCGCAAAAAAATATTATTTAGTGGCGAAATTCGTTACAAAATGTTAGTTTTAACGGGATGAGAAGGCGTCCGATAGAGAATTCGCCCATGCCACACCAACAATAAAGCACGGATACGGTAGTGTATTTTTACGAGGTTGTTTTTCATGGACTTGGATAGGTCCATTACATTTCATTAACGGGATCATGGATCGATTGATATACATGGACATTCACCAAAACCTTATCATGACTTATGCTCAGTGGGTATGCTTGTGCGATACGTGTTTCAACAGTACAACCATCCGAAACACTCATCTCGCATTGTTCAAGGGTGGTTTCAGGACAACAATGTCCAGGTTCTGCAGTGGCCGGCGCAATCACCGGACCTCAACTCCATCAAGAACCTTTGGGATAATGTTGAAGGTCGGATACGTGCCACAAGATTCCCAAACAGTCTTTAATTGATAATATGAACGAGGTTTTGACGAATATGCCGATTATTACTATCTGAAATTAAGTTTCACCAATGCCGCGTCGTTGCCAAAAAGCTATAGCCAACAATGAGTATCGTATTAATTTTATTAACTTAAAACTTTTATATCATTGGTATTTCTGTAACTTTCCAACCATATTTGTTGTTTTTTGTGTTGTTATATGAAATAAAAGTTACTTTCGTGAAAGTGACTTTACTTTTGACGCGATTACAAAGTGTATTATTGTTTAAACAAATTGTTAGGTACTAACTTGTTTGACATTTAAAAGCAATCTCATTTCGCCTGTGACGACAGCCTACCCTGACGTTTTAAACTGAAAGGGTTTCATTTTTCGCAGTTGATACTTTTATTTGCGATCCTTAACTATTTGATTTTTTAGGAGAGTTGATTTACTTTTGTCCGATAGTGTATACAGGTTGTTTCAAAAAACATGGGACATCGCTTAATGGGATATTCCTTGGTCGAAAATAAGACAAAAATGCTATATACATAATACACATAGCTCCAAAACGACCACATTTTTAAAATCAGGCTGTGAAAGATAATTTTTCTGAATTGTTGTTTTCCTTGTATTCTAAAACCGGTTTTTTCGATTTGCATAAAACTTGGTACAGTTAGAACATTTACCTAAATACGCTTTTCCATTATAAACTCTTGTTACTATTATGAACCAGTGGCGTAGAATCGGCCGATTTTATTCATTTTTTTACCATTATTTCATCATAACTTTCTTGGTATTAATATTCTCGACACTTTGCTACATTGTCCTTATTCTCTGCTTAGTTCTACATAAAAAAGGTACCCTTGAATTAAATTGATGAACTTATCGGTTCTCGAGATATTTTATTTTTAAATTTGCACGGTACGAAAACGGTAACTTTGAAAATTGAAGACAGAACTAATTATTACAAAAAATATTGAAAGCGTCCACCCCTTGCTCGAATCATTGCATTTAATCTTCGTTTCATTGATTTTCGTACATCACTAAATACGGTTATTTCATGTTGTATCGTGTTGAATGCTTCTACTATGCAATATTAAAGAGCTTTACCACTACATGTTAGGAACAAGACGTTATGGTTTTAACATGACGGGATACCTTGCCATTTTGCTGCTCCAGTGAGACATTTTTTAACTGAAAGATCCGAAAATCAGTGGATATGTCAAGGAGGACCAGTTGCGTAGCCGCGAGGTCCCCTGACTTAACACCCCAGAATGTTTTCCTCTGGGGGGCATGTGAAGAATTGGTATATCGGACGCCTGTAACCACAAGCGATCCTGCACTGTGTGCGGGAGAACAAGAGGGGCTACACCAACAAGCGGATCCTCATAGCCACAGACAGCCCTTAAGGCACTAAGTAGCCCACGGGTAAATTCCTGGCTGGTGAGTGAGTGCCGAGACGAGACGAGCGACCTGGCTGGGCAGAATAAGGTGACCCTCATCTGGGTGCCGGGTCACTCCGGAGTTGAAGGCAATGAAGAAGCTGACAGTCTTGCGAAGAGAGGGTCAGCAGAACCATTTATGGGACCAGAACCGTCTCTGGGCGTAACAAATAGCACTTCCAGGGGAGCCATTAAGTCCTGGGTCAGAAACCAACACAAGGTGTACTGGGCGGACTGTCCAGGGCTCAGACATGAGAAGTCAATAATTGACGGACCCAGTTCAAAGAGAGCTGTGGAGCTGCTAAATCTTAGCAGAGGACAGCTCAGAAACACAACAGGTCTCTTGACGGGACACATGGCCGTTAAGAAACACCTGCATAAAATGGGGCGGTTCGAAGGGGACCTCGAATGCAGACTCTGCGGCGAGGGGGAGGAATCAGCCCAGCACATCTTGTGCGAGTGTAAAGCTCTGGAACGCAAAAGACAACTGATCTACGGTCAGTCTAGACCGGAGACAGAGCCCTACCAATCGCTGTGCAGACTAGTTCAAGGCACAGTGATTTTGGAATGAGTGGACTATGACTAAGGCAAGGCCGCGACGAGCCCTGAGGAAAAAAAACCACAAGCGAAGATTTATCACAACGCATAGTCGAAGCATTCAACACGATCCAACATGAAGCAACCGTATCTACTGCTGTACGAAAATAAATCAAAAGAGAAGATTATATGCATTGGAGCAAGGGGTGGGCACTTTCGCGATTTTTTTGTAATAATTAGAATTCGCTTCAATTTTAAAAGTAGCCTTTTCGTACCACGCAGGTTTAAAAATAAAATATCTCGAAAACCGTTAAGTTTATCGATTTCATTCAAGGGTACCTTTTAGTGAATTTTCGCAGAAGAAATTCACTAATGAGGAGATCCCGACTTTAAAATTTTGATTTTTTTTTCAAATGAGCACGAACTAAGACCCCTAGAACGCATATCCGGGGTCAGTTTCAGTTCTTATATATATATATATATATATATATATATATATATATATATATATATATATATATATATATATATATATATATATATATATATATATATATATATATATATATATATATATATATCCCAAGCAACATTTAAAGTCAAATTGACGTAAAATCGCCCTAACAATAGGTCGGTGACCAAATCACCATAGGTCATTTTCAAGTAAAATTTAAGTGTATTTTAGCAATGTGGGGAATCAACTAAAAGTAACATGGAAATCGATAATAGGTCCAGCAAGGTATTTTCACCAAGGCGTTTTAGTTATATTTAGGGCATTTTCATTCTACATTGGACCAATGGACGTAATTTATTGGTAAATACGTGCAACGTTTTACTTGAATCCGACATCTGGGCGCAAGTGCCGTGAAATTCTTAACAATGAACTGCGCATGTGACATTATTTTGTAGGATCTGTGGTTATGTATCTATTAACAAACAGTAGATATTAGCAAGTAGGTATGTCCATTTTTGTTAAAAACTGACATGTTGAATGATCAAAGAAGATATGTACTTTAAATATTAGGATCAATGATAAAGGTAATTCGCACTGTATAAAGAGAAAAACCACTGCGGTTATCTTTTTTTCTGTTAACATAATTATGCTACTTTGATATAATTCAAGCGCCTCAGTAAAAAGTAAAATGAGTTAAAATGAAAAACTATTCAAAATTCTGGAAATTCTGATTTTGAGGATTGGTGATGTAAACAAGAGAAAACTATCCTGCCCTGATTGTATACAAGCGTTATTTTATGTTTTTGTAGACTTAAAATTTAATTACACTAGATTCTACAAAAAATAGTTTTTAGTTTTTCAATACAATCAAGATGGATACTGCAAGCATAGTTTAATATGGCTGCCGTTGTAACATCATTGAGTTGAAATTTAATTTTGCTCTATTTTTTTTTACCTACAAGTTACAATTCCCAATGACAAGGCAAACTAACCAAACTTTAAAGGCATTTTGTCCTATTATGGGAATTTCAACTATATGGTAAACGATTTTAGTTTAAATTTATTAGCAATCATACATTTTCATGTATTGAAATAAATAAATATATATATTACTTATATACGTGCACACCGGAGAGACATATAGGAATGATTATATAGCGTTTTTGATCTTTGATTCCATAATATGTTATACACATCAATAGAGCAAAAATCAGTAAATAAACATAAACATATGACAGCTGACCGTGTTGCCAATGCTCCATTCCATTGACATTGACATGAAAAGGGATGTATTATATTGAAGTGGTAAACGTGCTAATTTAAAATCAATAGCTTTTCTTCAATATAGTAGTAGCATATGAAGTTGCCATACGTTTTTAGGATTTACACAGAGACTCTGACTGGAGAACAAAACTTTTATTGATTAAGTTCATCAACTGAAACACCATCAACATTGACAAATTGATTTCACTGCTGTACACTTTGAACTTTGAGGACATTTTTTATTTGAAGTCAGATTTTATGGGTATTTTCAACTTTGATGTAGGTAATTTGACTTGGAAGACCACTTCTGCAGTAATTATGACTATATGGCCAATCAGAACGCAATTTTAGGTTATCTTAGTGCCTAAAATATTTCCTGTGTTGTATTGCAGTTAGATTGGTAATATATATGTAATCTGGACTTCATAAGAAGACCTCCAATTTACTATACCACAGAGACGTATTGCAAGTTAACATTAGGTAATAAATTACCTTAAAATATGTATTTTAGGTATCTGGACTTAGTAGTCGGTTTTCAGTCCAATTTAGGGCACACTTCGACCTAAAAATTACCAATTGTGGAATTGAAACTCAAAATTATATTTAAATATATTTATAGGTACAATTGTACCAAACTTTTCCCAATTTAGTTACTTGTAAGTTACTGACTTTGGAGTAATTTTAATAGTCAAAAAAAGTTCGGGACGCAGCAAGTGCGTTATGGTAGTGAATTTTTATTAAATGCTTCAAACTTGAATAACTCAATTTTCTATAAACTTAGAAAGATTAATTTTGGTGTGTAGTAAGGCCGTTGCCAAGGCAAGATATCCACCAAATTGCATTAAAATAACTTTGTAAGATTCGGAGAAAAAAAATTTTTTCGAAAGAAAATTCAAAATTTGAATAACTCAATTTTCTATTAATTTAGAAAGTTTAATTTTGGTACGTAGTAATGTCTCTCCCAAGACAACATATATAGTAAATTTCATTAAAACAGCTTTGTAATTTTCGGAGGAAAAAATTTTTTTCGAAAGAAAACTTAAAATTTTTCCAGAAAACCCTGTCCGATTTTCCTGACCAACGAACTCGTCCAAGCCATTAATAAAAGAAAGGCGCTTGCCGAGTTTTACGAAATCGGTTAATTATTTTTTGAGTTATCAGACGGATATATATATATATATATATATATATATATATATATATATATATATATATATATATATATATATATATATATAAACATATAAAAATTGAAACTGACCCCGGATATAGGTTCTAGGGGTCCTAGTTTGCGCTCATTTGAAAAATGTTTGCAAAGTCTCACCATCGATACCTCTCTATTAGTGATTTTTTTATAATAAAAATTCACTAATAGGCTAATTAGGAGCTGCATTCTCAAATTTGTAATGATTATGACAATCAAGCCAACATTTTGGTTAATTATAACTAAATTACAACTTGTTTAGGCTATTTGGACCCGAGTGCTGGTTAACATGCCTTAATTTGTTGCTTGGGATATATATATATATATATATATATATATATATATATATATATATATATATATATATATATATATATATATATAGTGGCCCACCACATACGCCACGGGCTCTCACGTCTAAATTTTTCGTTATTCCGAATTTATTTCAATCGGAGATTGTGTAGGTTACAAGGACTACAAAAAACGATTTTCATATATACAGATCCAAAAAAGTGTGACACCTAAAAGTTATGTTTTTTCTTATCTAACACTCGGTATTTGACAACGTTTTTGAATTCTATGGGAAAAATTAGGTTCATTTACTCGAAGGATCCCAATACCTAGCTGTTATGGTTTCCCAGATATCTTGATTTTTCAACGAATGTGAGGTTTTCGAAAAAATCTTATCTTCATTGCCAGATGATATCGTAAAAAAAATGACTAGCTTTTGATGGTGGATTTGGTACTTCACCGACTACTGTAGTCAATATTTCGCAATACTCTACAGGGCGTTCAAAAATTCAAGTTTTATTATCGGCACATTCAAAGCAGATTATTTCACTTATTTCAAATGGAACACCTTGTTTTTTTGCTGCATTTAATAGAGAAAATAATTCCCTTTCATATGATCCTAGTGTTGCCTATACCCAAGTGCAGCGGTTCTGGCGCTATTCACACTTTTATTATTGTTTTTGCATAAATAAGAATTTTTCATTTTTAACAACAAATTTAACTTGCTTTGCTTTGTTCAAAGGACCGCTTGACATTGAGCAATATTTGCGGCGATATTGCACTGAAAGCATTCCGTATGCGTGGTTTCATGACATTTTGTGTGGGCGGAAGCATTTCATATACGATATTCTTAACAAGTCCACACAAGAAAAAATCAAGAGATGTTAAGACTGGCGATCTGGCTGGCCAGTTTTGTGGAACTCCTCGTCTAACCATTTATTGGGAAAGTGTCTACTAAGTTCTTGTCGCACTCTGATTTGAAAATGTGCCGAAGCACCATCCAGTTGTAGCCACATCCGCCTTTTAATAGACAGGCAAACTTTGATGAAGAAACCTATGAAACGTATCTCCATTTAGGTGCCCATCGAAAAAGTAAGGACTCTGACGGTTAACACTGCGGCAAAAATATGGATTTTCATCAGCGTAGTAATGAAAATTGTGTCTGTTTACCAAGCCGTTACTATGGAAAGTCGATTCGTCTGTAAATAGCACATAATCGAAAAAGTGTTCATCCTCACCCAACATCTCTAATGCCCACATACAGAAATCAAGACGTCGATTGAGGTCAGCATCTGAAAGTTCTTGATTTAATTGGATATGGTAGGGATGAAATTTGTGTTTTCTAATTATTCTGCCAATGCTCAACGCCGTTTCCTGGCTGACTTTACGCCGGCTTATGTGGGGGTTTTCAATAAGGGATCCAATGACCGCAAAAACATTTTCTTCATTTTCAGTAGACTCTGTTTATTGGTCTTTTTAATCGACTTCAAAAAAGGAGGAGGTTCTCAATTCGACTATATTTTTTTATGTCTCTTACCTCAGAACTTTTTTCTAGGTGAACCGATTTGGATGATTCTTTTTTTATTTGAAAGCTGGTGCTTCTCATGTGGTCCCAGATAAATTTGATCAAGATCTGACTAGTAGTTTTTCGGTTATCCTTAATTCACCTCACAATAACACGTTTAACAAATGGTGGCAGCGCCGATATGCATTTCTCTAATAGGCGGTCTTTTTTCTTTAACAGACTTCCAAACACCTCAGAACTTTTTTCTAGGTGAACCGATTTTGATAATTCTAATTGGAAGCTGGTACTTTTCGTGTGGTCCCATATAAATTTGATCAAGAGCTGACCAGCAGTTTTTGAGTTATTACAGGACTACCGGTAGATAGGGGTGATGGGTGGTGACGAAGAAACAAAAAATGCGAAAAAAACCCAGCTAAGCCGGACATATTTAAGTTGCCTTTATCCATTTTGCAGCTATACCTCTTTAAAATTCTGTTAACCCCGCACAGAACCCATATTCGCCCCAAACTCCGTAACTTTCTTGGGGGTTGTTGCAAAAAAATTTTTCCTGTGGCTTACGCATTGAGGGTGGTTGTATGTATGCAGAAGGGGAAGAAAAACCCACAACTACGAATCATCCAACCCGCCCCACCCTTGGGCCATGCAGAATGAAGTCGGTTTTTTACTTTTTAAATTTTTACTTGTCATATGCTACGCTTCCAGTTCTTCGAACAACTCCTAGCAATATTTGAAAACTTCTTCTGGATGGATTATTTCCTGCTGGATATTTGTGTGCGTAGACACAACTTTCACCAATAGTTAGAATCATATCGATTCGTTCCTGTATAGGATACGTTTTCATTTCAAACGCAATAATTTTAGAAATGATAAAATTACAAAAGAGAGTAGCGATATAATTGAAGAATTAGAAGTTATGCAGTAGGTAATCACAAACAAGAATTGACATATGTCATAGGCATATGTAAAATCAAGTAACCATGTACGTTTCATTCATTAAAATATCCGATGCAGAGATTTTGTTATCTACACAAAAAAAACGGTTACAGTTAGCCATAAGAAAGCCTCATGTAGTTTTTAAGGCAATCGAATATCGCTTTAGATTAGCATATAAAATACAGTCCATTTGAAATGAACACAATAATCGACTTGGCATGTGTAAAGAATAATAAAACTCAAAGACGCAGCAAGTGCGTTATGGTAGTGAATTTTCATAGAAATGATCTGGCACCAAATATTTTATTATAACTTTTTTTTCTTGTAATATAGAAATCTAAATCTTTGTGTATAGTTTACTTTTTATATCGTAAACCTACCTACCAAATTTGGTTATCGTAGCTTTCTTATTTTTTGAGATAAAATTTTTTTTCGAATGAAAACTCAAAATTTTTCCGGAAAACCTCGTCCGATTTTCCCGACTAACGAACTTATCCAAGCCACTTATAAAAGGAAGGTACATGCCAAATTTTATTAAAATCGGCCCATTATTTTTTGAGTTATCGGTGTGATACATATATATATATATATATATATATATATATATATATATATATATATATATATATATATATATATATATATATATATATATATATATAAACATATAAAAATTGAAACTGACACCGGATATGGGTTCTAGGGGTCCTAGTTTGCGCTCATTTGCAAACATTTTTTCAAAATTCAAAAGCCGAGATCTCTCCATTAGTGAATTTTTTCTACGAAAATTCACTAAAAGTGTGAATAGCGCCAGAACCGCTCCATTTAGGTATAGAGAACCCTAGTATCATATGAAAGGGAATTATTTTCTCTATGAAATGCAGCAAAAAATAAAAGGTGTTCCATTTGAAATAAATGAGATAATCTGCTTTGAATGTGCCGATAATAAAACTTGATTTTTTGAACGCCCTGTAGGGTATTGCGAAATATTGACTACAGTTGTTGATAAAGTACCAAATCCACCATCAAAAGCTAGTGAGCTTTTTTACGATATCGTCTGACAATGGAGATAATATTTTTTTTCGAAAACCCCACATTCGTCGAAAAATCAAGATATCTGGGAAACCGTAATAGCTAGGTATAGGGATCCTTGGAGTAAGTGAACCTTATGTTTCCCACAGAAATCAAAAACGTTGTCAAATATCGGGTGTTCCATAAGAAAAAAACATAAGTTTGAGGTGTGACACTTTTTCGGATTACCTGCATAGTTGAAAATAATTTTAGGTTCTAGTGCTTTTCAACCTACATAATCTGCGTTTGAAATAAATTCGAAATAACGAAAAATATATAGACATATAGACGTGAGAGCCTGTGTCGTGGGCTACCCTGTGTGTATATATGTATATATATATATATATATATATATATATATATATATATATATATATATATATATATATATATATATATATATATATATATATATATATATATATATCACACCGATAACTCAAAAAGTAATAGGTTGATTTTAATAAAATTTGGTAAGTACCTTCCTTTTGTAAGTGGCTTGGATAAGTTCGTTAGCCAGGAAAATCGGACCAGGTTTTTCGGAAAAATTTTAGGCCTTCTTTTGAAAAAAAATTATCTACGAAAATCACAAAGCTATTGTAACCAGATTTGGTACCTAGATTTACGTTATTAAAGGTAAACTACGTACAAAAATTCAGATCTCTATCTTACAAGAAAGGACAAGTTATAAGCGTTTAACTAAAAAAATGTTGGTGCCAGATCATTTCTATGGAAATTCACTACCATAACGCACCTTCTGCGTCCAAGCTTTTTTGTGTAGAACTAAACAGAGAGTAAGCACCATGTACCGAATTATCAAAAATATTAATACCAAGAAAGTTATGAATGATCAAAAAAAGTCTAGACGCAGGAAGTGCGTTATGGTAGTGAATTTTCATTACAATGTTTTTAATAGGGAATATGTCTTTTTTTAATGAAAAAAGGCATTAAATTTGGTTACCAGTAAAACCTATATAGCAGAAACAATGTAGCATATTTCAGCAATATAACTTATTGTTTGAAAATGTACAAAAGTTTTCCGACAATAAACTTAAAATGTTGCCGAAAGACTGGCTTCCTAGCCAATGAACCTTGCGTTAATGCTAAATTGAGTTACTGAAATGTGATGCATTTAATGAAAATTCGCTACTATAACGCACTTGCTGTGCCCGGAATTTTTTCTAACAAACATGCATTATATTTCGATAGAAAATTCAAAAATGCAATACTATAAGGCGTGTTAAATTTTTTTTGTATCACCAACGACTGATGGGCCATGCAAGATGCAGCTCAAGACACCCTATAATTCACGTATACAATTTTTTCTCGTATATTGTATAATCACATATATATTGAGCCTTACCATAAAACTGTGTCACCCTGTATATATGTAAACAGATAAAACTAAAACCAACGCCAGTTATGGATTCTAGGGGGCCTAGTTTGCGTCCATTTGAAGAAATCTTTTCAAAATTAAAAATTCGGGGTCTCCTCAATTGCGAATTTTTTCTACGAAAATTTGCAAAAATTATAGGCTATTAAACCATAAACTCTATAACTAAAACTACTGCCAAAGCATCAGAGAAAGGGTCTATTTAAAATGAATATTCTGCAAATATTTTAAAATGAAGCACAATGACGGTTGAGCTGATACTTAAGGTTTTGTAAAACACACGTCTTGCCACATTTTCTCTACATAACCCGTGTTCATTTCAGGTTCTTTGCCTAAAAGTTACAAATTTTGACGTTTCAAATCACGACTTTGGCGTTTTAAGAAGAAAGATTATAAAATTTTCAAACTAATTTTTCTGTTACTTCTTGACCTTTTTGCACCAAAAAAACTTAATCTTTGTATGTAATATATAATAGATTTTCTTATGGACACAAATTATTGTGATTTTGTGCGTTTCTCTAGTCATCAGTGGCACCCAAAGTTATTTTCTTTAAATGCCTATAACTTTTTTCGTAAAAGAGCCTCGGTGGTTCAGACGTAAGAACGTGTGCCTCTGAATCTAAGGGTACTGGGATCGGTCCCAGGGTACTTCTTTCATTTTTTCAGTACAAACTGTAACATTAATATCAACCGAGGTTCTGGCATTGTATTTGAGCAAGTTGAATGTCTGCACGTTCCGCCCTTCGGAGGGGGCGTAAAGCCGTCGGCCCCGTGTCCATGCGATGTTGGGCACGTTAAATATCCCTACCCTCCTTACAGAAAGGCAGGGCTTCGGCAAAATTTCCAGGCTAGTGAGGTGAAACTGCTCCCTGGCGTCGGTGATTGGCCATAGTCGCTGAAATAGGCCAACGTTAAAAAAAATACTGGAAGAGATCTGCTTCTAAGTAAGGACGATGAATATCCACCAGTCAAATGAACAAAGCCGTCGGTCCCGTGTCCATGCGATGCTGGGCACGTTAAATATCCCTACCTTCATTGCAGAAAAACGGGAGTTTGGCAAAATTTCTAGGATGGTGAGGAGAAACTGCTCACTAGCGTCGGTGATTGCCCATAGTCGCGAAAATAGACCGACGTTAAAGAAACAAAATACACACACACACAATGTCTCCAGTCAGTGTACGTTTATGTGGCTTATTGTATTGTTTAGACTAGCAGCTGTTTCTATTATAAGTGACCAACAAAAATATTTAATATTTGGTTGCAAGAAAGTAACTTGTGTGACCAATGGAATTTTGGGGGCCAAATTTCCAGCAGCCGATTTACGAAAACAACCGAACGTCTCACATGACCGTAACGGGGAGCGAGAATTCAGATCCATATCAGTGACAGCATACATATTATATTGGGTACGTTAAAGATCCCTACCCTGCTTACAGAAAGGCAGGGGTTCATCAAAATTTCCAGGATGGTGAGGTGAAACTGCTCCCCGGCGTCGGTGATTGGCCATAGTTGCGGAAATAGGCCGACGTTAAAGAAACAAAAACACACACACAACTTTTTTCGTTTTAACCCAAAGACCTAAATCTTGGTACGTAGTATCCTTTTTATAATAAAAAGCTGCGTACGAAATTTGGTTGCCATAGCTTTGTTATTTCCAGAGATACAAAAATTTTCCGAAAGATAACCCAAAATTTTCCCGGAAAAGCTGATCCGATTTTCCTAGCTAACGAACTTATCCAAGCCAAGCAAAAGGAACGCACTCACCAAATTTGATCAAAAGTGTTATACATACATACATACATCCATACATATATATATATATATATATATATATATATATATATATATATATATATATATATATATATATATATATATATATATATATATAAACAAAGAGATAAAAATTGAAAGATAACCCGGATATGTGGGGGTAGTTCGCGGTCATTTAGTCGCGATCTCCTCATTAGTAAATTTTTTTCTACGAACATTCACTAAAATGAATAAAATTTCCCGATTCAACGCCACTGGTCCATAATAGTAACAAGAGTTTATCATCAAAAATTGTATTTCGGTAAATGTTTTAACTGTACCAAGTTTTATTCAAATCGGAAAACCAGGTTTTAGAATACAGGGAAAACCGTAATTCTGAAACATTTTCCTTCGCACCCCTGTATCTTAAAAATGGGACGTTTTGGAGCTATGTGTATATAAGATTTTTGTCTTATTTTTGACCAAGGAATCTTCCATTTACCGATGCCCTATCTTTTTTGAAACACCTGTGTATATATATATATATATATATATATATATATATATATATATATATATATATATATATATATATATATATATATATATATATGTATATGTATAACACCGATAACTAAAAGAATAACAAGGCGATTTTGATGAAATTTGGTAGATACTTTCCTCTTATAAATGGCTTGGATAAGTGTGTTAGCCAGGAAAATTGGATCAGTTTTCCGGGAAAAACTTGATACCCCTGATTCTGTATCTACTATACACCAAAATTTAAATCTCTTAGTTAAACAAGAGTAAAACTGTAAAAAACAAACTGTACTAAACTAATTACTAAAACATTTAAACTAACCATTTTTGTGCGAATGTAAGACGTGAGAACATAAGCTACAGTGATGGTTTTCTTCTGTGGACAACGATTTCTAAATGATGGCTAATACGTCCAGAAGGGTGACTGTATTATTAACTTAATTCGTAGGTAATTGTTCAGTCAAATTTACTGTTCATATTTAATTTTGATGGATATGTTGTGATTGATGACAGAAACGTTAATTGATGAGCACGCTTTAGAATCAGTGGCCTCAAACATGACAGTGACGAGGAAGAGGGAATTCAATCTGATGAACATGTTAATGTTTATGTTTCTTCTGTTATTGAAATAGTGCAACAAATGACGGACACCCGAAACTTGTTAGAATCACGTACTGTGTACTGTTCCAGAGCATGTGTGGAATAGCTTTTGCAACCTTGAAAGGTATATAAATATGATTCACTTTTCTAGTAGGCATGCGCAGACAAAGATTATCGATTTTCTACTGGTCGGTGTTTTTTACGAAATGTTTTCTTTTTTTCTTTGTAAACCAAAAAATCCGTCTTATTTTTCATAAGACATACTTTATGTTATTTCTAATGTAGAAATATAATAAATAGACTTTAAATATATACACTTTTAGCGAATTTTCCTAGAAAAAAATCGCTAATGAGATCGCGAATTTTAAAATAAAAAAAAATCAAATGAGCGCGAACTCGGATCCCTAGAACCCATATTCGTTGTCAGCTATTTTTATATGTATAATATGTATATAGGGTGGCGCATTAAAAACGAAACACACCGATTTGCGTCTAGAGAATTTTTTTTCTAAGAAACGCTGAAACGCGTCAATCTTAATATTGAGGGGGACATGTTTTGACATAACACACAACTTTCTCACATCAACCCCTTAAGGGTGGTGACAACCCTTATATTTTAAATAGGAAACATGGGTCGAGTGTTACATCATTTGAAAGCTCTTTCTTTTCTGAATTCAGGACACAATTTTTTTTTGGAAGTTTTATCAACTCGTTTAAAAATTATTCACAGTTGAAGATGCAAAAACGCATTTCACTCATTCGGATAAGAAATGTGCTGATAGTCAATGTTTTGTTGGTTTGTAAACAAAAAATTAACTATCAGAACATTTCTTATCGGAATTAGAGAAATGCGGTTTACTATTTCAGTTTATCGGTCGGTTTGATACTTGATAGTACTACCGAAAATTAATTTCACAATGGTCTATTCTGTAGGAGAAAGAGTTGAAACAATTACTCAAAAACGATGACTGTGCCAACCGTACCGCAAATTTGTTTAATGAACGACATCCGAACATACATGTTAACAGAAAATACATTTTGGAGTTGCAAAGTTTCGACAAAGTGGTTCAGTAGCCAACAAAAAACGGGATCCTGAACGTGAATTTCCGGTTAGAAATGAGACTACTGAGATTGAAGTTTTAGAACAAATTGCTGCAGACCCAACTTTGAGCACGAGAAAATTAGTCACTGTTTCAAACATCAAAAGAAGAACTATTCAGCGAATATTGAAGCATCATAAATTTCACCCGTATAAAATTCATCTTGTACAACAACTGAATGAAGATGACTTTGATCGGCGGCTGGAGTTTTGTGAAGTTATGATTGCACGAATAGCTGATAACGGGAACTTTCTGTTCAATATCTGTTTTAAGACGAGTGTACGTTTTTATTAAACTCCACAGTCAATTGTCATAATTGTCGTTATTGGGCAGATAATAATCCAAGAAATTTTCACGAAGTCAACACTCAAACTCCACAGAAATTGAATGTCTGGACTGGCATTTTTGGAGACCGTTTAATCGGACCAATTTTTCTTGATGGCAATTTGAGTGGCGAAACGTATTTGGAGTTACTAGAAGATATCGTTTACCCTCTACTAATTGATCAACAAGATGGAGCTCCTCCGCATTTTCTACAACGTGTTAGGGAGTTTTTGAACAGAGAGTTTCCAGGACAATGGATTAGGCGTAGAGGTGCTATTGAGTGCCCCCCTAGATCACCGGATTTAACTCCTTTAGACTTCTTTCTATGGGGCCATTTAAAGACTAGAATTTACGCAACAGAACCGGAGTCTCTGGAAGAATTACGACGACGCATTGTTGAAGAATGCCGTCTAATAACTCCACAAACGCTCCAGAATGTCAGAGCTCGTTTTGAACAAAATTTGTACTTTTGTATGGAAGCTGGTGGTCAACAATTTGAACACTTACTTAACTAAATAAACATTTTTGAACGTTTGGTTTTGTTTTTTAGTTTTTTTAAACGAAAAATTGACTAATTAGTGCATTTCTTATCACAATGAATGAAATACGTTCTTGCAACTCTAACTGTGAATAATTTTTAAACGAGTTGATAAAACTTCCAAAAAAATTAGTGTGATGAATTCTGAAAAGAAAGAGATTTCAAATGATGTAACACTCGACCCATGTTCCCTATATAAAATATAATGGTTGTTATCACCACCCTTAAGGGGTTGATATGACAAAGTTCAGTTTTATGTCAGAACATGTCCCCCTCAATATTAAAATTGACGTAAGCGTTTCTTAAAAAAAAACTTATCTGGACGCAAATCGGTCTGTTTCGTTTTCAATGCGCTATCCTGTATACAAGTGTCCCACGGTCGCCGTTGGTTAGAAGTATTTGGAGAACCGTAAAAGCTATCCATGCAGAAACTGGTCGAATTAAATTTGGAACTTGCCAAGTTTTTAACCAGATATCCACATTTGCCAAAGATGGCGGAGACAAAATTCCGGAACATTGAAAATAATTTTTAGCCTTTTGAAAAAGTAATTGCGCCTCGTAATTTGCCAAAAATAATAATATCAGATGAAAGTGTGGAGATAATTGTCTTGTGATATTTTAATGTTTTTCCTAGAACTTCTATTCGTTCAGCTGTAAGTGATCTTGATTATTCAAGAAATTTAATACAGGGAACTTTAAATAAACATTAAATACATGATTTCAAGTTTTATTTAAACTCACACGCTCCGCAATTGAACTACAACAACTCAGCATACCCTTATTCACTGCTCTAAGGAATAGGCAGATTGAAGCCTTAGAGATAATTTCCTTAACCTCTTGAAAATGGCTCAAAAACGGGAGCTTAAACGTCGAGTTTTAATGAATTCTCGAAGCCGTTTAAGTCGAGAACTAACTATATATATATATATATATATATATATATATATATATATATATATATATATATATATATATATATATATATATATATATATATAATTAACGAACACACAACAGGACCAAAATATCCAGTGACGCCCAAATATTTTACAATTTTTCAAAAACTAATCGAAAGCTTAAACGAAATAAATACTACTATTTCACTTTTTTTTAAGTTTTGAAAGCAAATATGTAAAAAATTAATTGGTAGATTTTAAAATTGAGACTGAATAGAGAATCAAGAGCTTTCCAAAAAGATGCCACTTGGCCTACGTTCCGTATTCAAATTAGGGGATGGAAGTCGCCCCAGCTTGGGGTTGAATGCCCTTCTTCTGTTAAGGTTCAAAGAGTGTTCCCCTCGCAAGTAAAATCGACGTGTTTTAGGAATTTTCAAAATTCTCAGCAGTTCTCGGGAAAACCCTGATGCAACCCTTTTACTATGAACATTCTGTATAGTATATCAAAAACGGAATTTCTTGTTTAATGAAAAAGGTTCCGCTTTAGCCCCTACTTTGTTTCTTCTCCACATCAATGACATCCTCTCTAGCACATCCAACCCAGTTCACAGTTACGCGGACGACAGCACCCTCCACTCAAATATACAATATTCTAAGCCTGTCTCTTTAGCCCAATTAGATGAGGATCGCAGACTCATGGAGGGTTCTGTCTCTGTGGATCTCCAAAAAATATTAGACTGGGGAAGTAGAAATCTTGTACAATTAATCTCCACCAAATCTCAGTCTTGCTTTCTATCTCATACACCAGCCCTAGACCCATCACAATGAACAACCAAGTTATTCAAAGTAATGAGTCCTTTTCTCTTGTTGGCATTTTTGTGGATCGAAATCTTAATTGGCACCAACATGTCACATCAATTGCAGAAGCGGCTGCTAAGAAATTAGGTTTCCTCTTCCGGGCTCGCAAATACTTTTCACCAGCTAACCTCTATACCTTATATACTTCACAAATAAGGCCAAACCTCGAATACTACTCCCACATCTGGGGTGCAGCTGCTGCTTCTACACTCGCTATCCTGGACTCCATTCAAAAGAGAGCTATACGTCTCATCGGTGACCCTACCGTCACCCAAAGGCTGCCATTCCGTGCCCACCGACGTGCCGTTGGTGACCTCTCTCTCTTTTATAGATATCTGCACGGGCACTGCTCAGAGGAGCTTTCCTCCATAGTTCCCCCACCTGCTGCCCCAACAGATCTACCAGTGGAATAGAGCGAATGCACCCTTTTACTGTCCAGGTCACCAGACATAGAACATCTTATTATGCGCGCTCTTTTGTCCCGAGGACTTCCAAGTTGTGGAATTTCTTGCCGGCACATGTTTTTCCTTCTCCTCCGAACCGCCAAACCTTCAAGTCCAGAATTAACAAGTTGCCTCTTTCCTCCTTGTCAACACCTGCGGTACGATAGTATTTAGGCTGTAAGCCCTCGTGGTGTGTTGTTAAAAAAAAGGAGTTACATATTATAATTTGAAATATTGTTATGATTATTCGCTACCATAACGCACTTGTTACGTCGGGACTTTTGTTAAATACATAGGTGCAAAAAACTAATAATTATATTAGTCACAATAAGCATACGAAGCATTTTAGTAACTGATAAATGTGTATTAGTGAATTTTTATTCAAAAAAATTCACTAATAGAGAGGTATTAATGGTGAGACTTTGAAAAAATTTTATCAAATGAACGCGAACTAGGACCCCTAGAACCCATATCCGGGGTCAGTTTCAATTTTTATATGTTCATATATATATATATATATATATATATATATATATATATATATATATATATATATATATATATATATATATGTATCCATCCTATAACTCAAAAAAGAATTAACCGATTTCGATGAAACTCGGCAAAGTGCCTTTGTTTTATTAATGGCTTGGATGAGTTCGTTAGCCAGGAAAATCGGACGGGGTTTTCCGGGAAAATTTTGAGTTTTCTTTCGAAAAAAATTGTTTTCTCCAAAAATTACAAAGCTGTTTTAATGAAATTTAACGGTTACATTGCCTTAGAAAAGACCTTACTACATACCAAAATTGAACTTTCTAAGTTTATAGAAAATTTAGTTGTTCAAATTTTGAATTTTCTTTCGAAAAAAATTTGTTTCTCCGAAAATTACAAAGTTAATTTAATAAAATTTGGTGCATATCTTGCCTTAGGCAAAACCTTACTACATACCACAACTAAACCTTCTAAGTTTATAGAAAATTGAGTTATTAAAATTTGAAGCATTTAATAAAAATTCACTACCATAACGCACTTGCTGCGTCCCGAACTTTTTTAGTTACCACTTAAATAGCATCGAATTTAGTTGCAAATTATAATAAGTAGATAAAATTACACAACACTCCGAGAAGACCACAAAAGAAAGGACAATCAAAGCTTTCTTTTTAATATTAAAAGCTCCAACGTATTTTTAACAGTTTTTTTGTTAAAACAAAATCACCAGTTATCTTAATTATTTTATAGGTGGTCTTACCTTGCTTAGATGTTTGTATAAGAAATTTCCTAGTGCTATTTGCTGTTTCCAGAAATAATATCTCAAAATGTAAAACATCCTCCAAAATTGGCTACTTGGAGCATTGTTAGTATTACTGCCTTCCCCGCTAGGATTATTTTTTGCAGAAAGATCCAAAGGTAGATTATTATCTGCGTCGTTAGGATCCATCTTAGAATCACTTATCTATTTTCTGTCGCTACTAGCTTAAGACAAAATATCGCAAAAACCCAACGGTTGTTAAAAGTATTCACTTTAAAACTGAGTTTAAATTCGACTTAACACCGACAGTACATCCGCACTGCCTGTAGAGTCGCGCCGAACTAAAACATGTAGTTCCCAGAAGAGCCGAAAGCTCGACGGTAGGCTATACTATACTGTGCGAAATTCCACCAGACACTTCAAGAAATATGACACTGTTTTGGACACCACATGCCTTTGCCCAGTAGCCAGATAATACATGACTAAGATTTTTAAAACGCTATCTGATTATTAAACACTGTTATCTATTAAAC
Source organism: Tillus elongatus (assembly GCA_964006375.1). Taxonomy (NCBI): domain Eukaryota; kingdom Metazoa; phylum Arthropoda; class Insecta; order Coleoptera; family Cleridae; genus Tillus; species Tillus elongatus. Next base: position 113,716,162 of record OZ023269.1, on the reverse strand, counting down.
AATTGCTTAATTTAGTTGAAAGAATTTATCAAATAAATTGCATTCTTTAATACACCTCTATGCTTATATTATAAGACTGGAACTGCCCAAATGGAATAAATTCAGTATTTCAATTATTATTGTGCATATTTATAAAAATTCATTTTAGATTAAAAATGACATCCTGTAACGTGAAAACTTCACCAGTAAATTCAACCCTCTTCAAGTGACAGTTGCAACCCCCAAATTTTTAAATAGGAAATAGGGGCTTGTGATACCTCATTTGAAAGGTCTCTTCAATCCCTATTCAAAGATTTTTAAAAATTATTTCAACAACACACCACGAGGGCTTACAGCCTAAATACTATCGTGCCGTGGGTGTCGACAAGGAGGAAAGAGGCAACTTGTTAATTCTGGACTTGAAGGTTTGGAGGGTCGGAGGAGAAGGAAAAACATGTGCCGGCAAGGAATTCCACAACTTGGAAGTCCTCGGGACAAAAGAGCGGGCATAACAAGATGTTCTATGTCTGGTGACCTGGGCAGTAAAAGGGTGCATTCGCTCTGTTCCCCTGGTAGATCTGTTGGGGGCAGCAGGTGGAGGAACTATGGAAAAAAGCTCCTCTAAGCAGTGCCCGTGCAGATATCTATAAGAGAGGGAGAGAGGGGGGGGGGTCACCAACAGCACGTCGCTGGGCAAGGGATAGCAGCCGTTGGGTGAGGGTAGGGTCACCGATGAGACGTATAGCTATCTTCTGAATGGAGTCCAGGATAGTGAGTGTAGAAGCAGCAGCGGCACCACAGATGTCAGAGCAGTATTCGGGGTTTGGCCTTATTTGTGAAGTATGTAAGGTACAGAGATTAGCTGGCGAAAAGTATTTGCGAGCCCGGAAGAGGAAACCTAATTTCTTAGCAGCCGCTTCTGCAATTGATGTGACATGTTGGTGCCAATTGAGAATTCGATCCACAGGAATGCCAGCAAGTGAAAAGGACTCATTACTTTAAATAACTTGGTTGTTCATTGTGGTGGGTCTAGGGCTGGTGTATCTCTTATGAGATAGAAAGCAAGACTGAGATTTGGTGAAGTTGAGTTGTACAAGATTTCTACTTCCCCAGTCTAATATTTTTTGGAAATCCACAGCGACAGAACCCTCCATGAGTCTGCGATCCTCATCTAATTGGACTAAAGAGACAGGCTTAGAATATTGTATATTTGAGTGGAGGATGCTGTCATCCGCGTAACTGTGAACTGGGTTGGATGTGCCAGAGAGGAGGTCATTGATGTGGAGAAGATACAAAGTAGGGGCTGAAGCTGAACCTTGAGGGATTCCTGCATTAATTGGATACAGTTAAGAGGAATGGCCATCCACGACAACAGAAATGCTCCGGTTGGAGAGGAAATTTGCCGTCCAGGTACAGAGTTTTGGTGGTAGACCATAGGCCGGAAGTTTATTAAGCAGCGCTGGGTGCCAGACCTGATGGAATGCTCTGGATATGTCTAGAGCGACAATTTAGGATTCACCGTGTAGTTTCATAGACTTGTTACAAGAATGGGTGACAAAGGAAAGGAGGTCGGCAGTTGATCTGCGCTGACGGAATTAATACTGCCTGTCGTGGATTAGACTGTGTTTTTCAAGAAATTTTAGTAATTCGGTGTTTATATACTTTTCCAGAGAAGACAGCACGTACCTCTTTAGTTTTGAAAATGATATCCGTCATTTTATGCCCAACATTGGGGACTGTTGGTGATTGAACATTTGGAGGTGGGTTGAGAGTAGAATTGCCGGCGAACAACGAGGCAAAAAGTTTAGCCTTGCCCAGGGCGGTAAAAACAATTTCATCCCCCGAAACAAGGAGTGAGAACGTGCTCTTGCAGAAATTATTCCCAATACATTTAGCAAGAGTTCAGAAGGTTTTGCTGTCGTTGGAGCTTAAGAGGACTTTGTTTTTGATGTGGTTATTAAACGAGTTTTTTGCCTCAGAAAGAATGCGGACATAGCCGTTTCTTGCGTCGTTAAATGCTTGACGGTTTTCTTGACTGGGATTGTGTAGAAGCGTTTTGTGAGCTTTGACATTTTCAAGTCTGGCCTTGTCACAGGATTTAGAGAACCAGGGCTTTTGAGTGGCTGAAGAGGCTTTCTGTGTACGTGGAATAAATAATTCCATGCCAGCTTGGATAATTTCGGTGGCGTTTTGTGCGATATCAGAGGGTCAGGATGAGAGAAGCAGACAGGCGCTTATGGAAATGAAGAAAAGTAATCTCGCATTTCGTCCCAGTTTGCGGAGTTGTAGTGCCAAATGATACGTGGGTGTGATGACTGTGTGACCTCGGGTTGCATTGCGCAGGAAGCAGTGACCATGCCGTGGTCTCAGCGGCCAAGGGGGGTGGTGACTGATATCTTATAGCATTCAGGTTTTGTAGTAAGAAGGAGATCCAAGGGATTTGAGCTGTGTGTTGGGATGCGAGGAAAGTAAGTAGGTTGCTGAACCATATTGGCTAAAGAATTGCTGACTGCAAAGGCCTCCGCTGCTCTCCCTTGTGGATCGGTTTTTGAAGATCCTAGCCATTCCTTATTATGGACATTGAAGTCACCAAGAATAGTGACCTCGGAGGAAGGATATTCAGAAATCAGATGGTCGGTTTTTTCAGAAAGGTAGTCAATTCAATCCCTATTCAAAGATGCTATGGTTTTAAAATGTATTGCAATAATTAACCGTAAAAAGAAAGTCATCTGGTTGACGAACTTCGCTACAACACATTAAAAAAATCAATAACTAATCATGTTTCATGCTTGATAAGGAGATAGCAAGCAAAAGCACTTTCGGTGTGCTTTTTGGACGGTATCAATTCCAAACAAGACGTAACAACTTATCAAAATTCTTCATAGTTGGAAATGTTAGTTTTGTTTAAAACGCTTTAGCTTGATGTGCGATTGTAACCGCATGACAGTAGTTGTCAGTTGTTAACTGCAAATCAAAAATATGGTTTATTTAACAGAAATGCATAAAATAACAATTATAATACGGATGATTGCTGATAAAGTTGCTCGCCTATTTCAAGAAAAATAACTCGATTGGCCGCCTATCCCAAGGGACAATTACTAAAATTTAAAAGAAATTTCGCGAGCCTGGACATGTGAGGCAGACAGCCCCGGTTCTAGGATTTTTTCGAACCGGGGCAGAAACTTGATAGTGGCGCCCCCTTTCTAAAACTGGCGCCCCCTCTCTAAAAAAATTTTTGGTAGTTACGTAGAATAAGGACTCCTGATTTTTTAATTTGTTCTACTCCGAGGGGTAAAAAAAAATAAGATTGAAAAAAATAAGTTTAAATTAAAATTCCCGCCATTAGATGTTGCCAACAATCTGCTGCGCTGCAGCTGCTCGCAGCGCATTTCAGAATGAGCCCTTAGGATGTGTTCTAAAACTAACTCGGCGTTTTAAAATCAAATGAATAATTGATAGAACAACGTGCGCTGCAAGCTAGGCGCTTTTTTATTTTAAACCATATATAATATGATTTTGGCGCCCCCTGAAACTGCCGCCTGGGGCGAGTGCACCTTCCTTCTTAAACTTTCTCCATCAGTTATGTTCTTGTATTAACTTTAGTATTTCCAATGGCATCTAAGGTTTCCTGGGTTCTAGTATCTTCTTGCTGGGTATTTTCTCGCAGCTGCCTTTGAAATTTTTTTTTATGTTTGAACATGCAGATATTCCATCGCTGAAATTTGGCTTATTGGTTTCTTCTTTAAACTTTTGATGCTCATCTGCATCTTTCAGTTTGTGCACATGCCATTTCCTTTTTTATTTCCTTTATTTCTTGTTAACGCGTTTTTGCACTTTGCTAGTACCATATTATGGACACTGTTTATACGAGGCAATTGCCAAAATTTCCTGGCCTGAAATAGATCCAAAGTATCGCAGCCTGTCAAATTTTGGTAATTTTTTTTTTCTCCCTCAGGGATCTCCCGCGGTTTTGCCGCCCCGATAGCACTGCAACCTTTGGCTTATTGTGCATGCTCTTAATCTTTTTTACTCCACCCATTCCAAAATCACAGTGCCTTGAACTAGTCTGCACAGCGATTGGTAGGGTGAACTTTTATAATGCTCTGTCTGCGGTCTAGACTGACCGTAGATCAGTTGTCTTTTGCGGTCCAGAGCTTTACACTCGCACAAGCTGTGCTGATTCCTTCCCTTCGCCGCAGTCTTATGCAGGTGTTTCTTGACGGCCATGTGTCCCGTCAAGAGACCTGTTATGTTTCTGAGCTGTCCCCTGCTAAGATTAGCAGCTCCATAGATCTCTTTTAATTGGGTTCGTCAATTATTGACTTTCCATATCTGACCCCTGGACAATCTGCCCAGTACACCTTGTGTTGCTGAAGGCCCCCTCTATGTCTAGAAAGGCCCTCAGCGCCACCTCCCTGTCCTCCAGCGTATTCTCCAGCTTTAGCACCAGTTGGTGCAGTGCTGTTTCTGTTTAGTATCCTGCTCTGTATGCATATTGTCCGCAGTGTAGAGGATATGCTTTCGGTACACCGCCCCTAATGTGCCGGTCGAGCAGTTTTTCCACTGTTTTTAGCAATAAGAACATGAGACTTATTGGCCTCAGGGAGTTTGCCTGGCCTGTTGGACGCCCAGGTTTAGGAATGAATACAACCCTGGCAAGTCTCCATGCCCTCGGAATGTACCCCAGGACCACGCTGACCCTCATAATGAGGGTAAGCGCCGGCGCCAGTATAGCTATCTCCTGTCGGAGCATGATGGGCATTATTCCATCAAATCCCGGGGATTTGTATGGCTTAAAGCTGTTAATGGCCCATCTGATTTTGCTCAATGTAACCACCTCTTTAGCGACTGTCCAGTCTACTCTAGATGCCCCCCTATAAGGTGCCTCTATTTCTGAGTGTTCCCAGTCCGGAGGTGATTGGTATCAGTGAGTGGTGGACTTGCCGCCACCTAGTTGCGGAACCAAATAGTATGTTGTCAAGCCAGCTCCAAATAACACAAAGTGTTAAAAAATAGAAACTGTATACAACCAACTAACAATTTAGTTGAGTGGTCCCAGTACGGAGGTGATTGGTTTATTATGATACAGCGGGGGAAGCGCGTCTGGAGTAAAATTTCCATAGTTTCCTCTCCTGAGCTTGTAAAGCCTCCCGTGGATGTTCTACGGGGGCCTATATTGATCTGAGTGCCCTTGGACAGGATCTTGTGTAGTCGAGAACTCTAGGACGTGTTCTCCACTTCCTCGCAGTGCTTCCTCCACGACTCCTTCTTGGTGTGCCTCAGTCTTTTGTTATAGGCCGTTAGGGCCTCTACATTCATCCCATGCTCCCGGTCTTTTGGCGGCATAGAACAGCTTACGAATCTGCATCTTCCTCTGCCTGAGGTCCTCGTTCCACCAAGGCACGTTCCTCGTGGACGCCCTCATTTTCAGGGGGCAGTTGGCGTTATAGGCCAATGTGATTGCGTCTCGCACTTGGACTGCCGCAATCTCGAGGTCTATTGAATTGTCTATGGTACTCTTAACCCCCGCCAGTTCCACTGCTAGGTCTGCCCTGTAGGCTTCCCAGTCCGCCTTGCTGTGGTCCCGGTACCATACCGTTTGTCTTTCGACTTTGGCGATTTCAAACCGGATGTATCTGTGGTCTGAGCAACTCACTTCCCCAGACACAGCCTAGTTCTTAACAAAGTCAACCAGAAACTGGGTGGAAACTGTTTGATTTAAAACTTCCTCACGCCGTGTTGTGACGAAGGTCGGTTTATTACCTCTATTCAATATGTCTAAATTGAATTTCATAAAGAATTGTAAAAGTGCCTCACCCCCTGGAGTTTGTGTCCAAGCTTCCCCACAACTCACGGTGCTCATTCGCATCCATGCCAATGATGGTCTGCCATCCACCTACTCTGCTACCAACCATCAGCTGCTCCAATTCCTTGGGTGTAAGAGGGTCCGTGCTGCCCCCTGGCAGATAGGCTGACCCGACAGTAATGTCCCTCGGCCCATCCGCCCCTCCACATCGGATTTTGATCGTTGCCAGATCGCTGGAACAGAGATTCATTAAAACAGAAACGCTATCCCTTCCCTGACAAAAATGCAGCTCCTCGGGTTCTCACTGGATCTGCTATAGATGAGCTTTCCAGCAGCTCCGCCGAGTCCCTTGATCTCTCCTTTGTAGGCGTACGGTTCCTGGATGAGGACCACATCCGTATTCCTCAGAGCCATCAGTAGTCCGGTCGTGGCTGCCCTGCTGTGTTGGAGGTTGTTGACCTGAAGGAACCTAAGTCCCATTAAGCCCTAGTTGCTTCCCCAGTGGGCAAAAGATAACCCTTCCCAGGCCCCAGAATGCCTTGAAGGAGGTTCCTTCAAGGGCTTTGTCAGACGCCTGGTCGATCGAGAAGGCAAGAGTCTGTCCTTTCTCCTCTGCCTTCCTGCTTAGAACCGACCAGTGTTGTGTCCCCAGTTCAGGGTTCTGGATCTTCAGTCTACTGATCACGGTCTCCGGCGAGACGGTGTCAGGGATTCGTACGAGGACCTTGCGTCTCTTTGGGAGTTTCTTGGGCTCGACGGCTGTCAAGTCCGCCCCCTTCCAAAATTGACCGAGGCCCCCGGTCGTTTTCCGCAGCCAGTCCCGCGACTGCGGGCCGGCACAGGTTATCCAGAGGATGCCCCCCCGCTAGGCGCGCCCGGTGGAACTGAGGTGGGCTCTCCCCTTCCTGAAGTCCACCGCAGCTTGGATCAGGTCCGCCTTCCCTGGTCTAGCGTGACCTCAGGATGGCGTCTGTCAATCACCGCCATCCCGAGGCTCTCCGCAGCCTCCCTATACGAGCCAGTCTACGCCGGTGTTCTGGCCCTGGTCCTTTTGGGAGGTATGTCTGTAGTAGACGTGCTAGAGCCCGAGCGCGACGTCTTCCGACTCGCACTCTCCTCTTGCGGTCTTACAGGTGCACTGGCCCTTTTGGGGCGGCTGTCTGTAGTAGGCGTGCTAGAGTCCGAGAGCGTCCTCTTCTGACTCGCACTCACCTCATGCGCCTTTACAGGTTTCTCGACCGTCCACGTCCCGGTCGCCATTTTCTGCGCCCTCCGGAGCTTCTTTCTTTGCGCCCCGGAAAGACGCTTTGACTGCCGGGGCAGTCCCTCTACCCCATCAGTAGGGTCCTCACTGATGGAGGGGCCCGCAGAGTCCGCGGATCTCGCCGCCCTCCGGTGGGACCCAGCCTCCAGCTAGGGTGTCGGGGACAAGTCTGTGGCCGATCCCCGGTATCTACGTCGGTCGTGAGATCTCCAGAGTCCGCGGACGCTGCCGCCCCCTGGCTCGTCTCCGTTTCCGAAATAGACTCAAATCACGAGTCCGTAGCCGGAGCCATTCCTCGAGCCCCATTGGTTTTGGTTCCATATCTATTTATGATCTTCATGTTGTTCCCAGGAGAATGGGGGAAATACTGTCCACATCCGTCATGTTTAGTTATCAGCAGGGCCACCTCGGGCAGGATGCGGCTCTTCACCGCGCATGACGGTCTTGGGGAAAGCTTCATCGAAAAGTTATGTTGTTGTTTCCACTTCCTCAGCTTGCCCCCTGGAGTCCTTTGGCCCGCGACTCCTCGACCCCTTGGTAAGATATTGGTTCAAGTCTTATTAGCCTTGGAAAAAACAAAAATGGATATTATGTCAGTTAGTTTTCTTATAACTGACAGATGTTCATCACGATGTCAGAAGCCCGGAAAATTGAGTATGGCGCTGTTATTAAATTCCTTATTTGACAACGTCTTCCACCCCAAAGCATCAAAGATTGGCTGGATGTGTAAGAGGAAAATTCTCCGTCTTATTATGTAGTAAAATATTGGTCAAAACGGTTTAGAATGGGGCAGGAATCTTTGGTAGGTGGAACAAGAACAGGAAGGACGGTGGAAGTGGTGATGGACAACAAGATTGCCCTTGTATATTGAAAAAGAAAACTTAACTGTGAGTCTACGTCGTTTCTTTCATAGTCGTGCCAGAAAATTTTGGCGCTTACGTTGTATATCTGCACCAAGATACGACTAGCAAATTTCTGTGACATTTCTTGGTAATGAGATAATCTATTTGATACATTCCTGTATCCCCTGGTTCCTTCCACATTTATCGTCTCCTTCTGGGTACTTCAAACGTTTTATAAATATGGGTTGACACTTATTTAGTTAAAAACCATAAATATGTTTTTGGTGCTTCCTGCAAGATTAAGCTAACATGACTTAAGAGGTTTTGAAAGTAAGCGAACGATGTATATCACCTCGATAACTCAAAAAATAATAGACCAATGTCAATTTCACCCGTGTTCCTCTAGTAAATGGCTTAAATTAGTTCGTTGGACAGGAAAATCAGTCCAGTTTTTCCTGCAAAATTTTTGTATCTCCAAAAATAATAAACCTTGGTAACCAAATTTGGTATGCAAAATCCTTTCAGTGAATTTTCTTAAAAAACATTCACTAATGAGGAGATCCCGACTTGAATTTTGAAAAAAATTCTTCAAATGAGCGCGAACTAGGTCCCCTAGAACCCATATCTAGGGTCAGTTTTAATTATATATATATATATATATATATATATATATATATATATATATATATATATATATATATATATATATATATATATATATATACATACGAGGGCGGGTCAATAAGTCCGTGATTTTTTGAATGAAACACAGGTTTTTTTTGAGAAAAAATCATTTTATGTCTCAACATAGTCTCCTTTGAGCTCTATACACTTCGTTCAACGTTTCTACATTGGAGTCAAATATCTTTCCGCCAAGCCATTTCTTAAAGTTTGGAAACAAGAAATAGTCACTCGGGGCTAAATCCGGAGAATAGGGGGGATCAGGGAGCAATTCGTAGCCCAATGTATGCAATTTCGCCATGAAGTCTACACATGTGTGCACCCTTGCCGTATCTTGGTGGAAAATAACTTTTTTCTTGACCAAATGCAGTCGTTTTTTCTTCAAATCGTCATTGAATCGGTCTAATAAGTTGGTATAATATTCGCCATTGATTGTTCTTCCCTTTTGAAGGTAATCAATGTGGATTATACCGCGTGCATCCCAACAAACGGTCGCCATGACTTTATTGGCTGACAAACCCACCTTGGCCTTCTTCGGCGCCGATTGGCACGAAGAAACCCAATGTTTTGACTGCTGCTTGGTCTCTGGTGTGTTGTGGTGAATCAATGTTTCGTCCACGGTTACGAAACGGTGCAAAAACTCGTCCCTATTGCGGTTGAACAACGCCAAACACTCATTCGAAGTTGTCACACGATTGCGTTTGTGGTCGATTGTGAGCAAATGCGGCACCCATCTTGCGGATAGCTTTATCATACCTAAGTGATCATGCCAAATCGAAACCACTGAGCCATGTAATATGCCTATGGCTTCCACAATCTACTGCACTTTCAATCACCGATCAGCCAACACCATATCGTGAATTTTTTTAATTGTTTCGGGTGTAGCGACCTCAACTGGGCGTCCAGAAGTTTCGGCGTCATTTGTGCTTGTACGACCGCAGCGAAATTCAGCAAACCAGTTTTGTACCATGGAAATTGATGGTGCAGAGTCCCCATAGTATTTATCAAGCTTAGCCTTGGTTTTAGTGATGTTTTTTCCCGCAAAAAATAATGTCTGATGGGCACACAAAATTCGATTTTTTCCATTTCCGTTATAACTCAAGAGGTTGTCTGCTTTCAATAGCTATCTAACACAAACTAAATGACGCAGATTGTTCAAAATTTGACAGGAGTCAACTGACAGATGCTTGTTGACAGGAGCAGTGTTGCCCTTCCTGTGCAGAGGCGAGAAATTCAAAAAGTCACGGACTTATTGACCAGCCCTCGTATATATATATATATATATATATATATATATATATATATATATATATATATATATATATATATATATATATATATATATATATATATATATGTATCACAGCGGTAACTCAAAAAATAAAAAATAATGGGCCGATTTTGATCAAATTTGGTGAGTAGCTTCCTTTAGCAAGTGGCTTGGATAAGTTCGTTGGCCAGGAAAATTAGCCGAGGTTTTCCTGGATAATTTTGCGTTTTCTTTCGGGAAATTTTTGTATCTCTGGAAATGATAAAGCTATAGCAACAAAATTTGGTGCACTGGTTTCTGTCATAAAGAGTATCCTATGTATCAGATCTCTAAGCTAAAAGACAAAAAAGTTGTAGGTAAGCCTCTGATAAAAAAAAGTTTAAACGTCAAAATTGATAATTATGGTAGTCGTACTAATGTGAGGAAAAAACGACACGAAATGACTAACAAGCTCCTAGATATGTGTGAGTCGTGATTTTACTTCACTGTGTTAAAATATGAGCAAAAAAATCCATTGTAAATAAAAATTGTTTGGTATAAATAATAAAGACGTTAGAAAATTAACATACTATACAGTATATACCTGTTAGTACATACATCTGTCTTGTTGACGGTAGTTGAGTGGTCTAAGTGGTGTGCATCAGATAATCGAGTCCTATAATAAGACGAGTTCTAATCCTATAGTTAGTGACTTCACTTTTTACAATTTTTTTTTAGCCTTTCATTTCATTTTACTGTTCTCTGATCAAATTGCTGTTATTCCGAAGATTTTTTTTTTAGCGAGTTGTACAAAAAATTATTTAATAAAGAGGAGATGAAAACTTTTTAGGCTTCATTCAATTTGAATAACATATCTGGTTGTTTGTTCTTGCCCTAACTTAGCGAAACCATTCCATATTTAATACAGTCGTAGACTTTTCCCGTGGCTTCACAAGCGCTTGTTTTTTTTGCAACTGATTTCAATTAATTTTCTATATATATCGATAACTCAAAAAATAATGGGCTGATCAAATTTGGTGACTACCTTCCTTTTGCAAGTGGCTTGGATAAGTCCGTTAGCCAAGAAAATCAGCTAGTTTTTCCCCAAAAATGTTGTTTTCTTTCGAACATTTTTTATATATAAATAACAAAGTTATCACAACCAAATTTAGTACGCGGGTTTGTGTCATAACAAGTAAATTACGTACCAAAACATAGATCTGTAGGCTTAAAGACAAAAAAGTTATAGGCATTTAAAGAAAAATTGCGATTTTTCTCTTAAAACGTCAAAGTCACGATTTGAAACGACAGAATTGGCACAATTTAGGCAAAGAACGTGAAACGAATACGGGTTATGTAGAGAAAATGTAGCAAGAAGAGTGTTTTGCAAACTGTTAAGTTTCAGCTTCAACCGTAATTGTCCTTTTTACTAAAATATTTGCAGAAAATTCACTTCATATAGACCCTTTCCCTGATGCTTTAGCAGTAGTTTTAGCTATAGAGTTTATCGTTTAATCATCTATAAGTTTTAGCGAATGTTTGGAGAAAAAATTCGTTAATGAGGAGACCACCACTTGTGAATTTTGAAAAGATTTGTTCAAATGAGCACGAACTAGGCTCCTTAGAACCCATATCCAGGGTTAGTTTCAGTTTTTATCTGTTTTCATACACATAGGGTGACCCATTTCTACGGTAAAGCTCAATATATTCGTTATTATACAAGATACGATAAAAAATTGTGTATGTTAAATATAGACTGTCCTGAGCTGCATCCTATAAAATTAGTTTTACAATAATAGGTGGCCCATAAGTTGTTGGTGATACAAATTTTCTATTTGTTTTTAATCGAACACGCCTTATATTATTACATTTTTGCATTTTCCATCGAAATATAATTCATGTTTGTAAGAAAAGAAACTCAGGACGCTGCAAGTGCGTTAAGGTAGCGAGCTATTATGTTTCAAATTCAATAGCTCAATTTGCTATTAACTTAACGTTCGTTGGCTAGGAACCAGTTTTTCGAAAAAAAAGATAATTAAATTTTCAAACAATACAGTTATTTTGATGAAAGATGGTACATTGTTTCCACTATATAAGTTGTACTGGTAACCAAATTTCATGCCTGCTTTCTGTAAAAGAAAAGGCATATTTGCTTTTTTTTTTTTAATTCACTATTATAACGCACTTGCTGTGTCCAGACTTTTATATAATGTATAGGTATTACATGCCAAAATTAAGATTTCTAAGTTAGAAGACAAAAAGGTTGTAAACATTTATTTCTTTCATTGTGGGAAAAGGGGAAACCTGCAAAACATACGAACAGCAAATGCGCAGGACACGGCTCTTCATGCATAGATTTTCACGCATTTATTTTCGGAACCAGGCATTTGCGGCTAAGTGTATTGATATCCGCCGATGAAATTAAACATATCTCAACACGATTTTACAATTGCGCATGCGGTTTTTAGATTAATTATTAGTGAGTATCGAAGTCTAGTACAACATTCACAAAATTGGGTCATAAAATCATTCGACAAGGATTAATATTTGTATAAGAAAGTTCGCTACTATGAGAGTCGTAATTGAGAGTTAAAATATAAGCATTAAAGTTCAATGCATAAATCCAAGTAAACAACTGGGAGGGGATAATATAGTCATTCTCTGAACCCCATAAAAAATTGTTGTTGAGAAACACGTGTAAATAATGACATAATCATTGAGCGCGACATACAACTGATATAGAAAGAGTTTTTCCGATAGAGAGGCATTACGTTAGCGCTGAAACAAGCATGTAAAGACTGTGTAAGTGAAGGAGAACTGAAGATGACCGATATTTGCTTTCTTTCTGGTGTATACCTAGGTTGAAGTAGGTCATCGAAATGGTCCAAGAGTTATTCACAACACAACATTCCAGTTGCTCAAACAGAGTGCCATAACCTCGGCGGTTATTCCACAGAGTGTACAAAATTAAAACTTAATAGTTAAAAAAAAAAAAAAAGAAACAGGCTTTGTTGAAAACAAAACTCTGTACCTTCAGCCAAAAGTGCAACCCAAGCAACAGCACATTAACCAGCACTCGAGTCGAAATAACCTAACCAAGTTGTAATTTAGTAATAATTAACCAAAATGTTGACTTGATTGCCATAATCACTATATATTTGAGAATGCAGCACCCAATTAGCCTATTTTTGACTATTAAAATTACTCCAAAGTCAGTTACTTAGAAGTAACTAAATTGGTAAAAATTTGGTTCAATTTAACCTATAAATATCCTTAAATACAATTTTAAGTTTGAATTCCACAAATGGTAATTTTTAGGTCGAATACCCTAAATTGGACTGAAAACTGACTACTAAGTCCAAGTACCTAAAATACATATTTTAAGGTAAGTTATTACCTAATATTAACTTACACTACGTCTCTGTGGTATAGTAAATTGGAGGACTTCTTATGAAGTCCAGATTACATATATATTACCAATCTAACTGCAGAAGTGGTCTTCCAAGTCAAATTGCCTACATCAAAGTTGAAAATACCCATAAAATCTGACTTCAAATAAAAATGTCCTCAAAGTTCGAAGTGTACAGCAGTGAAATCAATTTGTGAATGTTGAAGGTGTTTCAGTTGATGACTAAATTAATAAAAGCTTTAATCTTCAGTCACAGTCTGTGTAAATCATAAAAACGTATGAGAACTTCAACGGCTACTACTATATGGAAGATAAGCTGCTGATTTGAAATGAGCATGTGTACCTCTCCAATATAATACATCCCTTTTTATACCCATGGAATGAAACATTGGCAACAGGGTCAGCTGTCTATAACATATTATGGAATCAAAGATCAAAAACACTATATAATCATTCCTATATGTCTCTCCGTATATAAGTAATATGTATATATATATATATATATATATATATATATATATATATATATATATATATATATATATATATATTTCGATACATGAAAATGTATGATAGCTAATAAATTGAAACTAAATTCGTTTACTATGTAGTTGAAATTCCGATAATAGAACAAAATGTCTTAAACTTTCGTTACTTTGCCTTGTCATTGGGAGTTGTGACTTGGAGTCTCCTGTAGGTTAGGTTAGGTTTGTATGTGAGTGGGCCATATCGGCCCTCCACCGCGACCTTAAGGTCTATTGTGGCTCACGCCTAAAGTCTATATTTCGCCCAACAAATCCAGCCTCCTGCAGAGGTCGATAATCTTTGTGGGCGAAAGTTGATCCAGGTTTTCTGGAGCAAGCTTTACCTTGCCAAAGAGCAGGTATCTAGTCCTGTCTGCTGCCGGACAGTAACACAGCACATGCTCTGCTGTTTCTTCATTCTCCATGCACAGCCGGCACTCGGTCTCCTGACCGACCCCAATACGGTGTATGTGGTGCCGCAAGCGGCAGTGTCCTGTATACAGGCCGACTAGAGTTCTCAGTTGTTGTCTGTTCAACTCTAGAAGCTTTTTAGCCCTTGACTCAGACAGGCCATTTATGAAGGCCTTAGAGTGGGCTAATCCTGAAAGATTTTGCCAATATTGGATTGTCATTCTTTCTGTCCAGGTCTTTAAGGTGCGTTTTGCTGTGCAAGATGTTATCCCCAGCACCGGTTCTGGTCCAACAAAGTCACTCTGGGCCCCACTCTTGGCAAGCGCGTCGGCCGCAACATTGCCGTCATGGTCCGAGTGACCCGGTATCCAGACCAGCGACACCTCATTACAGCTGCCCAATTCGTTAAGGGCAGATTTACAACTCCATACCGTCTTTAATTACACCGGTAGGAACCAAGAGCCTTTATTGCAGCTTGGCTATCTGCATATATCTTTATCGATTTGTTTGTGCACATGTCTTTTAAACTTTCCCTTGCAAACATCTCGATGGCATACACTTCTGCCTGGTGTATGGTTGCGTACTTGCCGAGGCTAGCTGAAAGTCTAGCATCGGTGCTGCCCCCATATGCGCCGGCTCCTACTCCCAAATTGGTTTTGGAGCCGTCAGAGTACCAGCAGAGGTCCGCTCTCAACAGGGTTGATTGATTCCGGTCCCAGTCCTCCCTTCCCGGGAGGACGGTCTTGAAAGACAGATCTCTGCTGATTTTTGTAGGCATCAAGTCTGAGACCATTCCCAGTATCCTGTGACAATCACTGTCATCAAGGAGACCGGACCCTCTCAGATTGACTTCCTTCGGCATGCCATCTGCCGTTTGTTTTAGTCTGTACGTTGTCCACCTCGCCACCCTCTCCAACCATATGTGAAGTGGGGGAATATTGAGGAGGACCTCCAGAGCGGCTGATGGTGCGGTGCTTATCGCTCCCGTTATCATAAGACAAGCTTGTCTCTGTAGATGAGATAGTTTGGCCCTCGCGATACCACGAAGTACCTTAGGCCACCAAACTATGGCTCCATATGTTATCGTTGGCCTGATAACCACTACATAGAGCCAGTACATCTGTTGGGGGTTTGTTCCCCAGTTGTTACCACAGATTCTCCGGCAGGTCCACAGGGACAGTTTTGCCCTGTGGATAACGTTTTCCAACTGTATATCCCAGTTGAGCTTCTTATCTAGGGTAACTCTCAGATATTTTGCTTGGTCCGAAAATGGAATGGTTTCCCCCATAAGAATAGGTGGTTTTAATTTGTCCAACCTTCTTCTTCTGGTAAAAGGAACAATGATCGTTTTGCGGGGGTTCACAGACATCTGTTCCCTCCGGCCCCAATCATTGATTACATTTAGTGCCTCTTGAAGAGTACTTGCCAGTTCCTCCTCAGATTTGCCTCTAACCATTATGACAAGATCATCAGCATACGCCTAGACCTCAACCTCCGAGAGTCCGAGGATAGCCAGCAAATCGTCCACAAAGAGGGACCACAGCAGGGGGGATAGTACGCCCCCCTGAGGACA
The DNA here is from genome assembly GCA_964006375.1 of Tillus elongatus. Taxonomy (NCBI): domain Eukaryota; kingdom Metazoa; phylum Arthropoda; class Insecta; order Coleoptera; family Cleridae; genus Tillus; species Tillus elongatus. The sequence continues at coordinate 113,700,424 of OZ023269.1, read as the reverse complement.
CCCCCTCGCAGCCCTGACGCCGACCACCTCTCCCCGAAACGAGGTAATAATGGTCCGATTGTGCAGCATGTTTCCGATCCAGCCACAGATGGTAGGTTCCACCCCCCTAGCGATAGCGGCCTCGTAGAGGGAGATCGGTAATGCATTATTAAATGCGCCTTCGATGTCGAGAAATGCCGCCACCGCAACCTCTCCATTTTCCAGAGAGTGTCCTGTAACTCACTGTACCGGAAGTTAAAATACAGTCCCCACTTCACGTTTTTTACCCTATGAAATTTGGCACAGAAGTATTTTGTATATGTGGCAACGCCGTGTAGGACCCTCGATCTTATTAGAACGGATAAAGGATTGGAGTCGTGGTGCCTTGAAACTAAATAAAGCTTACAGGGACAGGTTAATGCCGTTGTTTTTGTATGGTTCAGAAGCTGTATACGAGTATGGCCCGGAGCTTGGAGCGTGGGTGATGTTATTTGCCACGAGTTAGAGTTAACAAGAACGTGATAGACATATAGATTTACTGAGACATTTTATGTTATTCTTGATGTGTGTTTTATATCCACGTGTCTCTATACTGAATATTCTAGAGAAATTTGATCTGATAGCCTGGTTACAAGATATCTTACAATGACAAAAAGGTCTGGACGTAGCAAGTGCGTTATGGTAGGACCAAACTGGCTCATCTACAGAGACAAGCTTGTCTGATGATAACGGGAGCGATAAGCACCGCACCATCAGCCGCTCTGGAGGTCCTCCTTAATATTCCACCTCTTCACATATGGTTGTAGGGGGTGGCGAGGTGGACAACGTACAGATTAAAACAAACGGCCGACAGTATGCTGAAGGAAATCAGTCTGGGAGGGTCCGGACTTCTCTATGACATTGAGGGTCACGGGATTCTGGGAATGGTCTCAGACTTGATGCCTACAAAGATCAGTAGAGATCTGTCTTTCAAGACCGTCCTCCCGGAAAAGGAGGACTGGGAACGAAATCAAATGACCCTATTGAGAGCTGATCTCTGCTGGTACTCTGACGGCTCCAAAACCAATATGGGAGTAGGAGCCGGCGCATATGGGGGCAGCACTGATACTAGACTATCAGCTAGCCTCAGCAAGTACGCAACCATACACCAGGCAGAAGTGTATGCCATCGAGATGTGTGCAAGGGAAATTATAAAAAACCAGTGCACACACAAATCGATAAAGATATATGCAGATAGCCAAGCTGCAATAAAGGTTCTTTGTTCCTACTGGTGTAATTCAAAAACGGTATGGAGTTGTAAATCTGCCTGAAACGAACTGGGCAGCTGTAATGAGGTGTCGCTGGTCTGGATACCGGGTCACTCGGACCATGATGGCAATGTTGCGGACAACACGCTTGCCAGGAGTGGTGCCCAGAGAGACTTTGTCGGACCAGAACCGGTTCCCTAGGATAACATCATGCACAGCAAAACGCACCTTAAAGACCTGGACAGAAAGAATGACAATCCAGTATTGGCAAAATCTTCCAGGATTAGCTCACTCTAAGGCCTTCATAAATGGCCTGTCTGAGTCAAGGGCTAAAAAACTTCTAGAGTTAAACAGACAACAACTGAGTAATCTAGTCGGCCTGTATACAGGACACTGCCGCTTGCGTCGCCACATGCACCATATTGGAGTCGGTCAGGAGACCGAGTGCCGGCTGTGTATGGAGAGTGACGAGACAGCAGAGCACATACTGTGTTCCTGTCCGGCAGCGGACAGGACATACCTGCTCTTTGGCAAGATACAGCTTGCTCCGGAGGATCTGGATAAACTTTCGCCCACGAAGATTATGGACCTCTGCAGGAGGCTGGTTTTGTTGGGCGAAATATAAACTATTAGGCATGTGCCACAATAGACCTTATGGTCGCGGTGGAGGGACCGGTATGGCCCACTCACAAACAAACCTAACCTAACCTATGGTAGTGAATTTTCATAAAAATATTTTTAATGGCAGATGTTTTTTAATGGAAGCAGGCAACAAATTTGGCAAAATTAACTTTCAGGTCAATAATGTTACAACGGTAGCCCTATTAAACTTGATTATATTGAAAAAATAAAAACCATTTTTGTTCAATCTAGTGTAATTAAATTTTAACTCGAAAAAAACATAAAATAATGCTTGCATACAATGAGGATAGGATAGTTTTGTCTTGTTTACCTCACCAATCCTCAAAAACAGAATTTTAAGAATTTTGAATAGTTTTTAATTTTAACTAATTTTACTTTTTACACAGACGCTTGAATTATATCAAAGTATCATAATCATGTTAACAGAAAAAAACATAACCACAGTGGTTTTTTCCTTTATACAGTGCGAATTACCTTTATCATTGATTCAAATATTTAAAGTATCTTCTTTGATCGTTCATTTGTAAACAGAGATGGTCATACCTAGTTGTACTGTTTGTTAATACATACATAACCACAGATCCCACAGATTAATGTCACATGCGCAGTTCGTTAAGTCACTGGACTTGTGCCCAGATGTCGGATTAAAGTAAAACGTTGGACTTATTTACCAATAAATTACTTCCATTGGCCCAATATATAATGAAAATGCCCTAAATATAACTAAAACACGTTGGTCGAATTGCCTTGCTGGACCTATTATCGACTTCCCTATTACTTTTAGTTTATTCCCCACATTGGTAAAATACACTTGAATTTTACTTGAAAATGGCCTGTGGTGATTTGGTCGCGGACCTATTGGTAGGGCGATTTTAGGCCAATTTGACTTTAATTGTTGCTTGGGAAAGGCTTATACCACTGAGACCTAATATTTTTTCAATGTATTTATATAGGAAAAAACAAGTTAAGAACAGTTTATCAATGACATTTTTGTTCATAAAATTACATTACTCTGTCACACACAAATTAGTAGTTAAGATTGATGTAGTAAAATAGCTAGATGTGCTAACAAAACTGTGGAAATGTGTCATGTTTACTGGCGAAACTACTTATATAAATATGATGTAAAGCTCTACATACTTGGCACGTTTAAAGTCTGATGGTGAAACTTCAGCTGGTTTTTTAAAAACCTGTGAATTATCTGGATCATTCTCTTCTTTGATGTCCTGTTGTGGGGTAGCAGCTTCATTTTCAGCTTCATTGCCTGAAATGAAAGGTAAGCAAAATAACTAAGATAAAATCAAACTGATATACAGTAAATCTATGTGCATGAATCCAGAAAGCGAAAGGGAAATTATAAATATTATAAATAGTTTAAAAACAAAACAAACTAGTGGTTTTGATGAGATTACAGTTTCCATTCTTAAATACTGTATATACTTATTTGTGCACGATTATGTTACATAATTAACAATACCACCTACAGGTCCAGAGACCATATAAAAAGAATAAGACTCAGAATAAGATATCTCCTTCTTGTCGTAAGAAATGACTAATTGCATCAAATACTAACATATGTCGTGTCCAGATGGTCTCAGATAGAGGTTGAAATCTTCAAAGCTGTGGAAAAACGCAGAAAGATTGAAACCTCTAGTGTATGATCCCAAACAGACAAGAGACTTTGTTCATATGGTAGTATAACTCAACAGCAGATGAAAAATTCCCTAGATGATATTACCAAACTAATATCTAATATTTAGTGTTGTAGCTGGAGGAGACGCAGTGGGTATCGTCCACCTTGAGCATTCCACCTCTGCACTGGATAACAAAGAACTGGGACTACTGCAGCAATCCAGCGATCTATACTGGGAGGTGTAGAAGATATCCCAGAAGAATCCCCAAAAGGTAAGGTTCCAAGGCTGCACACAACAGTCTGGCTCCTTATCACTTGTGCTGACAAGGACAGTTCTGTCAAGGTGGAGCGATTAGTTGGGAGAGTTTCAATCGTGGGAACGGCCCATCTCCAGTTTGTCTGAGAACATTACCTTCGAATACCAACCGTCTGTGTGGCGTACATCGAGAGATCCTCACCAGAATCAGAAAAGTGACCTGTACACTTGGGAGTGATTTATCCTATGCTGAAAGGAAACAGGTCCATCTGGGCATTTTCAGTTGAGGAGGTGTCAATAGCTATGCTGGAGGGGATTCGCTTTAGACAATACCTAGGCTTTCGGGGGATATTATTCCAGTTAAAATTCAGGAGTTTTATGACCGCACAGAAACCCACAGCTACTACCGTCAATCTGCACCTGGAGATCTAGATGAAGTTGTACACTAAAAAATTATTGACTTCTGTGAGAAACCAAATTTGATGGGTGAAATATTAAAGAATTAGGTGTGAGCTACAATAGACCTAAGATCGCAGTGCAGAGACAGAAATAGCCCACTCACTACATACATAACCTAGCCTAGTTAACAATTTTTATCCTGACCAGTTTGAGGTTGCATTACGCTGTCTACTTTTTAAAACAAGGAAAATCGCAGGCCAGTAGGTATATTACCAACCCTCTCTAAGATATCTAAAATTATATTTTGTATGTGTGCTAATAAATGGTGGGCTCGGAACCCACCTTTTTAACGGTTAACCGAAGAGAGGTTTTAGATCTCACGATCAGCTCAAGGCTGTTGAGCTCAAAAATCTTCAAATGGAGGGTGTCGCCTGAACTCTCGTGTTCGGACCATGCCCATATCCTATTTGAGATTGAAACAGGCCCTAGACCTGTGGTGGAGTATCGCGACCCGAGGACGGATTGGGAGGGGTACAAGCAATCCCTCGCCGCCCGACTTGTGTCTGTTATCCCTACAGTGAGGGATTGTGAAGAGATTGAGATTGCAGCTGAACAGGTAAGGGATGCTGTGGTCTCAGCATATCACGAAAACTGTCCACTAAAGTAAAAAAAAAGATAGTCGAAGGTCTACTTGGTGGAACAATAACCTCGAAAAACTACGAAGAGAAGTGAGACGTCTCTTCAATCGTGCTAAGACTACAGGCAACTGAGAACAATATAAATCTGCTCTAACACATTATAACAAAGATATAAGGAACGCTAAGAGGGAGTCTTGGAGGAGGTTCTGCAGAGATATCTCTAATTTGCCCAGCAGCACCAGAATCCACAGAATTCTCTCATGCGACCGTTTGGAGGAACTAGGATCGATAAAACGACTAGATGGTTCCTTTACTGAATCTCGGAAAGAAACGTTAAGAGCTTTTAGCACACACACACTTCCCAGATTGTCTGATCCTGAGCAATGAAGATGTCCTGCCAGCCGCGGGTCGATTTAAACCCCCTCCAAGGGAGGACTGGCGGGTTGCTTGGAGAATAGTTACAGGTTACAGCCTCGGCAGTGGAGTGTGCATTTCCAGCCATTCAAGGCGCCACGGGAGGATGGGGTGGTACCGGTCCTACTACAAAATGGACTGGAAATTCTCCTACCTTTCCTAATCAGGCTGTATAGAACCAGTCTGGCTTGAAACTATATTCCATCCAGCTGGACGGTGATTAGGGGGGTTTACATTCCCAAATTGAGACGTAATGACCTCCTACCCACATCACTGAGACCTTTCAGTGTTACATCATTCCTCCTAAAGGGATTGGAAAAAATACTAGACGGACACATTAGGGGGAACATCTTAGTCAACAACCCCCTTAATACCCACCAGTATGCCTACCAAACTGGCTAATCTACTGAGTTAGCACTCAATAACCTCGTCGAGAAAATCACACACTCTCTGGATAACGGGGAGGTGGCGGTGGCTGCATTTCTCGACATTGAAGGAGTATTTAATAATGCATTACATATATCCGTCTACGAAGCCACTATCGCTAGAGGGGTGGAACCTACCATTTGTGGCTGGATTGGAAGCATGCTTCACAATCGGACCGTTATTACCTCTTTGCAGGGGGAGGTTGTCAGCTTCAGGGCTGCGAGGGGGTGCCCTCAGAGGGGAGTTCTATCCACCCTGCTGTGGTCCCTCTTTGTGGATGATTTGCTGGCTATCCTCAGGCTGTGGGAGGTTGGGGTCCAGGCGTATGCTGATGATCTTGTCATAATGGTTAGAGGCAAATCTAAAGAGGAACTTGCAAGTACTCTTCAAGAGGCACTAAATGTGGTGAATGATTGGTGTCGGAGGGAACAGATGTCTGTGAACCCCTGCAAAACGATCATTGTTCCATTTACCAAAAGAAGAAGGCTGGACAGATTAAATCCACCTATTCTTATGGGGGAAACGGCTCCATTTACGGAACAAGCAAAATATCTGGGGGTTACCCTAGATAAGAAGCTCAACTGGAACATACAGTTAGAGAATGTAATCCGCAGGGCTAAATTGTCCCTGTGGACATGCCGGAGAATCCGTGGAAACTGGGGAACAAACCCCCAGCAGATGTACTGGCTCTATGTAGTAGTTATCAGACCAATGATAACATATGGAGCCATAGTTTGGTGGCCCAAGGCACTTCGTGGTATCGCGAGGGCCAAACTGGCTCATCTACAGAGACAAGCTTGTCTGATGATAACGTCCTCCTTAATATTCCACCCCTTCACATATGGCTGGAGAGGGTGGCGAGGTAGACAACGTACAGACTAAAACAAACGGCCGACAGCATGCCGAAGGAAGTCAGTCTGGGAGGGTCCGGACTCCTCGATGACATTGAGGGTCATGGGATTCTGGGAATGGTCTCAGACTTGATGTCTACAAAGATCAGTAGAGACCTATCTTTTTAAGGCCGTCCTCCCGGAAAGGGAGGACTGGGAACAAAATCAAACGACCGTATTGAGAGCCGATCTCTGCTGGTATGCTGATGGCTCAAAAACCAATATGCTAGACTATCAACTAGCCTCGGCAAGTACGCAACCATACACCAGGCAGAAGTGTATGCCATCGAGATGTGTGCAAGGGAAAGTATAGAAAACCAGTGCACACACAAATGGATAAAGATATATAGACAGCCAAGCTGCAATAAAGGCTCTTCGTTCCTACCGTTGCAATTCAAAAACGATATGGAGTTGTAAATCTGCCCTCAACGAACTGGACAGCTGCAATGAGGTGTCGCTGGTCTGAATACCGGGTCACTCGGACCATGATGGCAATGTTGCGGCCGACGCGCTTGCCAGGAGTGGTGCCCAGAGGGACTTTATCGGACCAGAACCGGTGCTGGGGATAACATCATGCACAGCAAAACGCACCTTAAAGACCTGGACAGAAAGAATGACAATCCAGCAATGGCGAAATCTGCCAGGATTAGCTCAATCTAAGGCATTAATGAATGGCCTGTCAGAGTCAAGGGCTAAAAAACTTCTAGAGCTAAACAGACAACTGAGTACTCTAGTCGGCCTGTATACAGGACATTGCCGCTTGCATCACCACATGCACCGAATTGAAGTCGGTCAGGAAACTGAGTGCCGGCTGTGTATGGAGAGTAACAAGACAGCAGAGCACGTACTGTGTTCTATCAACTTTCGCTCATAAAGATTATCGACCTCTGCAGGAGGCTGGCTTTGTTGGGCGAAATATAGACTATTAGGCGTGAGCCGCAATAGACCTTATGGTCGCGGTGGAGGGACCGTTATGGCCCACTCACATTAAAACCTAATAAATAGATTAAGATATTCTCTTTATTTACGAGAAAAGTACTAACAGTGCATTATATAGTTTAATTTAGGAAGTCAGTAAAATTCTTAAATTGGACAAAACACCAGTGGGAACTTTTATCAACTTTATCATGGCATTTAACTGTGTAAATTATAATTTGTTACTTACTAAATTAGAGGCTTATAGGGTAAGGGTAGTGAAAAGTGAATAAGACCATACCTTAGAAATCACATCCAAATTGTGAAAATATCACAACACAGTCAGGCTTTCTTGTCAGACTGAGCCCGCCAAAGTATGTTTACCTCAAACATCCTATGTCCCATATTATTTATTTTTACCAACGACCCAGTTAAAGTCCCACATGATCGCATCACCTTGCGAGCTAAGCAGATGACACAAATTTGTTATTAAAGGTCAAAAATGTAGATAATGTCATTGCAAATGTAAATAAATGCAAAGCATAAACATGTGGTTTGATTTTAATGTATTTTTGATTCATTAACATTGGTCTATTTCCAGGACTATGGTCAATCACTGACGCCAGGGGCAGTTTCACCTCCACCATCCTGGAAATTTTACAGGATCCATTCCCTTCTGTAAAGTGGGTAGGCATTGTTAATGTGCCCAACATCGCATGACACACAGGACCGACGGCTTTACCCCCCCCCTTTCAAATGGCAGAACGTATAGACAATCAACTTGCTCAAACATAATGTCACACCCCTGGTTGAGGTTAATTTACAGTATGTAATTTGACATTTCTACTGTCAATCGAACCATCGATTCTTTAGTCCAGAGGCACACATTCTTACCACTGGACTTCAGAGGCTGCTTGATTGATTCTAATGGTTTATCTGAAAATCAGATAAAAGCAAAGTACAATTTAACAAATTTTCATTCAAAAAGTTTATTTTCATCACAGTGTATGTGCACAGTTGGAGTATTGTTTTCATATCTAGGGTGCTGCCTCAAAGACAACCTTGTCCCTCCTAGATTCTGTTCAGAAATGAGCTGTTTGCCTAGGCTATATCTGCCTCTTCTATCAATACTTCTATCAACAGTGTGCCTCAGAAATTGCTTCGTTAGTACCTCTGTTGGCTACTTTCAATCGAAAAACCACTCCCACATGCTTTGAGAGTCAAATTATTCACTTATTGAATAGTTTGTTATGAATTGTCATTCTTTCCTATATCGTCCAAGGTTTGGAATACCCTCGCAGGAGGCATATTTCTGAAAACATATAATCTCCAACTATTTAAGAAGCGAGTAAACACCCATCTTGTGCCACGATTAACTTCATGATGACTTAGATTCACATATTATTTCATTAAAATGACTACTGTATAAATTACAAGAGTGTAAGAGTAAGAGTGGGGAACGGTCGACTTAACCGCAACTACATATTGACGTGATTATAATAGAATACAGCCTAAAATTGTTGTACATACCTTAATAAAGTTAAACAATGTGCTATATTTGGTTTTTAATAACCTTTCAATGATAAACGCAATTAAAACGTTTCGATTTGCAACAAAAACGTATATTTTGCACCTGAGGTCCAGAAGGTCAGATCGGCAGGAGCGTGTGTAAAAAGCATTTTAGATCTTTTATTTCGTTAAGGCGGCAAAACACTCTTGGGATTAAATTGCAGGAAGGCGGTGTTGTTAGGTCTAGAAAGTCAGGTCGGCAGGAGTGTGTGTAAAAAGGATTTTAGATATTTCATTTCGTTAAAGCGGCAAAGCACTCTTGGGATTAAATATTAAACGTTGCAACGCTGCTCTAAATTGACAGTTGGAAACGTTAAAATCGGACATTTCTCAATTATTCTGTTTAACATAAGCTTTCTTGCAGTATGCGCCATTTTGGTCAATTCCGGTTGTGGTTGAGTAGACCGTCCCCATAAGAGTGAATAACTGGAATAACTGCTGAACTGTGGCGCAAAACAAGAATAAAATATTATAGTATAGCAGCTTCGGTGGTCCAGTGGTAACTCAATGATGGCATCGGCAATGTTGCCAAGCTGACTGTTCTCAGAAAATGTAGGTAACTTTACGCTGTACTGTCACTGAAACCTCCAAATATCAGATGTCTATTTTAGTTGGGTTTTGAAATATGACAATACACTAACCTTTTCTGCTGTAGAAGTGTTTTCTCAACATCTGAAGATATCCCTTAGAGAAAGATTCCATGCATAACAACACTACGGAAGTTGATGTAGTATGTCATGACAGCAGCTTGGTAAGTAGCTATTTGTCTAAGGCTTATAAAAGTTACTCTGCTAAGGTTTTTTATATAATTTATATGATTTGACCATGATAAATTATTCTAAAAACTGTCCACTGTCTTTGTTTCAATCTGTTGTCAGAAATCATATTCTATTTTGCTTTTATTTTGAATAAGTTCACTGATGCTGAACCACTCATTTGCATAACTAAGTATATTTTTAGTCTTCTCATTCAAAGACATCTCATTTAAGTCATTGTTCTGTTAATAAATGTAGAGACGTCTGCAAATAAGTAATATTTGTCTGAGGTTACATTTTCCAACAGATTATACATAAGTTTCCAAAATAACTTATCCGGTAATCCTGTCTTGTAGACACCTCAGTAGTAAACAAACAATTATGGTGGAATCGGAACGCAGAAGTGGACGCTGGACGATGTGCACTGTTGCCAGATGAATATAACCAAGAGTCATTTTAAATATAGAAGGAAATCAAGGGGTGAACAAATGTTTTTATAATGTAAATAAGTTATAATATGGCGTCATCTACATAAATCGATATTTGACATATTTTGCGGAAAGCAGTAGGAAAACGGAGATGGAGAAAGTTCATTTTTAGCCATGGTGATCCAGGGGAAAAAACGTGGGCCTCTGGACCCAAAGGTACTGGGTTCGATCCCAGATTTCCCCTCCTCCCTTTTTAAGTACATCAGTAACATCAACAAAGGTTGTGCCATTGTGATTGAGCAAGGTAATCTGAACGTTCCGCCCTTCCCAGAGGGCGTACAGCCGTCGATCCCGTGCCCATGCGATGTTGGGCACGTTAAAGATCCAAATTTTCCGGATAGTGACGTGAATGAATCAGTTTAGTAAAGTCAATGAAGCAATTTCCGTTGCAAATTGCCGATGATAAATCCAACTGTATATGTTAATAGCAAACAGTATCCAATATATTATTTTGAAAAGTCGCACTGTTTCATGGTAATGAAGCAATTTCTACTGACAACTGTCAATGATAAACATAATCGAGAAAATCGCTCAAAAACGGCTTCCCTTCAAAGTGTTTGTTTATATTTTAGTTTCCAAACTTAAATGAGTATGAAAAGTGAATGAAGCAATTTCCATTGCGAATTGCCGATGATAAATCCAACTGTGTATGCTAATAGCAGACGGTATCCAACATATTATTTTGAAAAGTCGAAATGTTTCACGGTAATTAAGCAATTTCTACTGACAACTGTCGATGATAAACATAACCGACAAATTCGCTCAAAATGGGCTTCCCTTCGAAGTGTTTTTGTTTAAGATGGAGGGACGCATTTTGCATTTTCGCCTCGCTAAATATGAAATATATCTTAAGTTTCTAAGCAGTATGCATGCAGGCATATATACACATTCTGAGACATTAACTTGCCTTAATAATTTAAAAACCACATTTTAACCTTGAATGGCATATAACAATAGTCAAAGAAGCAATGTTTGTTGCAAATTGCTTATGAGAAATAAAATGTAATGTAGTGTATTGACCCGTTTCCACACCACCTAGACCCAATAATTGTCATAGAGACTGGAGAGTTAGGGTTGCTGGCACGTTTTTTTTATAGCGTGGTATCCCCAGGAGGCCTAATCTATGCATTAATGATAGAAATACTTTTTGTGCTGTCTTTCCAACCACGTTTGGTACCCTTGGGTCCAGAGGCCCACGTTTTTTCCCCTGGATCACCATGCGGCTGAAAATTAAATTTTTACATTTCTGTTTTCCTACTGCTTTCCGCAAAATATGTCAAATATCGATTTATGTAGATGACGCCATATTATAATTTATTTACATTATAAAAACATTTGTTCACCCCTTGATTTCCTTCTATATTTAAAATGACACTTGGTAATACTCATCTGGCAACAGTGCACATCGTCCAGCGTCCACTTCTGCGTTCTGAGTCCAACCGAATTGTTTGTTTACTACTGAGGTGTCTACAGGACAGGATTATCACATATCCTATTGATTATTTTTATGCAACACTGGCTCATGTTCATGATTGTGGCAAATCATTAAATCCAAAAAGCAGATTTACCCCACAAAGCTGAAATTCCTACCAAACCTGTTTTGTAAAAAAAAATGTAGTGATATTTTACGTATGCAACATTGCATGACACAGTATACCTAATTTTTTATTTAGGAGCTTCACATAATCATTATTTTACTGAGTTTGCTGCAGTAGAAAATTTAGATTAATTTCGAAATTCAATTTTAAATCTTAGACATACTTCTTAAATTTGACATAGGATTTAACATATTCAGTGGTATTTGTTATTGATTTAATTCTAAATACATATGAGGGTGTACAGCCCTATTTCAAATAAAATACATTCTTAGTTCGCTCCTCTACGTGTGTGGTCCGTCAGCATCATATTTTTATTAAAATAACTGCAGCCATCTTCAAGCATCTTTTAGTAAGGCACCTGGCTGCCCAATTATTTAAAAAATCAACATTCAATAACTTAACACTTCCTTCTCCTAGGTTACCTTTATTAGAAATTCATTCTTTGGTGACAACTGAAACAACTCTGCTATCTTGCGTTTTATCTCAACGTTTTGCAGCAATGCAAACAATTTATAAGTAGTATGTTACTAGCATGAGGATTTTAATGGCGGCTTTAAAATGCAGGATTACCATGTGTTCTAAGCTTAAACAGTATTCAATATAAACTATGAAATCAGGTGGCTATAGTTTTATACATTACAACGAACTAGATCATGAACATACCTTCCATCACCGGATACATAGGTGGTAAATGTTCATGAATATGTACTGGTCGAGTCACAACTTCTTTACTACCCGGTTTCAAAAAGTTTAGATGACTCTCTTTGGCGATAGGAAATTTGGGCACTGGAGCCGGTGGAGGCCCAAAGTTCACATAAGTTACGTATTCTTCTAAATCTTGTAAATTAACACCCATTTGATTAAAAGCAAGGCCTAAATGATCGAGGTTAGGTTCTGTTTGGCAAACTAAAACAAAACAAACGTTAGTAATTTAACACAAAAAATTACAAACACTAACATTCATTTGCGTATACGTTCGTTGTTTCAGCTAATTGTTTCACGTAAGACACAAGAATATCTGTGAGCACTTCCAAAGGTGTTGTGTTTATTGAATGCCATCCTAAGGTATTCAGTGTCTTGGCCACTGCCAGCTTCATATGTTCTCTTGAAAAACTTTCTGCCATTGCTTATGTCGCTTATAAATACGTATATCGGTTAACAATTAAGAGTCATTATAAGTGAACTGAGAACTAAATTAATTTATAAACACTTCATTTTGAATCCTTATAGCCTTGTAGTCTCATATAGTGGCAGACAAACACAAAAACAAGTACGATAACTGTCAATGTCAATTGACAGAAGAAGAAGGTGTAAATGACAAGTAAAAGTCAACCGTTCAAGAGTGTCCAAGGGTAATAAACTGAACAGGATACCTCAATTTGATTACGTGTATTGGACACTTCGAAGCAACTCGCTATATATAATTATGTGTGACGTAACTACAGTTGCTGAATTCGTTTGTTTTGATTGTTTTTGCGTGCAGTTTCCATAAGACCACATGCTTTATATCGATTCTTTTTGAATTATAGTGACTTTTTTGTATTTTTTGCCGTGGCGTGAAATTATATTTGTGACATTATATTTTTAAGACCATATTAGAGCAATGGACTATTTGGTTTGGTCCGAAAAGGCCGCCAACCTTTTGGTTTTTTTTAAACTATTTTAACCTCAATTTTGTGGATTTCGAGCAATTTCTTTGCATTATCAGCTTTAATTTCTAGGTTACATGGCATGCATTTGCATATTTTCAGACAAGACTATGCCTGGACGAGTATAATGTGCTGTCGCTTTCTACAAAAATAACCAATTGGCGTTGTTGCTAAATTGGCAAATAAAATAATAAAAAAGACTGCAGCTTGTCCCATAAATTATTTTTTGATTTTTGTAAACTTAGAACGGCCATTAGAATAAATTATAATAATTGTCAAGCTCAAGCTAAAAAAAAATTACAAAGAAAAAACACTGCGTTATGAATATTGAAAGAAGTAAAACAAAAAAATATAAAAATATTTTGAATTATTATAGGATTGTTAGGTACACCTATTCTTATTTATTAAGTAATTCATTTAAAATAAACATGAATATCAAAAAAAAATATTTCAATGTCAATGTTACGTATTAAATTATATTGCAATAGCTGTATTTTTTATACGTACGTATTACTTTGTAGCATCAATACCATGATCTATGGTTTTGACATGTAAAATCTCAACTCTATTTTTGAACTACCTATTTCTAATCTCTTTTCTAATCTCTATTTTCTATTACATAATATATAGCTACCACCATATGTTTAATAAACTATTATTATAGAGCAACATTATATTTAACCTAATATTATTTTTAAATGAAACTTTATTTAATATAAATGATTTTTAAGTGTATTATTTGTTTCTTTATTTATTATAGAATGTTCCTATGCAAATAGCCAATCTTTTAATTTAAAAAAGTCTGGACGCAGCAAGTGCGTTATGATAGTGAATTTTCATAGAAGTGATCTGGCACCATATTTTTTTTAATTAAATGCTTATAACCCTTTCTTGTAACATAGAGATATACATTTTTCTATGCAGTTTACTTTTCATTACGTAAACCTACGTACCAAATTTGGGTACCATACCTGTTATTTTCACAGAATTTTTTTTTTCGAGAGAAAACCCAAAATGTTTCCGGAAAACCTGGTCAGATTTTCTTGACTATCGAACTTATCCAAGCCATATATCAAAGAAAGGTACCTGCCAAATGTTGTAAAAATCAGCCTATTATTATTTGAGTTATTGGTGTTACACATTTATATATATATATATATATATATATATATATATATATATATATATATATATATATATATATATATATATATATATATATATATATACGAGCGATTTACGTAGGCCGTGCATTAGAAGTTTTTCAGCTGGCAGTTGGATAGAAACTTGAAATTTTGTGTGCTGCCATAATTGATCATGTTCGTTATACCTAAAATATTTTCACTTCTCCAGCTGTACTGGTGTGCCAAAAAACTGAACTGATCTATTACACTTTCTGACATATATAAATTTTTCTCAATTTTTATCTCGCCACCAGGAACCCAATTTTGCGAAGCAGTTAGCTGGAAGTACAGGCTGACTCCTAATGTCCCATCTATGGTCCCATTTTGTAACATATGGGCGCAGGCTATTTTCAAATGTCGCATTTAAAAATTGTCAAATACTCAATTTTTTCAAGTGGCACCTATTATTTGTTTTGGCACAAAATGGAAGAAATTTAATCTTATGATGAGTTACTCAAGCATTTTCTATACCTAACTTCAACCTCCACTGAGTTATTTAATGAAAATCAAGAAATTGCGAGCTTTTCCTTGCTTTTTCATATATGCCATGGAAACAAAAGACAATGTATGTACATTGTCCCAGTATTACGGCAGAAATGGGCCAAGGCTGACAATATACAAAAATTGTTGGTGGGTTGTATACAGTCTCTATTTATAACATTTATTATAATTGGATCTGTCGTGACAACATACTACCTGGCTCCGCACCGAGATGGCAACCCTGTCGTACATCTCACAATGCTCTAAGCCATAGAAATAAACTGTTATGAATTTACCCTATTTATCTATGGTTGATGTTACTCTCTGTACATAGAGAAAGTAGTTGTCTCTATGCGATGACAGCTACAGCGATAATTGCCCAGACTTCCGTTATGGAAGACGATTCAGCCAATAGAAATTCAACCAGCAATAGGTACGCGCGAAATTTGATTTCCGATTATTCAAAGAGTATTATTTATTTATTTTTTGCTTTTAAAGAAAAATAACTCAAATAGGTGAACAACCAAATCCAAAACCGCGCTTCTGGCCGCACTTACCACACTTTTTCTTATATTCAGTTAATCATCAATTCACTACTGAATGTTAAATTTTGTTCTCATTAATCATATTGATGAACATTTTTAATTTGAAGCACTTACCCGTAAAAATACACAGTGTTCACAAATATTTAATAAGGCAACAAAATCTGGAAACAATTTGCGAACTTTTTATACACCTACTGTAAGATCTGAGTGTAGTTTGGTGAGGATAATAATTTGTTGAGTTCACCAGGCGCCAACGGTTAAATAGTTGTGTCAGTGTATGCGTTCTCCAGTCTTGCTGTTTTTCTGCTGGAAGTCAACTGTTGCCGATTTGTCAAAGCAAAATGACAGACAAACGTTACAGTGCTTAAAGTGAACAGTGCGTTCATCAATCTCCAACAGTTGAAATGTATCGGTAGTCAGCAGATGAGTTCTTAAACTTACCCACACAGCACAGGACATCCAATGGATATCCATTGGATATACATTATATCTATGTTACGTCTATGACCATGATGGATATTATATGGACATGCAATGGATATTGTTAGAGCAGAAAAATGTTAATAAAACCTAAATAATGTGAACAGATTAGCATTTCTAATTTATTAAAATCTAATCAAGAATGCACTCGAATTTCTGATTGCATGTACTTTATTCAAGTGTGTATATATCCATCAGACATCCAATGGATGTCCAGTGGATATTCCATTGATATACAGAGGATATCTATTAGATGTCCACTGAGCACCCACTTGATGCCCCGTTAATATGTTCACACCAGCAGGAAACAACATTGATAAATTATAGAAACCGTTAATTACGTCTGTAAAAGATAAGGGAAGAAAAATAACCCGTTCTAGCACAAGAATGCCTGAAAAGCATTAAAACTAGCGCCAACAATAAATGTCGATCCAAATTCTCATTATAACATTATAATAAAATTATTTTTATCTCAATACAGAGAGTATTATTACTTATTATTATTATTATTTATGTCTGTTCCCAAACAGCACAGACACATTTTGAGAATATACCAGGAATGTTTCGAAAGAATATTCAAACATCCCCAGAACATTCTCACAAGGTACAATATATACTCATAGAACATTCTATAAACATGACAATGAGACAGATTCTGTCATACTAATAAGGTTCTCATAATGTTATTTATAATATTCTAAGGAGCTCCCAGTGTGTCCCAAGAACATTTAATGAATCTTCTCAAAATATTCATACATATACTCATGGGTACATTGCTTTTTTTAAAGATATACAGGGTGTTTCGCATAAGAACCGACACAGGTCAGGGGAGTGTAGGGGAACATAAAATATGGTGATTTAATGCAACATACCCCCATTTTTTGCACCCCTGAGAAGTTATAGGCCTTCAAAATGGGTTTTAAATTTCGCAAAAAATCAATATCTCAGCTCTACTTAGAAAAACCAAATTTGGTATACGATTTGGGTGTACCAAGAGCATTAATCGATGGTGAGTAGATTTCAATTAAAGCATTTCAAAGGGTTGAGTAGGGTGATGAACCATCTTCCCTTCGGTATGGACAGTGCTCTATGCATAAATATACAATTTTCGGATGTGTTTAACACAGAACAGGTAAAATAATCAGATAGGCAAAATAGTTCCTCATATAATTCTCACCACTATACTTATACCGTAATCATCATCTATCTTTTTCATTATATTTTAAAGTTATATAATATTGTTACGTTCTACGGGGTTCTGGATTTTTTTACTAACAAAACACAGCTTTCCAAACTACTAATTTATTATTACCAACTATTTTCCAACACCAGTGTCAACTAAAATATATCTCTTCTCTATTATTAAATGTCCATAGAACTATATTCCACTATCGCCTTCTATGATCGCTTCCTATAGACCAACACTTACTGTTAACTCTCTTTATACTCTATGATCACTTTCACACCACTTTATTCAATACTGAACTAACTTACTTTGCGCACCGCTCGTCTATTTATATCTGTCTATAGAGATTCTATACGTTCTACACTATTCTACACTACTCTGCACCTGTCACTTCTGGTCTATTCTAGAAATGTCATTCCAGAGTGTTCGCTGTGACAATATTATAAGGACATCTCGTGGAGATTCTGAGCGATGATATATTCAAATATTTTCAGTATACTGATGAGGAATTTTATTAGGATGTGATTGAATGAATTTAGTCGGAATATTCAAGATGCAGTTTGAAATTCCTAATATCTTATGGTGTATGGGTTATTTCGTGAAATGAATATATTATCATACTGTTATTCATTAATGCTCTCCCGAACAATAAACGCGGGATCCTTTAATAATCACCTTAGAGCATTGGATACTTGAATTGTTGGCTATCATGACGAAAATCCGTTCGCATTTCTTTGGTTTGAAGTAGTTTGGACTAAAGTTAAGATTATAAAATTTAAAATGGCATCTTACCATTTTGCATCAACTGCTAAATGAAAAATGAACAACAACCTACAATTAGAGTTAGGGGATTGAGATCTTTCCCCAAATAAAGTGTGTTGTTCTTGTTAATAACTTTTGTTGTGATTTCCAGTCAGTAAATAATTTACAGGTGAGTACATAACCTTACACTTTTTAGTTAGGAATATATATTTTATACTTATTTACGCAAATACTAATATTATTTATTGCTTTAACAAGCACGTTGATTGATAATGGCATGGCTAGTGGACGTGAACTAGAAAACAAATCTCTTGATTAAGTAAATATTTTTTACGTCGTATTGAAATCAGCGAAAATTGTCTAGTTATATAATGGAAGTTTATATGTATGTAAAATTGTTCATTTTACTGGTGGATATTTCTCGTCCTTACTTAGAAGCAAATCACTTTGAGTATATTATGAAAGTAGATCACTTAAGAGTAATTAAAACTATTGAGTATATAGTTAGTTCCGTCGTGATATTCAACATTAACAGCTATTACCTTTTATTTTGAAATAACCACTAAATTGTTATAGTTATAATAATTAAAGTAATATTTACAAACATTTGTTCATATTATTTATTGGATTATCTTATGAGTTTAATTATAAGCAGTGTCTTTGTTCTTTACACCGAGAATGCAGACCTGGTCCAGATCACAGATCAAGAAAATAAAGTTATTATAAATGATTTTAGAACACAATAAAATATTTGTTTGTTTATATAAGTGTTTCATTGAGGGAATGGGGTAAAAGAGAGAATGGTAGTGGGTTAGCATCGAAGATCCATTTCATGTAAAAGTTATATCTATTCGATGACCACATGTATCTTGTTTCAAGTGTTTCATTGAGGGGACGGGGTTAGAAAGAGAATGGTGGTGGGTTAGCATCGAATATCCATTTATGTAATTAAGTGATATCCATTTAATGACCACGTGTATATCCATACAATATCCATTAGATGTATAATGGATATCCATTTTATGACCACATGTATATCCATACAGCATCCATTATAGATCCACATGGATATCCAAATTGATAAATATTGATAGGACATCTGTATATCCATTAGATATCCATTGGTTATCCATGTATATCCATTGGATGTCCTGTATATCCATCGTGGATATCCATTGGATGTCCTGGATATCCCTCGTGGATATCCATTGGATATCTAATGGACATCCGTGTGCTGTTTGGGCAGCTCTTGGCGCCTGGTGTACTCAGCCAATAATTTGAGGCTTCATTGTTCATTACCTAAAGATGTGACATTGAAAATAATTTATACACTTTTACAAGAAAATCACTTTGGTATGAAAATTGTGGTTTTCATTATATAAGTACTGATAAAATATCAAGAAGTAATGATTCATCCTTAACTGTTTACGAAACGTCAGTATTTAGGGGCAATAATTAGAGGAGTGCATCAGGCGCCAATAGCTGAGTTTAAGTGCTCATCTGCTGTTTGCCGACTACCGATACATTTCAACGGTTGGAGACTGATAAACGCACTGTTGACTCCAAGCACCATTCTGTGACGTTTGCGGGTCATTCCGGTTTGACAAATCAACAACAGTTCCAAAAGAAACGCGGCGCACTGGTGAACGCATACGTTAACACAACTATTCAAATGTTGGGAATTCGACGTTTTAAGAGGGATGCGTGGTGGAATGAAAAAGTAAAGAAAGCTGTGGATGAGAAAATGGAAGATCAAGAAACCAAAGACCCGAAAATAGAATTACACTAGTAACAATAAAAAAACAGATATATACTGCGTTACATTTAGCACCTCTTCATATTTTACTTCAAGCAGACAAATTCAAACCAAGAGACTTGGTTGGCCTTTTGAAGGTACTGGAAACTATTCCATTAGAGTCACTCCCCAAACCAACAGATGAAATGCCAGCTAAACTGGACTTCATAGTTATATTTGACGTGGTCATTTGAAGTGGTCCCCAAGCATGACACAGATGCAGCGAAAGGCTGACAAACAACTTATCTGTATGGTATGCAGATGGGTCTAAACAAATAGAGGGAGCAGGACTGGGAATAAGGACCTACCTTTAGACTCGCCAAGTCCCTAGGAAAACTTCCACCACCTTCCAAGCAGAAACGCTTGCTATAAATCTCTGTGCACATGAGTGCTTATATTGAATTAGAGAGATCTACACCCTCTCAGACAGTCAGGCAGTACTAAAGTCTGAAATATTTCAAACCCGAGACTTAAACTGACCTGAAACTGCAAAAAATCCTTGAAGCAACTGGCTACGAACAGCAAAGTAACTTTGTTGTGGGTGACAGGGAATCAAAGCATTAAAGGGAATGAGAAAGCAGATAACCTTGCAAAAAGGGCAGTAGTAACGCTATTCTATGCTCCAGAGCCAAATTGTGGACTAACTAAAAAAGCCATGTAAGAAATGAACATGATACTTGGGAGAGGAACCAAATGCTGTTATACTAGAGGACTACGCCAGGCTTAAGGCATAGGTACAACGGTTCATCATTATATCAACAGAGTAGTCTGAACTGTTTGTTGAATTGAACAGGAACGAGAATAATCACAGAAGTTTTCACAGGGAATAACATATTCCACTTCCGTTTGATTTTCTGAGCAGAAATGTTGAAAATATCAAGGCTGCCTGCAATATAGAGTAATTCCTACTCATGCAATTTAATCAGAGATTCGATATGTCTCGTGCGACACATAGGAGGGTAAATATTATTTAAAAGACGAAATTCTAAACGTGGAACAATGAAATTCAACCGTCCAAGAATATGACGGTAGCTAATGGCACTCTTAACTATTTTGTATAAAAAGAATAGTCAAGAACAGTGCCTTCTAATTTACAAAGAGAGAATGTTGAAACGCTGCAGTGGGTATTTTTGAGGAAATCCTATATAATGGTACTATCCGTCCACATGGAAGCATAGAAACTTCGAGAATTTATGTTGTACATATTCAATACTTTCTATATGCATACCACAGATAGGAACCCAAACAACTGATGCATATTCAAGGCGTGACCTGGCCAAGATAAAGAAGAGTAGTGTATCTGGCAAAGAAAAAGTCTTGCTTCTTGTTATTAAGAACCCGATACTTGTGTAAGCAAAAACTGCAATGGTCTTATAACGTGCTCTGAAACATAGAGGAATCAAATATAACACCAAGACCTTTCACTCTAGTGGGACGAGCTAATGGACAGTCACATATATTATAATTAAATAAGTAAGCATTTTCCCTGGAATAACACATAACATGGCATTTATTCACATTAGGATTGTTACTGCACCACTTACCAAAGAGAGAATACTCTGAAGCACCTCACAGTCTCGGGTTCTTGCAATGCGAGAAAATATGTTGATATGAGCATACATTAAATGTGAAACATCCATATGACATATGTGATACAATCAATAAAGATAGCAAATAAGAGTGGAGCAAGTATCGAATCCTGTGGTAGTTCAGATGGTGCAGTATAAAGATCCGATCTGTAACCCCTAACTCCGACAAATTGCTTTCTTTCACTCAAACACGAACTAAACTGAACAAACTGATAACATCCGTAGATAACTTGAAATTTTTAAGTTTATTTAGAAGATCTTTCGTCGATCAAAGACTTTAGACAAGTCAGAATACATGACATGCACTTATAAAGCATAACCTAGAGAAGCTGTATTCAATTGTGTACTCGACGATGTTTGTAACCGTATAGAGTTTTCTGCTATAAAACCATGCTGAGGCTGACACGCTGATAGTTTGTTGACTATATTAAACACAATACGTTGATGTAAACAGACTTCAAAATTTTTGCAGAGATTACGAATGATAGTTATCGAACGATAATCAGCACTTCTTATGTGTAACCCCATCCGCTTACTGTGGCTTAGTTAGTGTGTGTAAGTCATTCTGGCGGGCCCATGAATGCATAATGTAGCCCTGCTTATCCCATGTAATATGATTACAAAAAAAGAAGGAACAGAAAAGCAAAAAAAGCAAAAGAAAGCAAAACAAGCAAAAAAGCAAAACAAGCAAACAACAGCAAAAGGAATTTAAAAAAATTAATACCTAGTATGTGTATAAAAATAAATGCATATCAAGTGTATTATATGTGTACATTATATAAAAATTCACTACCATAATGACTTGCTGCGTCCAGGCTTTTGTTTATTATGTTCGTTTGCTTGATCAAATCTTACGTTCATTTCTCGCCTCGTCTCTTTTACTCCTGCCATTATGACTTCCATGCTTTCTGTTGATACTCTTTGATTATTCGGTGGTGTGCGTTGGGTTAGTTTCCTCTTCTGGAATGCTTCCGAGTTCACCTGTTCCTCGGAACTTGTATCGCCAATCTTTATTTTTCCCTTACGTTACTCATATATACACTTATATTTTTTATTCCTTTTTTTCTTATGTATTGCAAGCGCAAGAGTGTTCGCCTACCTCAACGGTTCAGAGACGTACATTCTACCTCACAATCTCACAACCTTCTATAAGTTTGGTTAAATTATAAATCTGGTAACGTTGCGTAAATTTCGAGCAGGATTCCTGCTTATCAGCCTCTTCGATATCCTTATCGCCGGCTACGTATTGTTTCTGTCGTGAAATATCTACAATATCTTATTTTATTATTCAACTTACGTTTTTACTGTCAGGTTTTTTGCTTTGTTTCACGTTTCTAATTATTTATTCCCACTTTACTAACATCACTGTTCACTTCGCTGTTAATTTTCCGTTATTTTTCCACCACACACACACACAACCAAGTTATTCCAGTCAAGAAAATCGTCAAGCATTTAACGACGCAAGAAACCGCTGTGTCCGCATTCTTTCTCAGGAAAAAAGTCGTTTAATAACCACATCAAAAATAAAGTCCTCTCAAGCTTAAACGGCAGCAAACCCTTCTGGACTCTTGCTAAATCTATTATGTATAATTTCTGCAAGAGCACGTTCCCACCTCTTGTTTCAGGGGATGAAATTGTTTCTACCGACCTGGGCAAGGCTGAGCTTTTTTCTCGTTGTTCGCCGGCAATTCTACTCTCAACCCAGCTCCAAATGTTCAACCACCAACAGTCCCCAATGTCGCGCATAAAATGACGCATATCATTTTCAAAACTAAAAAGGTACGAAATAGGCTCTCTTCTCTTAATACCAGGAAAGCCTCTGGCCTTGACGATATCACAGCAATTGTTCTCAAAAAATGCGCACCAGAACATGCTCCTGTCCGTTCGTTTCAGACATCTTACAATAGAGGCATATTCCCTAGTAACTGGAAAACTGCTCGAGTACAACCCGTCCCCAAGAAATGGTCCAAAGCGCTTCCTAGCAGATACAGGCCTATTTCTCTCCTTTCAGTCGTCTCTTAAGTGACACCGAATTACTAAAATTTCTTGAAAAACACAGTCTAATCCACGACAGGCAGTATGGATTCCGTTAGCGCAGATCAACTGCCGACCTACTTTCCTTTGTCACCCATTCTTGGAACAAGTCTATGGAACTACACGGTGAATCCCAGATTGTCGCTCTAGACATCCAAAGCATTCGACCAGGTCTGGCACGCAGTGCTGTTTAATAAATTTCCGGCCTATGGCCTACCATTAAAACTCTGTACCCGGACAGGAAATTTCCTCTCCAACCGGAGCATTTCTGTTGTCGTGGATGGCCATTCCTCTAAACTGTATCCAATTAATGCAGGAGTCCCTCAAGCTTCAGCTTTAGCCCCTACTTTGTTTCTTCTCCACATAAATGACCTCATCTCTAACACATCCAACCCAGATCACAGTTACGCGGCTGACAGCACCCTCCACTCAAATATACAATATTCTAAGCCTGTCTCTTTAGCCCAGTTAGATGAGGATTGCACACTCATGGAGGGTTCTGTCTCTATGGATCTCCAGAAAATATTAGACTGGGGAAGTTAAAATCTTCTACAAATCAACTCCACCAAATCTCAGTCTTGCTTTCTGTCACATAAGAGATACACCAGCCCTAGACTCATCACAATGAATTCAAAGTAATTATTCCTTTTCACTTGTTGGCATTTCTGTGGATCGAAATCTCAATTGGCACCAACATGTCACATCAATTGCAGAAGCGGTTGCTAATAAATTAGGATTCCTCTTCCGGGCTCGCAAATACTTTTCACCAGCTAATCTCTATACCTTACATACTTCACAAATAAGACTAAACCTTGAATACTGCTCCCACATCTGGGGTGCCGCTGCCGCTTCTACACTCGCTATCCTGGACTCCATTCAGAAGAGAGCTATACATCTCATCGGTGACCCTACTTTCGCCCAAAGGCTGCCATCCCTTGCCCACTAACGTGCTGTTGGTGACCTCTCTGTCTTTTATAGATATCTGCACGGGCACTGTTCAGAGGAGCTTTCTTCCATAGCTCCTCCACATGTTGCCCCCAACAGATCTACCAGGGAAAAAGAGCGAATGCATCCTTTTACTGTCCAGGTCACCAGACATAGAACATCTTGTTATGCCCGATCTTTTGTCCGGAGGACTTCCAAGTGGTGGAATTCCTTGTAGGCACATGTTTTTCCTTCTCCTCCGAACCTTAGAGTCCAGAAATAACAAGTTGCCTCTTTCCTTCTTGTCGATACACACGGTACGATAGTATTTACGCTGTGAGCCCTCGTGGTGTGTTGTTCAAATAAAAAATAAATAAAAAACTTTTGGTTTTATCGCCACTTTCATTCACACATCGTTTACATAATTACAATAATAAAATTATGTCATATAAATATATGTACATATAACATTAAACAATATAAATTTCTAAAATTATTTCGTTCTTTGTTAGGGTGAACTATTATTGTGTTCAGGAGAATTGCTTCTGTTGGAACGCTCAAAACCTGCAAAAATATATTTAAGATTAGAACTTACAGTTAACAGAAAATAAACCATCTTTCTACATGTTATGGTATGTTTTAAAACTAACTAAATTAGGATGTAGGTATTGTGTTTGTGGGATAATAATCACCATATAGATAAAGAAAACCTAAAGCTTATCAAAAATGTTAGACATCCCGTGAAATAAGACGCATATGAGAGTATTTATACCTTTAAAGCCATAAACAGCAAAATTTGCCTAAACCGTACCCGCCACGCATTAATATCTCGCGGTTCATACCACCTCTTTGATGTAAAATATATTTGGAAACTCGGTAAGTACAGTTATAACGGGATTTTAAAAAGGTCTTCTGGCAGTTAAAATATAGACGCAGAAAGTTTGCCTGTGATTCCTCCCTCCCTAGGTTATCGGTCTTTTACCTAACAGTATAAAGATAATGTGTAGTAATTAAGTAGTTTAGAATTTTTCATCCTCTGATGGCGCTAACTTTGTTAGTCAAGCGATCGTCTCGTCTTTAAAAGATGTATTATGTTGATTGGGGTTCTCCAAGTGTACTTATCAGATGAGAACATCGTAAATTTATTCACTGTAAAATTGATGGAAATGAAGCAGCTGTGAAATATGTGCATCCAAAAACCCGCCTTATAGGAAGAATGCTAATCAAGTACCTTTGCAACAAACAAGTGAAAACTGCTACACTCTACTACTACTACTACTACTATTACCAGTCGCGCCAGTTCCATAAAGGGGTAGGCACGCCACAAAGCCTATATTATTTTATTATTTTATTATTTTGTCATGCACTCCTGGCAAGCTATTTTCGATACTTCTACATTTACAATTCCACTAAATTGCAAGCATATACTTACTGTGTTTTAACTTAGACTGATTTAACAAGCAAGCTTAGGAATTAATATTTGGCTTGGAAGTTTCAATTACAAAGTTTTAATGGAGGAAATAGTTCTTAACATTATTTAAAATGATCTGCAGGATATGTAAGCCCCTATTAGATGTTTTTGGAAATTTTAAACATTTTCACCAAGATCACTCTCCAACTTACCGAGATCACAGATGTGCAAGTTTTGAAATAACTTGAAGCCTAATACGTGTATAGGGAACAATGGTGCCTGTGAACCCCCGCAAAACCAATATTATCCCATTTACCAAAAGCAGAAGGTTGGATAAATGAAAACCACCTACTCTTATGGGCGAGGCACTTCCATTTATGGAACAGGCGAAATATCTGTGAGTTACTCTAGATAAGACGCTCAACTGGAACGTACAGTTGAAAAATGTAATCTGCAGCTCCAAGCTGTCTCCGTGGCCAGTCCGAAGAATCTGTGGAAACAACTGGGGAACACGCCCACAACAGATATACTAGCCCTATGTAGTGGTAATCATACCAACGAAAGCCTATGGAGCTATAGTTTGGTGCCCTGCTACAGACAAGCTTGTCTGACGATAAGGGGCGCGTTGAGCACCGCTCCACCAGATGCCATTGAAGTCTCCTAAAACGTTCGATCTCTTCACATTTGACTGGAGAGGGAGGCTAGGTGGACAACAGACAGACTAAAATAAACGGCGGACAGCATGCCAAGGGCAATGGGTTTGAGAGTGACCAAACTCCTCGATGACATTGGGAATCACGAGGTTCTAAGAACGGTCTCAGACCTTATGCCTACTAAAATCAGTAGACACTGTTTTTCCAGACCACCCTTCTGGAACGGGATGCCTGGATACGAAACAAAACGTCCATATTAAGGACATATCTTTGCTAGTATACGGAAGGCTCCAAAACCAATCTGGGGGCAGAAGCTGGCGCATATGAGAGCAGCATCGATACAAGAATATCATTTAGCTTCGGAAAGTATGCAACCATACACCAGGCAGAAGCGTATGCCATTGAGATGTGGGCGATAGAGATTATACAAAACTATTGCACACACGAATCGATAAAAAGATAGTCAAGCAGCTATGAAGGCACTTGGTTCCTACCGTCGCACTTCAAAAACGATACGGAGCCACGAGACTGCCCTTAAACTGGGCAGCTGTAATGAGGTGTCGCTGGTACCGGGTCGCTCCGACCTTGATGGCAATGTAGCGGCCAACGCGCTTACCATGGGTGGTGCCCAGGAGGACTTTATCGGACCAGAACCTGTGCTGGGCATATCATCGTGCACAGCAAAACGCCCTTAAAAAACCTGGGCAGATAGAAGGACAATCCAGCGATGGCAACATTTGCCAGGATTAGGACACTCTAAGGCCTTCATAAATGGTCTTTCAGAGTCAAGAACTAAAAACCTCTAGAGCTAAACAGACGAAAACTGAAAAATCTGGTCGGCCTGTATACAGGACACTGTCGCTTGCGTCACCACATGCACAGAATTGGGCTCGGACAAGAAACCAAGTGCCGGCTGTGTATGGAGAATAACGAAGCAGCAGAGCACGTGATATGTTCCTGTCCGTCTGCGAACAGGACAAAACACCTGCTCTTTGACAGGCGCACAACTTGCAGCAGAAGATTTTGTTCAACTTTTGCCCACAAAAATTTTCGATCTCTGTAAGAAGTTGGACTTGTTGGGTGAAATATAAGACAATTAGGCGTGAACCACAATAGACTTGAAGGTCGCAGTGGATCGACCGTTATGACCCATTCACAATATAACCTAAACCTAAACCTAAACATGGACTCTTTCCACAAGGAAGCTTAGTAATTGATATTTGACTTGGAATTTTCAATTACAAAGTCGTAATAGGGAAATGGTATCTTAACATTCTTTAAGATGATCTCCCACTAGATGTTCTTGCAAATTTGGAGTATTTTCAACTAGATGCCGATCCAGCTCATCGAGGTCACAGATGTGTCAGGTTTTCAAATAACCACAATCCTAATAGGTGCTATGGGTTTTTCCACATTCAGGCTTGTTTGATGTGTACTGCGTTTGATACCTGCTTCGTATCTCGATGAAATGATACACTAGCATTTACACTTATTATACTAACTTTATTATCAAAATTGTATTTAAGTACAAGAACCTGTTTACAGGTTTTTTTAAATGTTACTTCTATTTACATTATATTTAAGTACTATCAATTTGTAAAGCTATGGTCAAATAGGCTCACTGAAAGACATTAAAAGACACAAAAATAAATCCATATGATTGTATCCGTGAAATCAAACAAACAATAATCTTCAAAAGTCTGTGACCAATGGACTTGAGCTTCCAAGGTGATCCCAAACACGCACACACACATACACACATGTTTTTTCATCTGCCGGACAACAACTGCAGGCATAACCACGCGCATGTATTATACCGCCAGTATATGTAGTTAGATAACTCCATATACACTTTACAGTATATTGGGTTGCCTCTGATTATGCCCATATTATACATCCCCTTTTTTAAGATACACTTTTGTTTTTCTGAATCTAGTTATTAAATAACAAACTTTACTACACGTCTAGTTTAACAGGTGTTTTAATGATTCTACCAGAACAAGTGGTACTGGTATTACACTTACTTTGGGTTAGTCTGGTTGATCTGACATTAGTCAATTCACATTGTGTAACGTCACTGGATTATTGATTGCCTTTATCATAAGTTGGGGATAGAAGAGACATTGGGTCGCTATTAGAAGGTATGGGCGGTATGACTGAGCTATCCTGATGCTGTTCCATGTCTATCTCATGTGTTATTTCACATGGATTCTCTGACTCTCTAATCCCATGCCTATTCCTTCTAATAGTTTGACCACTCTTATCACTTAATATGTAATGACCTCGGGGTGTCATGAATGTCGACTACTTTAGCAGATTTCCATGTCTTGTTCACATGATCAAAAACGGTCACATTACTATCTTTTTATATTTTTTTTAGGATTTTAGATGTTATATTATAATATTTTTCATTTAAATCTCGTTTATTTTATATTTTTTTCAAAGACATTCTGGCACAAACTGGGTCGTAATAAATCTGCTGAAATTGAAACCTTACTCTTACAGATCCTACTGTTTAAAAGCTAAGATGGGGAGTATTCAATGTTTTTTAAGGGTGAATGTCTGTAATTTAACAAAGCGGACTCAATATCTATAGTCTTACTTCCATCGATTGTTTTTCTTGGAAATTTTTTCGAAGTTGACTCAGATTTTTCAGCTAGTCCATTTGATCGCGGATAATTTGGACTTCTAAAAATAAGAGTGAAATCCCAGTTCTTACTAAACGTTTTGAATTTCTCGCTATTATATGGAACATTATCTGTTACAAGGACATCAGGTGATCCAGATCTAGCAAATACAGCATCAATTTGAGAAATTACAGAATTAGCACTTTTGTCTCTAATGGGCAATAATTCAAGCCAGTTTGAATAAGCAACGAACAAAACAATATAACTCTGGCCTCCGTACGGAAAAATATCTGATGTTACCCGTTCCCAAGGTCTGTTAGGCAAAGGATATGACATTAACATTTCTTTTGGATTTTGCCTTGCATATTTTTCGCAAGTCTTGCATGATTTTATAAATGATTTAACATCGATCGCCAATCCTGGCTAATAAAATATTTTGCGAGTTCGCGCTTTTG
Source organism: Tillus elongatus (assembly GCA_964006375.1). Lineage (NCBI taxonomy): Eukaryota > Metazoa > Arthropoda > Insecta > Coleoptera > Cleridae > Tillus > Tillus elongatus. The sequence goes on along the minus strand of OZ023269.1, from coordinate 113,670,801 downwards.
TTTTTCTATGCCCACATTCGTGCAGTAATATTAACATATCTTTTTTCTAAGTGTTTGAGGAACTACTAGTTTATTTTCTCAAAATATTAGGTGATCACAAATAAATAAATTTTCTGTAAGTTTCTCATAAATCTTGACTGTCTCAGGAATTTTAAGCTTTTGTGTTGGTTAACCATTGACGATGAAGTTTGAAACTATTTTAAGCTGTGGATCTCTGTTAGTTTATTGCATAAATTGTTTTTTTCTATCTTCTGACATAGGCAAGGAGTTGACAATGGAATGGATAGCAAATTCAATGTCAGCATCAGACTATGTCTGATCTGTTTTTAAATAAGCTCTGGAAAGAGTATCTGATATATACATATGTTTACCGGGTTTATAAGTTACTGACAAGTTGTAATTTAACAATTTTAACCCCATTCTTAAAATTTGAGGTGAAATAGTCTTTTTGGCAATGGATTCTAGCGGTTTGTGATCGCAATGTACTTTGACAGGGAAACCATAGATAAAGAAATGAAATTTCTTTACTGCAAATAAAATAGGTAAGGTTTCTTTCTTGACCTGAGCGTATTGTTCTGTTTTTGTCAGACTTCGTGATGCGAATGCTATAGGTTGGCTGTCTTGTAGCAAACAAGCTCCCAAGCCGTCCTTAGAAGAATCTGTCTCTATTTCAATAGTTTTTTCTGGATCAAAAAATGCCAATACTGACGAATGAGCCGACAAGTGTTTTAAATTATTAAATGATGTTTGGCAGTCTTCAGTCCACTGCCAGTCAACATCAAATCTTGTCAAATTTCTCAGTGGGGCAGATACTTTCGAGAGATTTGAAATTAACTTGCCAACAAATTTGACCATTCCCAAAAATCTTAGGACTCTTGTTTACACTGTGGTGTATGCATGTTTACAATAGCTTTCACATAATTTTTGTCTGCTTTGACGCCATCTTTAGAAAATATCTGATGCATAATTTAACACTACTTTGTTTAAATTGTATCTTGCTCTTATTGAATTTTAAACTATACTTTAAAGCTCTATCTAATACTATTTTAAGGTTTTGCTCATGTTTAGCCTCAGAGGACCCTGTTATAATTAAATCATCGAAGTAAAGACCTACACATTTAAAGTCACCAAAAATTTCAAAATTCTTTTTCTGAAACACCTCTGGTGCTGAACATATCCCAAAGGCCAATCTTATAAACTGGTACCTCCCAAATGGAGTACCAAATGCCATTAAGTCTGAACTTGCATTATCCAATTCTATCTGCCAGTACTCGTCTTTCATATCTAGCAATGTAAAATACTTTTATTGCTAAGTTTCGCTGACACTTCATTTGCAGATGGAATTAAAAAATGTTCTCTCAGGAATACATCATTAACTCTTTTGGATCTAGGCACAGCCACGGGTCTTTATTTTATGTACTCAATTTGGCCTTCGGAGATCCCAGCCTGGACTAACATATGAACCTCTGGGAACAGTCTTCTGGGCTAAATAAAGTATCCATAATCACCACCATGTCACCTGTTCTACAACTCGTTATACTATCTGCCTTTTCTTTAGTTATTTTGAAACCGTCCTCCACCCAGTTTTTGTCCAGAACCCTGGAGAGGCCTTCAAAGCCGTTGTCTTCTTCCAAGACTGTACGTATTTCCCTAAGTTCTTCGATCTTCTTATATTGTTCTTCTTCCTTTATTTGTTCCATGTCAACTTGGATACCCACATTTAATGTTTCCTTTACTATGTCTGTCTGGACTCCAGTGGTGCACATACAATTTTTGGACACTTGTCTAACTTTTGGATTTACTTCGAGGTCTATCCATTCTAGGCTCTTTCTGTTTAATATTTCTATTTGCCAGCGTACCTCTTTTATGCCTTGTTTAATACCGACTTTGGTGTTGACGTTTGTCTTTATTAGTCGCATAAGTTTTTCTGTCTCCACCGTAAGCTTAGCCAAGATTTTCTTGAATTCATCTAATTCGCTTTTCTGGGAGCATTCTTCTCTTCCCCGCTTAAAGCCAGTCGGTACTACTGTTGAGCCAGACCTTTGCAGGCTTCTTGGTTTTTGTCACTCACCGAGTCACATCGTTTGGTCTGCAGTGGTGTTAATTTGGCGCTTGGATTCCCTAACTCTTCAGTTTTTGCCGAACGAACCATGATTGACATGGATCGAGACCTCTAAATAATGTCTCTTCTTTTGAAGGGGTCTATTCCATCACATTGCATTTCACCAGTATTCGAGCCAGAGAGCACGGACTGGCGTTGTTGCACCGCAATCTCCTGGCAGTAGTTTACTATCGGTCGGTGGTGCCCTGCCCTCGCAGCAACCGCACCGACCGGAACTGGGGTCTCCCTCCCCTGCTCCATAATCTGTTTTTGCTCGTTTGTGTCAGCAATATTTGTTCTGTCTTTAAAGTCCATGTCCATCGCGGTGATCATCAGGCAGTCCATCCTTTTTCTTTGTAAGCGGTAAGTGGAATGACACGTAGCCCTCGGTAACCCTAATAGCATCGGTGTCAAAAAAGAACAAGAGTCGGCCGACAGGTAGAGAAGTAGATGTCTGGCCAAGTAGGAGAGATGAAAGAGGAGGAGCCTCACCCAAGACAAGTTGAAGAAAGATGAGAAGCCAACATCAGGTGTGTATGCGTATAAGTGGTCATGTGTGCGTGTTTGCGACGGTGTGCGTATGTGCAATAGTGTACGTGTGTGTGATAGTGTGCGTATGTGTGCACCCCCGTGGTCGCTATACACGTACTCACCAAGAGGGAGCCCCTGGGGGAGTAGTTGTAGTAGTAGTAGTAGTAGTAGTAGTATATTTTTAACAGTTATTTCTTAAGCCAAACTCTGCCTAGCATATGTATTACTCTTTTTCTTCAATTTATCGTGTCGTGAAAAAACACTGATCATCATAGAGTTTATAGTTGACTCCCAGCGTGTACACTGCTGGCGCCCTTATAATTTTTTTAAATAAATTAATGCTCCTTCCAGAATAGCACAACTAGAGTTGAAAGAAAAGCTTTCAACTCGAACCACCCTGAGGTTGTCGGAGCATAGGCGTTGCCTGCTGTTTATTAAAGATTCACCCCACTTTATCTTGTGTGGGTGCGTGTGTGTGTGTGTGTGTGTGTGTGTTTGCTTCTTTAACGTCGGTCTATTTTCGCGACTATGGGCAATCACCGACGCCAGCGAGCAGTTTCTCCTCACTATGCTAGAAATTTTGCCAAACACCCGTTTTTCTGCAAGGAAGGTAGGGATATTTAACGTGCCCAGAATCACATGGACAGGGAACCGACGGCTTTACTCCCCCTCCGAAGGGCGGAACGTGTTGACATTCAACCTGCTCAAATACAATGCCACAACCTCGGTTGATGTTAATGTTACAGTATGTACTCAAAAAGTGAAAGGAGAACCCTGGGATCGAACCCACTACCCTGTGGTTCATATGCACACGTTCTTACCACTGAACCACCAAGGCTCTTCACTTTAACTTCAAATATATTTTTTAAATCGTTCTATCATTACTTTTTTTCGATAAGGTGTAAATATTTACAGCAGAACAGAAACTTGGTATCTCTTACCATTTCTGCCACTGGAAAGTTTCCACACAGGTTTTCTTCATTATTGTAAAAAAGTACGTTCTGACCTCAATTTTAGTTTTAGGGAGAATTTCTTTTGTGTTATTTCAACGGCTAAATTGTAACTATTGAGGAAGAGTAAGTGCATCCTTTGAATTTTTAAATAGCAATGGGTAGCTTGCGATAAGTCATTTGAGAGGGCATCCAATTTTTTTTTTGAACGACACTCAGTTTTCTAAGTTTGAATGAATAATTTGTGAGTTTCTAAAATTCGATGAACAGTTTTTGAGAAATTAAGTTGCAAATTTTGAATAACAAGAAATTCTTAACAAAATTTTTATATCGGTTAAAACCGATAAGCAATATTGCTTAAAACATTTATCACAAACATCGTTACTTACGTACTATATTTTTATATCATCGAGTAATTTTTCATTACGGAATCAACCCTTCATCTTCATGCCACTGTCAATGTCCTCTAGTTTCAGTAACAATAGTGAAAATAAAATTTTAGTGACTTCTAAGTACACTTAGAGAACCCAAATCACCACAACACATATTTTTAAAGACCTGAAGATCGTTTCACTAACACGGTTAGCGTCATCAGAGGATGAAAAATTCTTCTTGAGGAAGACACCAACTGTTTAACACAACAAGCCACCAGCACAGATTTTCAAGAGGATGCTTCCGAATTCCTCAAACAACTGGTTGAAGAACTAAAATCCAACAATAGACTATTAGTAAAAAAAGGTGTCCAGATTAGAAAGTGATCTTGAAAAAGAAGAAAATAACTGAAAGTAGTTGCAAAATGTAAACGAACAAACTTTGTGTAACTTATCTTACGTTACGAAAGTAAGTGTTTTTATAGTGGGAGATTACAATTTCAATTTTATGAATGCTAGTGATAATTTATGTGAAAGAAGATTAATGCAAATGCTTCAGTCATTTAATATTCATCACTGATTTGAAGAACCATCACATGTCACCAGTTATACGGCGTCTTGCATTGATAATCTATTTTCGAGCATTACTGAAGACTACCTTTTTACTGAAACACTCAATACTCACATATCAAATCATTTTGCGCAGATTGTTACCTACAGGAAGGAACACATTAGTCCAATAAAGGAACGAATGACAAGAAGATGTTTTATTCAAGAGAATATGAATTTATTTTGCATACGAATGTATACAGACTGGAATACGTACCTGGACTGTGTATAACTACTTGATGGCATCCTTTGAGAAATACTTTCTTGAAAGAACATGCCGTAAACAACCCAAAAGATATGTTGACAGATGGTATACTTCTGAACCACTAAGGATGCGAAATGTGCTGGATGATTTGTATACAGTATGGCCGACAGAACAGGATACTGAATCGTATAATGCCGATCATGTATACATAACCTTTTATAAGAAGGAAATTATAAGAGTAATAGCAAAGAAAATTGAAGAATTTATAAATGGCGCTTATAATGCTCAGAAAGCAACGTGGCCTGTCATTAGGTCAGAAACTTCAAAAAGATGTCCTCAGCTACCAGATAAATCACCAGAAAGACGAAAACGAAAAAAAGACTGAAAAAACTACTTTGTCAGCGCGGGAAAAGATCCACGATGCGATTAAAAAACATGAAGGCGAATTGGTAGGACAGATACATGTAACGGTATCAAACGTACATTCTTTTTTATCTGACAGAAGTAACACAACTGGATATTCTAGATGCAGTAAAAGCAGTTAGATCCATGCCAACACAAGACTGTTATGGAATGTCGACAAGGTTTCTGAAAAAGATAATACACAGTATTCTGCCCCCTTTAACAAAAGTAACAAACATGTGCTTACAGCGAGCTATGTTTCCCGATAAGATGAACCTGGCTAATGTAATTCTGGTTTTCAAGTCAGGAAACCTAAGTAACCTAGAAAACTTTAGACCCCTTTCTCTAACTCTAGCATTATCCAAAATCCTTGAATACATAAATAAAATAAGAATGCAGGCTTATATGGAAAAACAGATGTTGATATGCAGCGCCCAGCATGCCTTTAGACGTGGAAACTTCACATAACTTCTCTGTTAGAAGTTTAACAAAAAAATCACAGAATCATTAAATAGTGGCAACATAGATCAATGCATATATTGTGATCTGCAGAAGCCATTTGATATCGTGTCTCACGGACTGTTGTTTAAAAAACTGGAATGCCATGGATTAAGAGGACTGCCATTAGATTTATTTAAATCATACCTCAGCAACTAATACCAAAGAGGCAAAATCGAATCTAACTACTCCAGCTGGAAACCGATAACATGTGAACTACCTCAGGGATCACTGCTCTGGCCTTTGTTGTTTTCCATGTATATTAACGAATCACGGCAAAATGTGACAGCGAGCACAGTTTGCCTATATGCAGATGAGACCACCTTTATAAAAATTGACAGTGAACCAAAAAAGCTAACTGAACAGACCACCGGTACATTGCAGAGTGCTAATCACTGGTTTGCTGCTAATTTACTTCAACTTAATAAAGATAAAACAAATTCTTTGTCAGAATTTCTTGATACGCAAATACTGTGTGTAATTGGGTAATGCCATCTATCTGTTTATATCTAAATTAATGTAGAACTTTGCACAATTGTTTACTATGTGCATGGTTGATTTTAATTTGTGCACGTTTATACAAACTATATCTTGTGCTCATTGTTTTCACATTTAATTTTGTTCATTGAAACCGCATTGTTCTGTTGTGTTGTTTCTTTTTGTTGGCGAGGCTGTGAAATATTTGTGCTTCATAAAAGTTATCTATCTGTCAGATGCAAATACGAAATTAGGTAGTTAAGAGTATTTTTCACTATCCCAACGAGATAGATTATGTACGTACCTTCCATTAGCGGGTCCACGGGTGGTGCAGGATCATCTATATGTACCGACGGAGCTAAAATTTCATGGTCTTCTAAATCAAAAAATCTGGGATTACTATCTTCGATAACCCCTAATAGATCGGATGGGGACGGAGTCCTAAACATTTGATCATCGTCATTACTACCTGAAACAAAACAAACATTAGTAATTTACAATAACAAAAAACTAACAAGGATTTGTATATGTGGTTATGGTTTCAGCTATAACTACTTTACGGAAAACACTCTTGACGATTCAATCCAATTCTCTGTCTCATATAATTTCCATATTTATTTTCCAAACCATATTATTCAATTAATTAAAGAGCAGTATTCGAAAGTGATAGTTGCATAAATCTCCGTGTGGGGGGCTACTGTATCATTACTTGAATATTTCAAAATTATTAGCATGGCTCAGAACCATGAGAGATAACGTGCTTATTCAAAAGGTATTAACTCAAATCGCCTAGTAACAAAGGTTTAATAAATGAGAGAGCAATTTACATTGTGTGTACCGTAGGTTGCTAGGTGACGCATAAATTACTTAGCAACTAGAGCCGTAACTTAGTAACCCATATTCCTTTACCGGTTCACAAAGATTCATATAATATTATCACTAGATACATTTATTTTAATTCTACGGCGCGAACGAGAAAATAGACGAGTCGTCGCTTCAAGTCTAACAATAAGAAGAACCAATTAAATAAGACGACGCATGTGGCGGGAGATTCAACCTTCTCGTTACATAATGTTTAGTATCCCGTAATTAAATAAGTATTTTTATGCTTGTACATTTTGGTTCTTATTATTAAGGCGTCTCTTAAACAAATTATATAATTAATAAATTAGAAAAAACCTAAAACAAATGTTATAAATATGACATTTCCCTATTCCAGTTCATAAACAGATGGATTAAATTTACACAATACCCCCCCTCCCCTTTATGTCGACATCAATTTTAGACGAGGTTGTACTCTAGCTATTGCTAAAAAAAGCATTTTGGCAGAAAAATACATCCGTTAATAAAGTTGGTGAAAAATAAACAAAATGTTAGATCTTGGTCTAATCGTAGGAAATTTGGACAGTTTGTTGTTCTTATCACATAATAAAGTTAGTCAAAACAAAATGTTAAACGAATAATAGAACCAGGACCGGCCGTGTGACAGGCGGACACAGTACCACTGAACCAGCGACGCTATGTGATAATTATTGTCTGTTTATGGGAATTTAAACAAACGGTACTTGCGTCAAGAAATTTTATTCATGTAAGTACCTAGTTATCGAAATATCTGTATATATCTAAATTAATTTAGAAATTAGCACAATTGTTTACTATCTGTGCATGCTTGATTTTAATTTGTGCATGTTTACACAAACTATATCTTGTGCTCATTGTTTCCACATTTATTTGTGTTCATTGAAACCACATTGTTGTGTTGTGTTGTTTCTTTTTGTTGGCGAGACTGTGTAATATTTGTGCTTAATAAAAAATATCTATCTGTCAGATGCAAATACGAAATTAGGTAGTTAACAGTATTTTTTACTATCCCAACGAGATAGATTATGTACGTACCTTCCATTAGCGGGTCCACGGGTGGTGCAGGATCATCTATATGTACCGACGGAGCTAAAATTTCATGGTCTTCTAAATTAAAAAATCTGGGATTACTATCTTCAATGACACCTAAAAGATCGGATGGGGACGGAGTCCTAAACATTTGATCATCGTCATTATTATCTGAAACAAAACAAACATTAGTAATTTACAATAACAAAAAACTAGCAAGGATTTGTATATGTGGTTATGGTTTCAGCTATAACTACTTTACGGAAAACACTCTTGCCGATTCAATCCAATTCTCTGTCTCATATAATTTCCATATTTATTTTCCAAACCATATTATTGAATTCATTAAAGAGCAGGATTCTAAAGTGATAGTTGCATAAATCTCCGTGTGGGGGGCTACTGTATCATTACTTGAATATTTCAAAATTATTAGCATGGCTCAGAACCATGAGAGATAACGTGCTTATTCAAAAGGTATTAACTCAAATCGCCTAGTAACAAAGGTTTAATGAATGAGAGAGTAATTTACATTGTATGTATCATAGGTTGCTAGGTGACACATAAATTACTTAGCGACTCGAGCGGTAACTTAGTAACCCATATTCCTTTACCGGTTCACAAAGATTCATATAATATTATCACTAGATAAATTTATTTTAATTCTACGGCGCGAACGAGAAATTCGACGAGTCGTCGCTTCAAGTCTGACAGTAAGATGAACCAATAAAATAAGACGACGCATGTGGCGGGAGATTCAACCTTCTCGTTACATAATGTTAAGTATCCCGTAATTAAATAAGTATTTTTATGCTTGTACATTTTGGTTCTTATTATTAAGGCGTCTCTTAAACAAATTATATATTTAATAAATTAGAAAAAACCTAAAACAAATGTTATAAATATAACATTTCCCTATTCCAGTTCATAAACAGATGGATTAAATTTGCACAATACCCACCCCCACCCCCCTATGTCGACATAAATTTTAGACAAGGTTGTACTCTAGCTATTGCTAGAAAAAACATTTTGGCACAAAAATACATCCGTTAATAAAGTTGGTGAAAAATAAACAAAATGTTAGATCTTGGTCTAATCGTAGAAAATTTGGACAGTTTGTTGTTCTTATCACATAATAAAGTTAGTCAAAACAAAATGTTAAACGGATAATAGAACCAGGACCGGCCGTGTGACAGGCGGACACAGTACCACTGAACCAGCGACGCTATGTGATAATTATTGTTAGTTTACGGGAATTTAAACAAACGGTAGTTGCGCCAGGAAATTTTATGCATGTAAGTACCTAGTTATCAGAAAATAAATGAAAGTTACAACGTAAATACCTAATTGCAGAATTGATTGACTTCTTTCGGTTACTGAAACATATTCGGCTGTGGACTGTTTCGGTCTTAGATGACATTAAAATTTCACTAATGACATTGCGGTTCTGTTCATTATTTTTATAGTAAAACAAAGTAAGAATTTTAATGGCCTAGTTGTGATAATGTACATAATATTCAATTGAAGCATCTGCTTCTTATTTTTAGGTTTAAAGATAAAAAAACAAACAGCTTTGAAATAGAAATGTGAGCCGGTTTTGTTTACAATATTTATTTTATTCTTGCTTGTCATGATATGACATTTATAAATGAAAATGAAATATGTTTTGTCATTGCAATTGCAGAATTAAATTTTTAGGAAGCCATCTTTTATCAATTTAGCTTATCTACGTATGGTGGTGAAACGCGCAAATTTCGTCCGACATTTTGACTAAATAAATATCGAACGGCATATATATAATTTCAGGTTGTTATTTGGTGCACAAAAGACCTGAAATTTAGGGAACTTATTCTTGGATACCTATTCTAGGCAATAAGTGATTTTGAGCAAATTCTGTGACAAAGAATCGTAAAATCATGGTTTGGCAAAAATATTGTATTTTCTTTATAAAAGCAATATTTCCTGAAATATTGCGCTGTTGCCTTCCTTAAACGTTTATCTTTCAACTACATGCGATATTTGTAGTCTAAAGATCTAATTATGACAGATAATCAAGCTGCTATCATAGTGTATTTCAAACAGTTTATTGTACCCCCCTCTTAATGAATCCATAAAAGCAAAAAAGTTTTCTGTTATTCCCAGGCCTCCTTTCTCTCATTATCTTGTAGCAGCTCCGCTTGTCTAATTCAGTTCTGCTTTACATAAAACAATATTTTTCAAATCCCATTATTAAATTCCTTTCCTAAGTCTATAATATTGTGGCCTACTTGCCTGGCGTTAGCCTCCCCACCACTGCTACTACTAAGTATATAAAAAAAAGTATGTCTGTTCTTCATAAGCGTTATCTCCCATATTGTCTTGAGTGCCAGCTCTCAGCTCCGTTACTCTAGTTCATCGGCCAGGGTTAGATTCTAAATTAATTACATTCAGGTGGTGGTCTCTATTTTGCTTATAATTCTATTTATCGCTATGACCACACAGAGAAACAATGTGGAACAGCCAAATGGAATACAATGTCTCAGTTACTGCGCTTATTTATAAATAATTCCGAAACACGCGACTTTTATATTAATAAATTCACGTCCCTACATTTAACCCCTTTAGAGTTACAGTGTCAGTCGAATGTAAGGCCAAAGATATCACGTTGCAGGATGTTTTTTTTTCAAATTTAAAATTGACGTGTTGTGGAATTTTTTAAAAATATGCACAGTAATTGAGATACTGAATTTATTCCATTTGCCTGTTTCACATTGTATAGCCCACCAGAGTTTCGACGCGGGTTTTCTTCATTATAGTAAAAGGGAAACAAGAAACGCTCTGACGTAAATTTCAGGTTTTAGGTGAACATATTTTTTTGTTATTTCCACATCTGAATTGCAACCTTTGAGAAAGGGTCAGTTCATTCCTTAAAATTGGAAATAGCAATGGGTAACTTGCGACATGTCATTTGAAAAGGTATCAAATTCTCTTATTAGTGAATTTTCTTTAAAAAAAATCACTAATGAGGAGATCCCGACTTTCGAATTTTGAAAAAATTTCTTCAAATGAGCGCTAATTAGGACCCCTGGAACCCAAATCCGAGGTCAGTTTCAGACTTTATATGTTTATATATATATATATATATATATATATATATATATATATATATATATATATATATATATATATATATATATATATATATATATATATATATATATATATATATATATATATATATATATATATATATATATATATATATATATATATATATATATATATTTATGTGTCACACCTATAACTAAAAAAATAATGGACCGATTTTGATAAAACTTGGTGAGTACCTTCCTTTCACAAGTGGCTTGGATAAGTTCGTTAGCCAGGAAAATCCGCCGAGGTTTTCCCGGAAAATTTTGTGTTTTATTTCGAAAAAAATCGAAATTTTTTTATCTCCGGAATTAACAAAGCAAGGGCAACCAAATTTCATACGTGGATTTACATCATTTTAGGTAAGTTACCTACCAAAATTGAGCTCTGTAGGTTAAAGTACAAAAAAGTTACAGGCATTTAAAAACAATAAATTTGGGTTTTCCTCAAAACGTCAAAATCGCGATTTTAAACGTCAAAATTGGTGAGTACCTTCCTTTCGTAAGTGGCTTGAATAAGTTCGTTATCCAGGAAAATCCGCCGAGGTTTTCCCGGAAAATTTTATGTTTTCTTTAGAGAAAAAATTATATCTCCAAAATTAACAAAGTAAGGGCGGGTTTACGCGGGTTTATATTATTATAGGAAAGTTACATACCAAAATTTAGCTCCGTAGGTTAGAGGACAAAAAAGTTACAGGCATTCAAAGAAAAATACATTTGGCTTTTCCTCAAAACGTCAAAATCGCGATTTTAAACGTCAAAATTGGTAATATTTAGGCAATGAACCTGACACTAATATGAGCTTTGGAAGGAAAATGTCTCAAGAATACATTTTTGTATGGTGACTAAGAAGAGGAAGTTTACATGCGCTTACCAAAGGATTTCAATGCTCCTGAAAAAATATGCAGACTGAAGAAAGCTCTCTATGGCCTTAGACAGGCACCTCAACGGTGGTTCAAGCATCTGACTGATTTTCTCATGTGTGAAGCATACTATTTCCCAAAAAATGAAAATCAAAGTAACAATATAAATTTTCAAATGAGCCAGGCAGTGGACAAGGAGAAGGTGTAGGTGTAACAACATCCAGAAGCAAAACAGATATCTTATGTTTGCACAATGAGAACTTGGATTTGGTCGTTTTTAATCTTAACATACAACGTTTAAATAACAAAATTGAGGAACTGGACTTATTTCTGAATTGTTGACCAGACATAAAACTTGTGTGTTTAACAGAACATTTACCGGCTGTAGTGGTAAAACAGCTGTCAGTAAATAACTTTAAAGTAAATAGCCATTTTTATAGAAGTATCGTTAGACACGAAGTAGTGCTTGTGATGTCCAGGGAATGCATCGTGGCCGAACACATTAGCCAATACCTTGAATCGTCCACAGAGAAGGATTTTGAAATAGCATTTACATATATAAAAAACTATAATGCTTTGATTTTGGTAGTCGATCGTTCTCCATCGGGTAACTTGGACGTTTTTATTCAAAAGCTAGAATAAAATTTGTGTAACTTATCTTACGTTACGAAAGTCGGTGTTTTTATAGTGGGAGATTACAATTTCAATTTTATGAATGCTAGTGATAATGTATGTGAAAGAAGATTAATGCAAATGCTTCAGTCATTTAATATTCATCACTCGTTTGAAGAACCAGCACATGTCACCAGTTATACGGCGTCTTGCATTGATCATATATTTTCGAGCATTAGTGAAGACTACCTTTTTACTGAAACACTCAATACTCACATATCGGATCATTTTGCCCAGACTGTTACCTGCAGGCAGGAATATGTTGGTCCATTAAAGAAACGAATGACAAGACGATGTTTTATTCAAGAGAATATGGATTTATTTTGCATACGAATGTATTATACAGACTGAAATACCTACCTGGACTGTACAGATCCTAAAGAATGCTTTTGCAACTGCTTTATGGCATCCTTTGAGGAATACTTTCTTAAAAGAACATGCCGTAAACAACCCAAAAGAGATGTTGTCAGATGGTATACTCCTGAACCACTAAGGATGCGAAATGTGCTGGATGATTTGTATACAGTATGGCTGACAAAACAGGATATTGAATCGTATAATGCCTATCATGTATACATAACCTTTTATGAAGGAAATTATAAAATTAATAGCCAAGAAAATTGAAGAATTTATAAATGGAGCTGATAATGCTCAGAAAGCAACGTGTCCTGTCATTAGGACAGAAACTTCAAAAAGATGTCCTCAGCTACCAGATAAATTACAAGAAGACTGACTACTTTGCCAGCGTGGGAAAAGATCCAAGATGCGATTAAAAAACACGAAGGCGAATTGGTAGAACAGATACATGTAACGGTATCAAACGTACATTCTTTTTATCTGACAGAAGTAACGCAACTGGATATTCTAGATGCAGTAAAAGCAGTTAGATCCGTGCCAACACAAGACTGTTATGGAATGTCAACAAGGTTTCTGAAAAAGATAATACACAGTATTCTGCCCCCCTAAACAAAAGTAATAAACATGTGCTTACAGGGAGCTGTGTTTCCCGATGAGATGGACCTGGCTAATGTTATTCTGGTTTTCAAGTCAGGAAACCTCAGTAACCTAGAAAACTTTAGACCCCTTTCTCTAACTCTAGCATTATCCAAAATCTTTGAATACATATAGAAAACAAGATTGCAGGCTTATATGGAAAAACAGATGTTGTTAAGCAGCGCCCAGCATGCCTTTAGACGTGGAAAATTCACATAATTTCTCTGTTAGAAGTGTCACAAAAAATCACAGAATTGAGCTATGTGGCAACATAGCTCAATGCATATATTGTGACCCGCAGAAGCCATTTGATTGCGTGTCTCACGGAATGTTGTTAAAAAAAACTTGAATGCTATGGAATAAGAGCACTGCCATTAGGTTTATTTAAATCATACCTCAGCAACTAATACCAGAGTCAAAATCGAATCTAACTACTCCAGCTGGAAACGAATAACATGTGGACTACCTCAGGGTTCACTGCTCAGGCCTTTGTTGTTTACCATGTACATTAACGACTTACCGCAAAATGTGACAGCGAGCACAGTTTTCCTATATGCAGATGAGACCACCTTTATAAATATTAACAGTGAACCAAAAAAGCTAACTGAACAGACCACCGGTACATTGCAGAGTGCTAATCACTGGTTTGCTGCTAATTTACTTTAACTTAATAAAGAAAAAACATAGGTCAGGTCACCGGTACATTTCAGAGTGCTAATCACTGGTTTGCTGCTAATTTACTTCAACTTAATAAAGAGAAAACAAAGGTAATGAGTATAAATATTCGATTGCAACTACAGCAGCCACCAATAAAATTTTTGGGAGTCTACATGGAGACAGATTTTCGTTGGTCATATCATACACATACCATACAGCAAGTGTTAAAAAGTCTTTCGCCGTCTCTTTTTGTGACACGAATTAAAGATATAGTACTTATCACGCAGAATTAACAGCCTACTACACTAATTTTCACAGCAAAGCAACGTATGCCATTGTGGTATGGGGAAACAGTCCATGTGTTACCGATATATTACTGCTACCAACAAAATCAGTTAGGATCCTGTGTTCAGTTAATAATAAGACCAGTTGTAGACCACTATTTAAGGAAACTAGAATACTTATTATTGTTTCAGTTTATATCTTTGTGTGTGTAATGTATACATACCAGCATTTTTAAGATTTGGCCAGGAATGGTCAATTTTACGAGTATGAAACACGAAGCAGACATGATATCAACATACCGTATCACAGAATCACCAGGGCACAGTCGGGAAATACGTACTGGAGCATTAAGTTTTTTAACAAAAGTGCCACTGGTTGTAAGGACAAAACAACTAAAAGGCTTTAAAAAGTGCGTTAGGGACACTCTGTTACAGTATTCGTTTTATTCTTTGTCGGAATTTCGTGATACACAAATACTGTGGATTGGGTAATGCCATCTATCTGTATATATCTAGATTAATTCATAACTTCCCACAGTTGTTTTACTATCTGTGCATGCTTGATTTTAATTTGTGCATATTTATACAAACTATATCTTATGCTCAATGTTTTCGCAATTATTTGTGTTCATTGAAACCGTATTGTTGTGTTGCGTTGTTTCTTTTTGTTGGCGAGGCTGTGTAATGTTTGTGCTCAATAAAAGTTATCTATCTGTCAGATGCAAATACCAAATTAGGTAGTTAATAGTATTTTTCACTATCCCAACGAGATAGATTATGTACGTACCTTCTATTACCGGGTCCACGGGTGGTGAAGGATTATCTATATGTACCGACGGAGATAAAATGTCTTCGTTTTCTAAGTCAAAAAATCTGGGATTACTATTTTCGATGACATCTATTATATTGCATGGGGGCGAAGTCCTATACCTTATATAACCTTCAAAATCATCTGAAACAAAGCAAACATTAGTAATTTACAATAACAAAAAAAAAACTAGCAAGGCTTTGTATATGTGGTTATGGTTTCAGCTATAACTACTTTACGGAAAACACTCTTGCCGATTCAATCCAATTCTCTGTCTCATATAATTTCCATATTTATTTTCCCACACCATATTATTCAATTCATTAAAGAGCATGATAATAAAGTGATAGTTGCATAAATCTCCATGTGGGCAGCTACTGTATCATTACTTGAATATTTTAAAATTATTAGCTTGGCTCAGAACCATGAGAGAAAACGTGCTTATTCAAAAGGTATTAACTCAAATCGCCGAGTAACAAAGGTTTAATGAATGAGAGAGCAATTTACATTGTGTGTATCGTAGGTTGCTAGGTGACGCATAAATTACTTAGCAACTCGAGCCGTAACTTAGTAACCCATATTCCTTTTACCGGTTTACAAAGATTCATATAATATTATCACTAGATACACTTATTTGAATTATACAGCGCGAACGAGAATTTTGACGAGTCGTCGCTTCAAGTCTGACAATGAGGAACCAATCAAATAAGACGACGCATGTGGCGGGAGATTCAACCTCCTCGTTACATAATGTTTAGTATCCCATAATTAAATAAGTATTTAATGCTTGTAAATTTTGGTTCTTATTATTAAGGCGTATCTTAAACAAATTATATAATTAATAAATTAGGAGAAAACTAAAACAAATGTTATAAATATGACATTTCCTTATTCCACAAATGGATTAAATGTCGACATCCATTTTAGACGACGCTGTACTCTAGCTTTTGAATTTTATTTTATATTTGACGAAGACATAATTAAGATAGGTAAGTATATTGCAACGGGCACCTTTTTTATTTTTATTGTCGTAGTTACGTAGGTAATATCTACAATTTAAAAAGTTTTGTACTGTTATTTATTCCAGAAAGTGTGAAACTATAAAATAGCATTAGCTATGCTATTTTATTTTATCTTAAGGCATACATCATTTTAGCTAAATGATATTAATGTATATTATAGGATGCTTATGTAAACACAATAACTGCCGTTGCCATGGCAGTCTCATACAAACGTCCCGAAGCAGACGGAGCATTTGTATACGAACGAATCTGGCTCAGTCAGTCCCCAGTTGCTTGACGCTTTACAGTTCTGCAATACGTAAGCGCTACGCGCTGGGGCCTGTGTATATTCAATTCGGTGATCAGGGGCGGGCTTGCAAATTATATCGTACCATAAATTACTATAAAAATACATTATCAACTGCGGCGCGACGTAACAAGACATTTTTATGTGTTTGTACCAAATGAATTTGAGAGAATGAAAAAAATTAAATTTATGGTGGATTTTGAATAAAAAAGTTTTGCTGAACCGAAAAATATAGGTGAAGGAGCGCTTCACCTGCGTCATCTGACGAGCCGCCACGGGATTTATCTTCTTCAAATCCAATTTATGCTGAAGCTGATAAATAAGCATTCTTAAGGCATACATCTGCCTAACATCCAATAAATCAGACTCCTGATACAATTGGTCAGAGGGGTATGTTATCAGTTTATTAAAGACAATTTTTATTAACTACTTCTGTGTCACCTCGGGATTATCTAAATGCGTTCTCGCTTTACTCCCCCATGCAACAATACATTAATTGAGTAAGCTTTCCACAAGGGCACAATAAATTATTTTTAGATACTTATCCGAAAATAACATTTTACACCTTAAACTTCTCTATAATACATCGCAGCTTTTTTACCAATGTGTTGAGTTGCAAGTTCCACCTCATGTGCCTATCCACTATCACTCCTAAATATTTTCTACTCTCTCTTGCTTTACCATTAGTATGTTACCTGACATCCCACAAGCTCTCGATAAGTTGGTGAATGGTTTTCAAAGCAAGCAAAGAGCAAAAAACAGGTCTTCTCAAAATTAATCGATAACGACATACTTTCCAACCAGCAAATCACACGAATGAAATCATTCTGTGCCACAGTTTTTTAGGATGATCATGATTTGGCCTGATAAAATATAATCGTGTCATCTGCGAACCCAATGACCTGCCCACTCTGTGAAATATTATATAATTCATTTAGGTAAAGTGTAAACAGAATAGGGCCAAGTACAGTTCCCTGTGGTACTCCACACGTAATATGGTTTGGGTTGCTTAACACACCATCTATTTTTACACACTGCCGCCTATCTGAGAGGTAACTTTGAAGAAAACGCTATGATGTTGCTCTAAAATCCAAACACTCAACCACCTGTAGCAGTTTATGTTCCACCGTGTCAAACGCTTTGCACAAGTCTATAAAAATCTATAGACATGGCAAACCCTCATGTAAGGCACCCAGAACGTTTTCACTCAGATGCAACACAGCATCCTGAGTAGATCTTTCTGCTTTAAAGCCAAACTGACAGTCGAAAAGCACTTTAAATTTATCTAAATGAGTCTCTATTTAAAAAAAATATTTTTTCAAATATTTTTCCAATGTTTGAAATCAGTGAGATGGGTCTGTAATCTGTCTCCCGCTGTGTGTAATTGTGACACCACCGACACTTTAAAAGATCTTGGTACAATGCCCATCTGAAAAGACCTATTTATTGTATATGTAAGTGGTGGAGCTATTTGGCCCATAACGAGCTTCCAGAACTTCACTCCTAATACCATAATTTTCAGATGATTTATGGTTTTTAAGTCTACTTGTACATTCCTTACTTCTTCCACACTGGTGGCTGCGATATAGATGGAACTGCTTCTTCTCTTTTGCAAGATTGTCGCTGTTGCTGTCGTTTTCTTCATCTTTCCACCAATTTCACTAAAATACTAATCTAAAGCCCCAGCAATCTGCTTCCTGTCATCAAGGATTTCACCTGATACAGCCTTGATCTTCTTAATTCCTCTGATATAAAATTGCCCCTGCAATTCTTTGGTATATTTCCATAAGTTCCTAGGTTTATTTTTATTCACCTCTATTATTTTGTTATAATATGTTTTTTTAGCCTTTGCGATCAAGTCCACTAGTATGTTTTATTAGCGTTTATATTGATACATTAGTTGACTATCCCCAGTCTTCCGTGCTTTCTTATACATCATATTTTTTGTGCTGATCGATTAAAATAGACGGTTGGTTATCCATGCAGCTGATACTTCCCAGCCTAGTGGGTTTTTTTTTGTATGGTAGATTTAAATGTATAGGAAAATCAACTTTGTGCAATAAACAAAAATTATATTATTACCATTATTGATATAATAGGCGCACAGAACACCTAGCTCCCACTTCCTCTTCAACACTGTTTCAGTTTTGTCATATACAAGCAGGAAATTAGGTAGCCAACAGTTTTTACTATATCAACGGGCTAGATTATATACATACCTTCCACTGACAGGTGCAAAGATGATGACAAAGAATCATTGGTATGTACAGATTCAACCAGTGCTTCCTGTCCGTCCAATTCGAAAAAATCGTGATGGTTATTTACATATGCACCTAATATGGAATCGGGCGGAGACCGAGACACAGGCATTCTATAAGTTACGTTTTCCGAAAGATTAGCATGACCATCTGAAACAAAACAAACATTTGTTATTTACAATAACACAAAATGTGTAAAACTAGCAATGATTTATATATGTGATTGTGGTTTCAGCTAACTGCTTTACGTATACCACTCTCCCATTCAATCCAATTATCTGCGTTATATGATAGAATAGAATAGAGCTTTATTAGCTCATTTAGCTACATATAACTTAACACAAATATAAAAATATAACACTAGTACAAGAGCACCATACAATATTATTAGCTTATAATTACTTGTAGTAGCAACCTATTCTTAATGCTAGTTACTGTCTATCAACCTAATACCTCTTAGTAAATCACTAGAAGATATTGTTACAAAGCACTTCAATAGATGCAGGTGCGGTGTTGCCACATCTCCAAAATTTCCCCAACATCTGGGAATTCGTGCACAATCTGGCAACACCTGCCTCCCCACCCCCTGGGGGTGCCTGGGGTGACCCCCCACAGGCGAAGTCTCAACCCTCTAGGACCAAAAATAAGGAAGTTACCAACTTGTACCCCGTCGGAACGGATAACTGAGGTCTGCGCATTCCGAACACCCTGGATATACACCCTGTATACGCAGAAAACCCTTACACCCTGTATACGCAGAGAGATCTTATAGTTCGAGAAACACCTCTTGTGTAACATAGGAGTGATGACCACATTTGGATCATCCTGTATATACATCCCCCTGTATACATACGGGACCGATCTGTATTCACAGAACCTTCTAGTAAAAGAAGGTCCTGGAACATTCTGGAATAGAACGCTCGAGAACGAACTGGAAGGTGCGACGGCTATATAAAGATGGAAGTAAGCCAGACAGTACAGTTAGTTAGAGAATGTTAAAGTGACTTGAAGAAGCAGTAACTAGTGTGAAGTGTTATAGAGTAGCGACTGTAGTTTCAGTGTATTAGTGACTTTTGTCCAAATTAGTGATTGT
Source organism: Tillus elongatus (assembly GCA_964006375.1). Classification (NCBI taxonomy): domain Eukaryota; kingdom Metazoa; phylum Arthropoda; class Insecta; order Coleoptera; family Cleridae; genus Tillus; species Tillus elongatus. The sequence continues at coordinate 113,650,706 of OZ023269.1, read as the reverse complement.
AAGGCCAGATAAATTAAGTGTTTTGTGAGAGAGACATTCTAGAACTTTTATTGTATCCATATTTAGAGAGTAAATAAAGTTGTTTTGTTAAAATTAAAAGTCTCACTTATCCAGAACCCGGAGAAAACGCAACAATATATTCACCACACCTAGAAACAAACATACTGACTGCAGTTCTCACTCTAATGTATTTGATAATCAGTCTCTTTAATAATAACTTTAACTTTCCTTTTGAATATATTAATGTTAGTTGTATTTCGGATATCTTGGGGTAGGTCATTGTACAATTTTCCACCTTTAAAAAACATTGAGTTCATCGTTTTCTTTTTCATTAACCGTTGTAAATAATAGTTACTGCTCTGTCTGGTATCATGGGTGTGCGCAGATGACACCCGAATAAGCTTTTCTGTTAAATAATGTGGCGCTGAACCAATCGTTATGTTATGAATAAAAATTAGAACTCTTAACTTTATATAACTCTCAACACTCAGCCAGTTTAGTTTTTCTTGCATCTCAGTAATTCGAGTGTATTTGCTACACTTTAAAATTACCCTCATAGACTTATTTTGCAGTTTTTAGTGAATTTTTATTAAAAAAATTCACTAATAGAGAGGTATCGATGGTGAGACTTTGCAAAAATTCTTTCAAATGAGCGCGAATTAGGACCCCTAGAACCCATATCCGGGGTCAGTTTGAATTTTTATATGCTTATATATATATATATATATATATATATATATATATATATATATATATATATGTATCCGTCTGATAACTCAAAAAATAATTAACCGATTTAGATGAAACTCGGCAAGTGCCTTTCTTTTATTAATAGCTTGGATGAGTTCGTTGGCCAGGAAAATCGGACGGGGTTTTCCGGGAAAATTTTGAGTTTTCTTTCAAAAAAAATTTTTTTTTCCGAAAATTTCGATAAAATTTGGTCTACATATTGCTTTGGGAAATACCTAACTATGTGCCAAAATTCAGCTTTCTAGGGTTACAGAAAATTGAGCTATTCAAATTTGAAACATTTATGTTTAAATCATAAGTATGTGGTTGCTGTTGGTTAGTCAATGCTTTTCTTATTGACTCATGAAATTCATTTGTAAGTTTCCGAGAAATGTCAATAATACTGAATTCACTGATTGTTAATCATTGGAAGCATTTACGAATATATATAACCCTATTGTAATGTATTATCATTTATCACCTCTGTAGTATAATTATTTTTGCCTTACAACTCGCAGCGTTTTTAGTCAATTGTTGTTATTAATAGTCAATAGTTTCTTTCCGAATACACAAACCTTCCATTGACTTCTGCTTCTGCCGCTGTTACAGTCCTTTTATTTAGAGCTAGAGTTCTAACCACTCCTACAAACAGTGTTTTTTAACCACGTGGCTGGGCGACTGACCGAATTCATTCCCAGTTGCTGTTGATTTACTCATATTTTCTTAATATGTTTGAAGATGTGGTGCCTACTTCATTCCAAGTTACTATTAACCGACTATTTATGAAATCAAATAAGTAAATTAAATCGATTGTCATAAAATATGTAGTGTATTAAGACAAGGGAAAAAGAAATAAAACATATATAACTGTGCACATTTTGATTATATTTTAGGGTGCTTGAGAGAGGTATTGTCACAGCATAATATCTTATTAAAGTTCATTTGTAAATAGGTTTAATTTTTATATGTTTATATATATATATATATATATATATATATATATATATATATATATATATATATATATATATATATATATATATATATATATATATATATATATATATATATATATATATATATATATATATATATATGATAACTCAAAAAATAATTAACCGATTTCGATGAAACTTGGCAAGTGTCTGTCTTTTATTAATGGCTTGGATGAGTTCGTTATCCAGAAAAATCAGACGGGGTTTCCGGAAAAATTTTGAGTTTTCTTTCGAAAATTTTTTTTTTCTCCGAAAGTAACAAAGCTGTTTCAATGAAATTTACTATATATGTTGCCTCAACCTTACTACGTACCAAAATTCAACTTTCTAAGTTTAGAGAAAATTGAGTTATTCAAATTTTAAATTTTCTTTCGAAAAAAATTTCTTTCTCCGAAAATTACAAAGTTATTTTAATGAAATTTTGTGGATATCTTGCCTTAGGAAAAACCTTACTACGTATTGAAATTAAACTCTCTAAGTTTATAGAAAATTGAGTTATTTAAATTTGAAGCATTTAATAAAAATTCACTACCATAACGCACTTGCTGCGTCCCGAGTTTTTGTAACCTATTCAAGTCCTCCTTGCAAAACATATATAGTATAGTTGCACAGTATGTAAAATGGGGCAATATTATTGTATTATGAATTAGTAATGCAGTAAATCTGGATATAGAATTATTAAGCCTCCGTAACATTCCTACCTTTTGGGCAACTTTTTTTGTTAGATAATCTGCATGTTCTCTAAAGTTGAGCCGATTATCTATGATGACGCCGAGATATTTCATTGACGTAACCCATTGAATATCCTCATTTAGTATGCTTATTTTATGCCCTTCAATAATAAATTTATGGTCCATTTGTTTATTTGAAATCACCATGCACCTTGTTTTTTCAACATTTAATTTTAATTTGTTATAATTTAACCAATCACACAACGAACCTAGTTCATCGTTCAATAACTCAACCATAGTGACTATATCATTTATATACAGATTACAAAGTAGTGGGCCCAAAACCCTACCCTGTGGCACCCCTAATTCATTTTTCTGATTTTGTGACACAGCTGCATCACATTTGGTTTTCTGTTTCCTATCAATCAAGTAATTTTGCATACCTTTGTATGCATCCCCTACGATACCATATTAGTGAATTTTCGTAGAAAAAATTCACTAATGGGGAGATCCCGACTTCTGAATTTTGAAAAAATTTTGCAAATAAGCGCGAACTGGGACCCCTAGAACCCATATCCGGGGTCAGTTTCGATTTTTATATTTTTATATGTTTATATATATATATATATATATATATATATATATATATATATATATATATATATATCACACCGATAACTCAAAAAAGAATAGGCCGATTTTGATAAAATTTGGCATGTACGTTTCTTTTGTAAATGGCTTGGATAAGTTTGTTAGTCAGGAAAATCGGGCGAGGTTTTCCGGGAAAATTTTGAGTTTTCATTCGAAAAAAATTCTTATCTCAAAAAGTAATAAGCCGATTTTAATAAAATTTGGCATGTGCCTTCCTTTTGTAAATAAACTTGACAGGTTTGTTAGTCAGAAAAATAAGACGAGGTTTTCCGGAAAATTTTGAGTTTTCATTCGAAAAAAATTCTTATCTCAAAAAGTAATAAGCCGATTTTAATAAAATTTTGCATGCACCTTCCTTTTGTAAATGGACTTGACAGGTTTGTTAGTCAGGAAAATCTGACGAGGTTTCCTGGGAAAATTTTGAGTTTTTATTTGAAAAAAAAATTTATCTCAAAGAATAATGGGCCGATTTTGATAAAATTTGGCATGTACCTTCCCTTTGTAAATGGCTTTGAAGTTCGTTGATCAAAAAAATCGGACGAGGTTTTCCGAAAAAATGTTGAGTTTTCATTTGAAAAAATTTTTTATCTTAAATAAAGAAAATCTATGATAACCAAATTTGGTAGGTAGGTTAACGATATTAAAAGTAAACTATACACCAAAATTTAGATTTCTATGTTACAAGAAAAAAAAGTTATAATAAAATATTTTGTGTCAGATCATTTCTATGAAAATTCACTACCATAACGCACTTGCTGCGTCCAGGCTTTTTTTCTAATTTATTTAATAAAATATCTCCGTTTATAGTCTCAAATGCCCTACGTAAGTCCAGAAATACTGCAATCACTACCTCATCTTTGTCTATACTCTCCTTCCAGTTTGAAATGATGCACTGTATTGCAGTTTCACAGTTATGTCCTTCCTTAAAACCTGATTGTTCTTTTATAATAACATTATTGTCACATAGGTATTTAGTTAATCTTGTATGTACAACTTTTTATAATTTTTTTTTATGACAGGATACACATTAACAGACCTAAAGTCTTCACATTTATTGCTGTTTCTAACTTTTTATATTGTTGTTATTGTTGATATTTTCAGTTGATCAGGTACAACAGCAATCAGTAATGATGAATTTATAATATGTACTAACGGTTCATATACTAATTCAAAGGTCTGTTTTAAAAATTCAATGTTGATGTCATCTGGGCTACTTTTACATTTCATACCGTTAATAATGTCACTTAGTTCTTTTTTTTTGTGCATTAATTCAAAGTGATCAAGCTTAGCAGAGTTTGTGTTTGTTTCAATCTCCCAATTAGTATTTGCATGGGGAATGCTCTTGGCTAATTATTGAATACCGATCCACAAGGGAAAGCAGCGGAGGCCTTTGCAATCAGCAATTCTTTAGCCAATATGGTTCAGCAACCTACTTACTTTCCTCGTATCCCAACACACAGCTTAAATCCCTTGGATCTCCTTCTTACTACAAAACCTGAATGCTATAACATATCAGTCACCGCCCCCCTTGGTCGCTCAGACCACGGCATGGTCACTGCTTCCTGCGCAATGCAACCTGAGGTCACACAGTCATCACACCCACATATCGTTTGGCACTACAACTCCGCAAACTGGGACGAAATGCGGGATTACTTTTCCTCATTTCCATGGGCGTCTGTCTGCTTCTCTCATCCTGACTCCTCTGATATCTCACAAAACGTCACCGAAATTATCCAAGCTGGCATGGAATTATTTATTCCACGTACATAGAAAACCACTTCAGCCACTCAAAAGCCCTGGTTCTCTAAATCCTCTGACAAGGCCAGACTTGAAAAGATCAAAGCTCACAAAACGCTTCTACACAATCCCAGTCAAGAAAATCGTCAAGCATTTAACGACGCAAGAAACCGCTATGCCCGCATTCTTTCTGAGGCAAAAAACTCGTTTAATAACCACATCAAAAACAAAGTCCTCTCAGGCTCCAACGGGAGCAAACCCTTCTGGACTCTTGCTAAATCTATTGGGAATAATTTCTGCAAAAGCACGTTCCCACCTCTTGTCTCAGGGGATGAAATTGTTTCTACCGCCCTGGGCAAGGCTGAACTTTTTGCTTCGTTGTTTGCCGGCAATTCTACTCTCAACCCACCTCCAAATGTTCAACCACCAACAGTCCCCAATGTCGCGCATAAAATGACGGATATCATTTTCAAAACTAAAAAGGTACGAAAGATGCTCTCTTCTCTTAATACCAGGAAATCCTCTGGCCTTGACGAGATCCCAGCAATTGTTCTCAAAAAATGCGCACCAGAACTTGCTTCTGTCCTGACTCGTCTGTTTCAGATATCTTACAATAAAGGCATATTCCCTAGTAACTGGAAAACTGCTCGAGTACAACCCATCCCCAAGAAAGGATCCAAAGCGCTTCTTAGCAACTACAGGCCTATTTCTCTCCTTTCAGTCGCCTCTAAAGTAATGGAAAAGTATATAAACACCGAATTACTAAAATTTCTTGAAAAACACAGTCTAATCCACGACAGGCAGTATGGATTCCGTCAGCGCAGATCGACTGCCGACCTCCTTTCCTTTGTCACCGATTCTTGGAACAAGTCTATGGAACTATACGGTGAATCTCAGATTGTTGCTCTAGACATATCCAAAGCATTCGACCAGGCCTGGCACGCAGCGCTGCTTAATATACTTCCGGCCTATGGCCCAAAACTTTGTACCTGGACAGCAAATTTCCTCTCCAACAGGAGCATTTCTGTTGTTGTGGATGGCCATTCCTCTAAACTGCATCCAATTAATGCAGGAGTTCCTCAAGGTTCAGCTCTAGCCCCTACTTTGTTTCTTCTCCACATCAATGACCTCCTCTCTAGCACATTCAACCCAGTTCACAGTTACGCGGACGACAGCACCCTCCACTCAAATATACAATATTCTAAGCCTGTCTCTTTAGGACAATTAGATAAGGATCGCAGACTCATGGAGGGTTCTGTCTCCGTGGATCTCCAAAAAATATTAGACTGGGGAAGTAAAAATCTTGTACAATTCAACCCCACCAAATCTCAGTCTTGCTTTCTTTCTCATAAGAGATACACCAGCCCTAGACCCATCACAATGAACAACCAAGTTATTCAAAGTAATGAGTCATTTTCTCTTGTTGGCGTTTCTGTGGATCGAAATTTTAATTGGCACCAACATGTCACATCAATTGCAGAAGCGGCTGCTAAGAAATTAGGTTTGCTCTTCCGGGTTCGCAAATACTTTTCACCAGCTAATCTCTATACCTTATATACTTCACAAATAAGGCCAAACCTCGAATACTGCTCCCACATCTGGGGTGCAGCTGCCGCTTCTACACTCTCTGTCCTGGACTCCATTCAAAAGAGAGCTATACGTCTCATCGGTGACCCTACCCTCATCCAAAGGCTGCCATCCCTTTCCCACCGACGTGCCGTTGGTGACCTCTCTCTCTTTTATAGATATCTGCACGGGCACTGCTCAGAGGAGCTTTCCTCCATAGTTCCCCCACCTGCTGCCCTCAACAGATCTACCAGAGGAACAGAGCGAATGCACCCTTTTACTGTCCAGGTCACCAGACATAGAACATCTTGATATGCCCGCTCTTTTGTCCCGAGGACTTCCAAGTTGTGGAATTCCTTGCCGGCACATGTTTTTCCTTCTCCTCCGAACCTCCAAACCTTCAAGTCCAGAATTAACAAGTTGCCTCTTTCCTCCTTGTCAACACCCACGGTATGATAGTATTTAGGCTGTAAGCCCTCGTGGTGTGTTGTTAAAAAAAAAGAATACTTTCAATAAAATAATTATTAAATCGATCAGCAATTTCTTGTTTATTAGATGTTATATTACCCTGACAATCGATTTCTTTGATGTCACCCTTCTTGTCATCTGATATAATTGACTTTAGCGTTTTCCACATTAATTTTTTATTTGTCCTACAATCATCAATTTTCCGTTCATAATACTTCAGGTTACTGACCCTTATTAATCTGACAACTTCATTTCTGCACTGTTTATATCGTGTTGAGTCCCTTTCATCATTAGTATATTTATATCGATTATAATAATTATTCCTTTCCCTAACTTTGTTCAATATTTCTACATTGAACCATGGAACCTGATTATCTCTACAAACTAATGTTTTTTTTTTTTTTTGGTGAAATTTCATCTAAACACTTTTTAATTTGACTACATAGTATTTGTGACTTAATATTAATGTCGTTTTTTTGATACATATCTCCCCAGTCAATCATACGCAGTCGTTCTCTGATTGTATTATAGTCTATGTTGCCCCTAGTACACACTATTGTCTCACAATTTAGTTTTTCCCTAACATTTAACCCAATATCAATAATACTGTGGTCTGAGATCATTGGCTTATCTAATACTTCACAGTCCAGTGCGAAGTTAGTAATGACCAAATCAATTATGCTGCCACCGTTGCTGTTTAAATGAGTTACATGTTTGATTCTCTGAGCAAGACCCATATCATTAATAATTGTCTTTAATTTATTTGAGTAGAAAGAGTCATCTTTCCAATTAATATTAAAATCCCCCATTAATACAAATTTATACCCACTATCTGTTAAATTATCTAATAACTCCTCTAATTTACTCAAGAAATCTGCATGACTCCCACTTGGAGAATGATACAAACATGGAAGTATAATTGCTTCTTCAGAAAGTACAGTTCTTATCTCCAAATGCCAAACATTTTTTTCACTACTATTGTTTTCCTAACTTTATATTGCAGTTGTTTAGCAACATAGAACACTACTCCCCCGGTATGACGACTGTCTGAGTCTATTCTGACAATCTTATAACCCTTAATTTCTAATTCCTTATCTAAGAAATCATCAGTAACACGAGTCTCCTCTATACTGACAATCAGGGGTTTATTCTTATCAATGTGATACTGTAACTCACTCAAATGAGGTGGCAGACTTTGTACATTGAGGTGCATGATATGTTGTTTACTTGTATTAGGAGCACTACTATGTTTTAATAGTTTTTTGGATCATATTCAATTTTTGCTTTCACTAATCTATATATCCTTTGATTACATGGACAGTTGTTGTCAATAGACCTATGATTACCATCCAATCTAATATTAAATTTTTTGGCTGGCTCTATACAATTATTGCACGATATTTCGGTTGAATTGCACTCACTTTCTTTATGCTCTCGACCCCCACATTTTGAACAAATCACACCTGTTTTACACTTTGTTGAATCATGGTTGTAACCCCAACACTTGAAGCAACGCTTCACGTATATGTGGTCAGTTATTGTCAGCACATTCCACATTATCTTCAACTTTTTGTCGGTCATTAGTATTTCGTAAGTTTCGGGATCCACTTCCATGATCAATGTACTATCACTGAATTTTTCATTATCAATCTTTGCTGCTAGTCTAAGATAAAAGCTTTCTCTATTTGTATTTAGCTTATTTTGATCTATAATTACATCATGCAGTTTTTTATCGTCCATATTCATTATATTTTTCACCCTGGATATCCTAATTCTGGGTCTATATTTTTTTGGAATTACTGCCTCACATTTGTCTCCAAACTTGTCTTCAATTTCACTTCGTAATGTCTCAAAGTCCTCTCTATCAGCACATGACACTACAATGGTGCCTTTTTTCTTAGAAGCTCTAATGTCGTTCACCCCAATTGCCATTTCGTCAGGATGTATTCTAGTTTTCATTTCATTAATTAATTGATCACTGGTTTGTTCATTATCTCTGTATTTTATAAGAATTTTGTGTTCAGCATTTTGCTTATGTAATACTGCTGAAAATCTTTTGTTTACCTCTTGGTTTGCATGACTAGTAGGTATTACTATCTTTTGACTTCCATTTTCAATAAGTCTCTTTGCTACCAGAAAATTAATTTTATCAGCCATTAAACTTATTCTTGCCTCCATTTGTTTGATAATTTCGTCTTTGCCTTGTAGAATTTCACTATACAATCTCTCTATTTTATTACAATTACAAGGTGTTATAACCTCACATTTATAATATTATCATCAGCCATACCTGTTGCAATGCATTGATTTTCCTGTTCTCTATACCTTTCTGGCTTTTTGACACTACGTTTTGTTTTGTTTCCTTTGGACATCATTTAATTCTTTTTAGCAACTATTTCTTAAGCACACACAATTCCACATTTACCATAGACATGATAGTTATTAATTTCCAAGCCATATTATTCAATTAATTCTGATAAAAGCGTAAAAGTTATTCTGTTCTGCTCACGCCTCCTTTCTCCTATTGTATTGTAGCAGACACGCTTCTCTAGTTTCTAGGCCAGGTTAATATCCTAAATGAGTTTTATTTAGATAATTGCTTCTATATATCATTATGAGCAGACAGAGGTATATACAGTGCGACTCAGGAAAAACTTTCCACCTAGGTTTTCTTCGTTATGGCAAAAGAAAACGTCAATTTTAGTTTTAGGGGGACACATGTTTTGTAACTTTCGACATCTCAATCGCAACCCCCAACTTCAAGTCTTAAAATGTTAAATAGCCTGGAGTAGTTGGTAATGTGTCATTTTAAGAGGCATTAAATTATCTTTCCAATGGTACACAGCTTTAGAAATTTACGTTAGGGGTTTTCGAGAAATTAAGTTGCAAACTCAAAAATTTGTACCAAAATGTTGTTTTAAGTGCTGGCATTGCTTGTTTAATTTGTGACCAGGGCTAAATCAAAACTGGGCTTCAACCAAGCAACTCTCAATTTTGCTTCTGGATGTATCTTTTATTATGACTAGTAGAACCTTCGCCACATGGCTCTGGACACTTATTGTCATGTATAACATTTATCAATCAGTTAAAAAAGGTTTTTCTCATTTTTTCGACAAAATTCTTTAAAAATTTCGCTGTTAATTTGTCTACACCAAGAGTTTTTTCTTGTCTAAGTTCGATAACGGCTTTCTCAAATTATTCTCTGAAAATAGGCGCGCTCAAATCATCTGACTTTGTCTTTCCGATTTCCTTCATATACTTTTTTCAAAATTAGTTTCCTCTCCAGGATATAAATCTTCTAGATACTTTTTCCAGTGCTTAACAATGTCTTTCTTTTCAAGTACTACATTTTCATCATTGACCTTTATGACTTCACTCTGTGTTCCTGGTTTATATTGTAGTCTTCTTACCTAAAGCTTGATCTGACCTTCCGTTCTTCATGCAAGTTTCGTTTTATTCGCTCTTTCTTTGCATACATATTTCTTTTGCTTTCCTACATCTTTGTTTGATCATATTTTTAATATTTTTTATATCGATTGCATGCTTTTTTTTATTTTTTTATTTTTTATTTATTTTAACAACACACCACGAGGGCTTACAGCCTAAATACTATCGTACCGTGGGTGTCGACAAGGATGAAAGAGGCACCTTGTTAATTCTGGACTTGAAGGTTTGGAGGTTCGGGGGAGAAGGAAAAACATGTGCCGGCAAGGAATTCCACAACTTGGAAGTCCTCGGGACAAAAGAGGGGGCATAATAAGATGTTCTATGTCTACTGACCTAGGCAGCAAAAGGGTGCATTCGCTCCCTTCCCCTGGTAGATCTGTTGGGGGCAGCAGGTGGAGGAACTATGGAAGAAAGATCCTCTGAGCAGTGCCGTCCAAATATCTATAAAAATGAGAGAGAGAGAGAGAGCGAGATCACCAGCGGCACGTCGGTGGGCAAGGGCTGGCAGCCTTTGAGTGAGGGTAGGGTCACCGATGAGACGTATAGCTCTCTTCTGAATAGAGTCCAGGATAGCGAGTGTAGAAGCGGCAGCAGCACCCCAGATGTGGGAGCAGTATTCGAGGTTTGGTTTATTTGTGAAGTGTATAAAGTATAGATATTAGCTGGTGAAAAGTATTTGCGAGCCCGGAAGAGGAAACCTAGTTTCTTAGCAGCCGCTTCTGCAATTGATGTGACATGTTGGTGCCAATTGAGATCTCGATCCACAGAGATGCCAACAAGTGAAAAATACTCATTACTTTGAAAAACTTTGTTGTTTATTGTGATGGGTCTAGGGCTGGTGTATCTCTTATGAGAAAGAAAGCAAGACTGTGATTTGGTGGGGTTGAATTGTACAAGATTTCTACTTCCTCAGTCTAATATTTTTTGGAGATCCACGGAGTTAGAACCCTCCATGAATCTGCGATCCTCATCTAGTTGGGCTAAAGAGACAGGCTTAGAATATTGTATATTTGAGTGGAGGGTGCTGTCGTCCGCGTAACTGTGAATTGGGTGAGATGTGCTAGAGAGGAGGTCATTGATGTGGAGAAGAAACAAACTAGGGGCTAAAGCTGAACCTTGAGAGACTCCTGTATTAATTCGATACAGTTTAGAGGAATTGCCATCCACGACAACAGAAATGCTCCGGTTGGAGAGGAAATTTGCTGTCCACGTACAGAGTTTTGGTGGTAGGCTATATGCCGGTAGTTTATTAAGCAGCGCTGCGTGCCAGACCTGGTCGAATGCTTTTATATGTCTAGAGCGACAATCTGGGATTCGTCGTGTAGTTCCATATACTTGTTCCAAGAATGGGTGACAAAGGAAAGGAGGTCGGCAGTTGATCTGCGCTAACGGAATCCATACTGCCTGTCGTGGGTTAGACTTTAGACTGTGTTTTTCAATAAATTTTAGTAATTCGGTGTTTATATACTTTTCCATCACTTTAGAGATGACTGAAAGGAGAAAAATAGGCCTGTAGTTGCTAGGAAGCGCTTTCGATCCTTTCTTGGGGGCGGGTTGTACTCGAGCAGTTTTCCAGTTACTAGGGAATATGCCTCTATTGTAAGATGTCTGAAACAGACGAGTCAGGACAGGAGCAAGTTCTGGTGCGCATTTTTTGAGAATAATTGCTGGGATCTCGTCAAGGCCAGAGGCTTTCCTGGTATTGAGAGAAGAGAGCATCTTTCGTACCTTTTTAGTTTTTATAATGATATCCGTCATTTTATGCGCGACATTGGGGACTGTTGGTGGTTGAACATTTTGAGGTGGGTTGAGAGTAGAATTGCCGGCGAACAACGAGGCAAAAAGTTCAGCCTTGCCCAGGGCGGTAGAAACAATTTCATCCCCTGAGACAAGAGGTGGGAACGTGCTCTTGCAGAAATTATTCCTAATAGATTTAACAAGAGTTCAGAAGGGTTTGCTGATGTTGGAGCTTGAGGGGACTTTGTTTTTGATGTTTTTTGCCACAGAAAGAATGCGAACATAGCGGTTTCTTGCGTCGTTAAATGCTTGACGGTTTTCTTGACTGGAATTGTGTAGAAGCTTTTTGTGAGCTTTGACCTTTTCAAGTCTGGCCTTGTCACATGATTTAGAGAACCAGGACTTTTGAGTGCCTGCAGAGGTTTTCTGTGTACGTGGAATAAATAATTCCATGCCAGCTTGGATAATTTCGGTGACGTTTTGTGAGATATCAGAGGGGTCAGGATGAGAGAAGCAGACAGATGCCCATGGAAATGAGGAAAAGTAGTCTCGCATTTCGTCCCAGTTCGCGGAGTTGTAGTGCCAAACGATACGTGGGTGTGATGAATGTGTGACCTCGGGTTGCATTGCGCAGGAAGCAGTGACCATGCCGTGGTCTGAGCGACCCAGGGGGCGGTGACTGATATCTTATAGCAGCCAGGATTTGTAGTAAGAAGGAGATCCAAGGGATTTGAGCTGTGTGTTGGGATGCGAGGAAAGTAAGTAGGTTGCTGCACCATATTGGCTAAAGAATTGCTGATTGCAAAGGCCTCCGCTGCTCTTCCTTGTGGATCGGTTTTTGAAGATCCTAGCCATTCTTTATTATCGACATTGAAGTCACCAAGAATACTGACCTCGGAGGAAGGATATTCAGAAATCAGATGGTTGGTTTTTTCAGAAAGGTAGTCAAAGAGCTGGACAAAGTTGTTGTCAGAAGGTGACCGGTAAATGCAACAGATGAATTTTGTTGCAGCCCTGACAGAGAGTTTCATCCATAGTATGTCTTTTCTTCCAGCTTCTAAATTGGGGAGTCTGGTGCGGGGTAGATTTCCACGGACGTACGCGCACACGCCTCCATGCAATCTAAAAGAAGTAAGGAGCTCATACCCCGGGAAATTAAGGTGATTAGTGGCTGTTTTGGCACTGATTTGAGTTTCAGTGAGGAAGAGGAGTTGGCGCCTATTAGCCTGGAGGAAATGGTGGACGGAGTTCAGGTTAGAATTAAGGCCACATATATTTGAGAAGGATATTGTAAATCTCGATGCTGGCATCCCCTGTACACCCCTCTCCCGGAAATCCGAATGGAGGGGTATTTTACCTCGGGAATCTTTTGTACAAGGAGGAGCCATCATCATTTTTGCTTATAAGGGAAACCGACTCATACACCAGAACTGGAAAACTTCCGGTAGGACTTCACCGGCCGGCCCCTTGATGTATGGGGTGGTTCCTCCTCGGGCGTGACAAAATCCTTTACTATCACGTAACGGAAAATTCCACTACCACCTACCATATTGCAAGTATACCACACCAGCCAACTATTAAAGAGCTGACCAAAATGCTTCTTGGTTCTTAATATTTCTCCATCTATTACGATCTTGTATAAAATTTAGTAGTTCTGGTGTAATCTAGGACTGCCTTGGTTCCAGTTTCTTCTTTCCGTAGCTATTTTTTAACCGTTTTTTTTTTGGTTCGTCCACGCCGATATTCCTTCGCTGTAGTTTATTTTATTGGTTTCTTCTTTAATTTTGTTCAGGTCCTCTGCGTCTTCTAGTTTGTGCACATTCCATTTGCTTCTTGCATTCCCTCTGTTATTTGTTAACGTATTTTTGCAAGTTGCTAGTTCCAGATTATAGTCACTGTATATATCTACACTAGGATATTTGATACCTTCTCGTAATATCCTCTGGTGCTTTCCGTACACATCGTCTTCTTTTGCGCACTTCAACATTGTGTTTGTTATAGCTGAGCCAGTTTCCCACATAAATCTGTTAGTTTATCTCTTTTTTTATTCATTTCTTCTAATCCAAATTTACCGGCTACTATAATATCCATTTGTTCGCCTACCGCCACATTAAAATGTGCATTTTTATCAAGTAAAATCGACGTTTTCGATGATTTTTTTTAGAAAATGTTATTCCTCTTTTACTTAATTTATCTCATTCTTAAGGCGCGCAGGAATTGACAAAGTTCCTGGATCTGAGTAGAGTGCTTCTTGAATTATTAGCAGTGACCTGGGCGTTCCGCAGGGATCGGTCTTGGGTCCAATCTCTTTTTGTTATATATTCATGACTTAGGTCACTTGGAGGTGCCAGCGGTGATCACCTTGTATGCGGTTGCAACTCTGTTATTGTTTCTGATATTTCGGATGTGGGTGTCACAAGTAAGTGTGGCTCTGTTTTCATGGATATAAATGCATGGTTTTCATGCTAACAGACGGTTTTTGCATTCTGGTAAGACTATTGCGATTAAGTTTCACAACTACCAAAAGAACTGCCTGTAACGTTATAAATTTTATAGACAATAACAGCTTAGTATCCGTAACAGCCACTAATGGAGATTATAAGTTTTTGGGTATTTTTCTTAGTCATTCTTTAAACTGGCATGACCACTTTGCGTGTCTCATTCGCAAAATTAATTCGATTTCATATCAGTTCAGAAACGTAAGGAGTTAAATGGAGAAGGATCAGTTTTTAACGCTGTACCACGCGCAGGTCGACTCTCGGTTGTGTTACGGCATAATATTCTGGGGGCTATCAGCACATACAAAAATGTATTTATAGCTCAAAAAGGGTACTACGATGCTTAGAAGGAGTTCCATCACGTCAATCAAGCATAGATATTATTCAGCAAAATAAAGTGCTTAAATTATTTTCTATTATTATAACAGAACTGTATTTGCTTGTTTGTGAAAATAGGGATGGAAGTTTTGAATTAAATAGTCATACATGTTGTAGATACGACACAAAAAAAGGTTCACGTGCCATTTGCAAAACTCAAAGTGACATACAATTCTCCCGATTTCCTGGCACCTAGAGTTTTTAATAGACTGCCACCGAGAGTTAGATCATGCAGCAACCTGTTTTTAAAAAAGAACTTAATTTTTGTTTATTTGATAAATGTTTTTATAGTTTAGACGAATTTATTGTCTAAACGACATATGTAGTAATATATTGGTTTTTTAAATGCCGCACAGCTTGCCTCATTTTTTGTGTGTTTAAATTTACGTTTCTTTTTTTTTTAACTTACCTAATTATTGTTGGCTTCGAACTGATAATCTAGTTTATATAGCTACGGTCTTTATTTTATTTATCAATTGTTTATATATTGTTAATTACTTTTTGTAGTTTCAGTGAATTTACGTAGAAAAAATTCACCAAAGGGGAGATCCCCACTTTTGGATTTTGAAAAAAATTGCAAATGAGCGCGAACTAGGACCCCCAGAACCCATATCCGGGGTCAGTTTTAATTTTTCTATGTTTATATCTATACAGTGTGTCCCAAACTGGCTGGAATGTATTGCTATCAACATTATTATTAGACATTGGGAGACGGCAAACGACAGCAAAGAGAGCTTCCAGGGCAAAACAGCATTCCGAAATACTGGCTGGCTTGCCTAAGCATTACAGGGGCCATGACCTCAACCTCAACAACCGCCATTGAGGTGCTGCTGGATCTGGCCGACAATAGGCATGGATGCAAAATGATAATGTTTTGTATCCTCCTACTATGTCAAAAAGCATAACTATTGGACAATTGATAGTCCCTTTATTAATCTTATTTTTAAAGGGGTAGACATTGATCCAATCCAATCCATAGCAGGTGGTAGTGGAATTAACCTTTACGTAATAGTAAAGGATTTTTTCACGCCCGAGGAGGTACCACCCCATACATCAAGGGGCCGGTGAAGTCCCAACGGACGTTTCCGGTTCTGGTGTATGAGTCGGTTTCCCTTATAAGCAAAAATGATGATGGCTCCTCCTACAAAATATTCCGGAGGCAAAATACCCCTCCATTCGGATCTCCGGGAGAGGGGTGTACAGGGGGCACCAACATCAAGATTTAACATATCCTTTTCGAATATATGTAGCCTAAATTCTAACCTGAACTCCGTCCACCATTTCCTCCAGGCTAACAGGCCCCAACTCCTCTTCCTCACCGAAACCGAAATCAGTGCCAAAATAGCCACTAATCACCTTAATTTCCCGGGGTATCAGCTCCTTACTTCCTTTAGATTGCGTGGAGGCGTGTGCGTATACGTCCGTAGCAATCTACCCTGCACCAGACTCCCCAATTTAGAAGCTGGAAGAAAAGACATACTATGGATAAAACTCTCTCTCTCTCTCTCTCTCTCTCTCTCTCTCTCTCAGGGCTGCAACTAAATTCATCTGTTGCATTTACCGGCCACCTTCTGACAACAACTTTGTCCAGCTCTTTGACTACCTTTCTGAAAAAACTGACTATCTGATTTCTGAATATCCTTCCTCCGAGGTCACTATTCTTGGTGACTTCAATGTCCATAATAAGGAATGGCTAGGATCTTCAAAAACCGATCCACAAGGGAGAGCAGCGGAGGCCTTTGCAGTCAGCAATTATTTAGCCAATATGGTTCAGAAACCTACTTACTTTCCTCGTATCCCAACACACAGCTCAAATCCCTTGGATATCCTTCTTACTACACAACCTGAATGCTATAAGATATCAGTCACCGCCCCCCTTGAGACCACGGCATGGTCACAGCTTCCTGCGCAATGCAACCCGATGTCACACAGTCATCACACCCACGTATCGTTTGTCACTACAACTCCGCAAACTGGGACGAAATGCGGGATTACTTTTCCTAATTTCCATGGGCGTCTGTCTGCTTCTCTCATCCTGACCCCTCTAATATCTCACAAAACGTCACCGAAATTATCCAAGCTGGCATGGAATTATTTATCCCACGTACACAGAAAACCTCTTCAGCCACTCAAAAGCCCTGGTTCTCTAAATCCTGTGACAAGGCCAGACTTGAAAAGGTCAAAGTTCACAAAACGCTTCTACACAATCCCAGTCAAGAAAATCGTCAAGCATTTAACGACGCAAGAAACCGCTATGTCCGCATTCTTTCTGAGGCAAAAAACTCGTTTAATAATCACATCAAAAACAAAGTCCTCTTAAGCTCCAACGGCGGCAAACCCTTCTGGACTCTTGCTAAATCTATCGGGAATAATTTCTGCAAAAGCACGTTCCCACCTCTTGTCTCAGGGGATGAAATTGTTTCTACCGCCCTGGGCAAGGCTGAACTTTTTGCTTCGTTGTTCGCCGCCAATTCTACTCTCAATCCACCTCCAAATGTTCAACCACCAACAGTCCCCAATGTCGCGCATAAAATGACTGATATCATTTTCAAAACTAAAAAGGCACGAAAGATGCTCTCTTCTCTTAATACCAGGAAAGCCCCTGGCCTTGACGAGATCCCAGCAATTGTTCTCAAAAAATGCGCACCAGAGCTTACTCCTGTCCTGACTCGTCTGTTTCAGATATCTTATAATAAAGGCATATTCCCTAGTAACTGGAAAACTGCTCGAGTACAACCCATCCCCAAGAAAGGATCCAAAGCGCTTCCTAGCAACTACAGGCCTATTTCTCTCCCTTCAGTCGTCTCTAAAGTGATGGAAAAGTATATAAACACCGAATTACTAAAATTTCTTGAAAAATACAGTCTAATCCACGACAGGCAGTATGGATTCCGTCAGCGCAGATCGACTGTCGACTTCCTTTCCTTTGTCACCCATTCTTGGAACAAGTCTATGGAACAACACTGTGAATCCCAGATTGTTGCTCTAGACATATCCAAAGCATTCGACCAGGTCTGGCACGCAGCGCTGCTTAATAAGCTTCCGGCCTATGGCCTACTACCAAAACTTTGTACTTGGACAGCAAATTTCCTCTCCAACAGGACCATATCTGTTGTTGTGGATGGCCATTCCTCTAAACTGTATGCAATTAATGCAGGAGTTCCTCAAGGTTCAGCTTTAGCCCCTACTTTGTTTCTTCTCCAGATCAATGACCTCCTCTCTAGCACATCCAACCCAGTTCACAGCTACGCGGACGACAGCACCCTCCATTCAATTATAAAATATTCTAAGCCTGTCTCTTTAGCCCAATTAGATGAGGATCGCAGACTCATGGAGGGTTCTGTCTCCGTGGATCTCCAAAAAATATTAGACTGGGTAAGTAGAAATCTTGTACAATTCAACCCTACCAGAACTAAGTCTTGATTTCTTTCTCACAAGAGATACACCAGCCCTAGACCCATCACAATGAACAACCAAGTTATTCAAAGTAATGAGTCCCTTTCTCTTGTTGGCATTTCTGTGGATCGAAATCTTAATTGGCACCAACATGTCACATCAATTGCAGAAGCGGCTGCTAAGAAATTAGGTTTCTTCTTCCGGGCTCGCAAATACTTTTCACCAGCTAATCTCTATACCTTATATACTTCACAAATAAGGCCAAATCTCGAATACTGACCCCACATCTGGGGTGCCGCTGCCGCTTATATACTCGCTATCCTGGACTCCATTCAAAAGAGAGATATACGTCTCATCGGTGACCCTAACCTCACCCAAAGGCTGTCATCCCTTGCCCACCGACGTGCCGTTGGTGACCTCTCTTTCTTTTATAGATATCTGCAGGGGCACTGCTCAGAGGAGCTTTCCTCCATAGTTCCCCCACCTGCTGCCCCCAACAGATCTACCAGGGGAACAGAGCGAATGCACCCTTTTACTCTCCAGGTCACCAGCCATAGAACATCTTGTTACGCCCGCTCTTTTGTCCCGAGGACTTCCATGTTGTGGAATTTCTTGCAGGCACATGTTTTTCCTTCTCCTCCGAACCTCCAAACCTTCAAGAATTAACAAGCTGCCTCTTTCCTCCTTGTCAACACCCACGATACGATAGTATTTAGGCTGTAAGCCCTCGTGGTGTGTTGTTGAAATTAAAAAAAAATCTGCCTCCACTACATTTAGTCATCATGGGGGAGGCCAGACTGGTACTATACAGCAATGACAGACTCAAGGCCAATCCAGGCTGGAGGGGCCACTGCAAGATTATGGAGATCGTGAAGGAGCCCATGCTTGAAATTAGGTCAGACTTCGCAAGCCCGCGAATCCGCTCGGCAAGCAGGTTTGCAGTAGTAATCGCCGATTGCGAGGCATAGCGGGGGAGACGCTGGGCCTACTATCGAGGGTAAGTCACAGTATTTCTCTCGGGGTTCACGCAACGGTCTTTCAGGCCGAAATGTACGACATCCTGCACTGCGTCCGAGAGAACAAGAGGAGGGGTGCACCAACAAATGGATCTTTATAGCTACAGACAGCCAGGCAGCCCGTAAAGCTCTAAGTAGCTCACGGGTAAACTCAAGGCTGGTTAGTGAATGCCGAGACGAGATGAATTACCTAGCCGGGCAGAATCAGGTTACTCTCATTTGCGTACCGGGCCACTCTGGGGTCGAAGGCAATGAAGAGGCTGACAGACTCGCGAAGAGAGGATCATCAGAAGCATTGATAGGACCGGAACCGGTCCTAGGCGTGACGCGGAGCACTGTCAAGGGATCCATTAAGTCCTAGGACACAGATCAACACAAGGCATACTGGGCGGACTGTCCAGGGCTTAGACATGGGAAGACATTAATTGGGGAACCCAGTTTAAAGTTAGCTGTAGAGCTGCTAAATCTTTACAGAAGACAGCTCAGGAACATAAGAGGACTCTTGACGGGACACATGGTTGTCAAGACACACCTGTATAAAATGGGGCGGTTTGAGGGGGCCCTGGCATGCAGACTCTGCGGCGAGGGGAAGAATCAGTCCAGCACATCCTGTGCGAGTGTAAAGCTCTGGACCGTAAAAGATAACTGATCTACGGGCAGCCTAGACCGGAGACAGAGCAGTTTAAAACTTGGTCCTATCAACTGCTGTGCAGACTATCTCAAGGCACGATCTCGGAATGGGTAGACTAGAAAATGTATAGAGCGTGCACAATAAGCCAAAGGATGCGGTGCTACCAGGGCGGCAAAGGCGAACGGGACATAAGGAGGAAAAGAAACGATTGAACACAAGTTAGAAGAACCCAAGGAAAAAAGCATAGAATTGAAGTAAAGAAGGAACTGAACTTAAAAGATAAAACAGGAAACCAAAAAATAATTGCATAAAATTGCGCCCAACAGTTAGTTAGTAAAAAACACGATACCGAAAACACAGAAGAAAATGTCAATTTCAATCCCTCCTCCTAGCTTGAGTAGGAGTGGAAAAATTAGGTAGATTTGATTTCGCACAAAGAGGCATTGGGCTATCTCCAGAAAAGTGAGTCCTCTGAAAATACTACCGCGATATTTGTGACGACCATGAACTCAATGATGTCAACCCCTAGTATGTCACTCAACATAATGACCCCGAAAATGCAAATGAAACGTGCGGTTTATGTGGAGAACAAGAAAAGAATGAACTGTGGTTCAGATGTGTATACTGTGGCTCATGGTATCATGCATAATGTTCTACTGTAGATTCTCCTGACCATTTTGTTTGCTATTTCTGCCAATAGAAGCTTTTTTCCGATAAATTTTACATTGGTCTTGTAATAGTCTGTCTATCTTTTTGGACCACTGTATTGTGATGACACACTTTTGTTTGGTGTTTCCAATCTGTGTTTTTTCAATTGATATAGCGGACTACATAAAACATACAAAAGATACAAAATTTCCCTGTAGGTAGGTAGTTACATAACTACGCATCATTTCCCGCCAATGCGCACCATTCCCCAAGATATGCGTATCATTACCCCGATAGGTGGGGAAATATGCACAAATGGGTTATTTTGATTTTTGTAACTACATAGTTTTATAATTAAAATTTTGCTGAATCCAATATCACTATATGCAAGTAGAATAATTAGGGCGTGTATTAACACTCTCAAAATTTTAGTTACCTAATTGGTTTTACTTCTACAACGCTTCTTGCTCAGGTGGGCACTATTCTCTCACTTTCCCCCTATATTATCTTCAGGAAATGTATCTTATTATTATTATTTGTGTAAGATAACATCGATGACAAAATGACAACCGACTGGGTATATAGTCTCACAAATGTATAAAAGCCAAATTCTATAAGAAATTTAAAACAGTACCTATTGCTTTTTGAGTAACAAGTCAGTTTCAGAGGACAACGTTCAGTAGCCTAACATTAATACAATTTATTGCAGCCTAGCAATTACAAAGCCATAATAACTGTACCATGTCTAATACAACTCAGAATTACTTTACCCAGGTTAAAGTCAGGCAGGTTTTCAAAAAGAAAAACAGGCAAATGATTTAGATATTCTAGAATAACCAATTTCAACTATGTAACACTTAAGACTAGATGCATTCACGTAACAATTAGAACCGTAGACCGGTTTCGCTCTCATTAGAGCTCTTCAGTACAGCATACTAATTGTAGCAAAAATGCACCAAAAATAACACGGCTATCGTATAGCCAGTCTTAAAACACTAAGTGAGTGGTGAACGTGTCGCCACCTAGTTCGGAACCAAGTACTATGTTGTCACGCCCGCTCCAAATAACACAGAGTGTTAAAAATAGAGAACGGTATACAACTAACTAACAATTTAAAAAATTGTTAGCCCTGGCCCATTTTATGGTATCTGGCCCTGGCGTGACAACATAGTACTTGGTTCCGAACTAGGTGGCGACACGTTCACCACTCACTTAGTGTTTTAAGACTGGCTATACGATAGCCGTGTTATTTTTGGTGCATTTTTGCTACAATTAGTATGCCGTACTGAAGAGCTCTAATGAGAGCGAAACCGGTCTACGGTTCTAATTGTTGCGAGAATGCATCTAGTCTTACATACTTTGTCCCTATATTGGGGTAGAAATGGGCCAGGGCTAACAATTTTTTAAATTGTTAGTTAGTTGTATACCGTTCTCTATTTTTAACACTCTGTGTTATTTGGAGCGGGCGTGACAACATAGTACTTGGTTCCGAACTAGGTGGCGACACTTTCACCACTCACTTAGTGTTTTAAGACTGGCTATACGATAGCCGTGTTATTTTTGGTGCATTTTTGCTACAATTAGTATGCCGTACTGAAGAGCTCTAATGAGAGCGAAACCGGTCTACGGTTCTAATTGTTGCGAGAATGCATCTAGTCTTACATACTTTGTCCCTATATTGGGGTAGAAATGGGCCAGGGCTAACAATTTTTTAAATTGTTAGTTAGTTGTATACCGTTCTCTATTTTTAACACTCTGTGTTATTTGGAGCGGGCGTGACAACATAGTACTTGGTTCCGAACTAGGTGGCGACACGTTCACCACTCACTTAGTGTTTTAAGACTGGCTATACGATAGCCGTGTTATTTTTGGTGCATTTTTGCTACAATTAGTATGCCGTACTGAAGAGCTCTAATGAGAGCGAAACCGGTCTACGGTTCTAATTGTTGCGAGAATGCATCTAGTCTTACATACTTTGTCCCTATATTGGGGTAAAAATGGGCCAGGGCTAACAATTTTTTAAATTGTTAGTTGTATACCGTTCTCTATTTTTAACACTCTGTGTTATTTGGAGCGGGCGTGACAACATAGTACTTGGTTCCGAACTAGGTGGCGACACGTTCACCTCTCACTTAGTATGTAACACTTAATCATTTGTACAGGATAATTGTCACATATAACTAGTATCACACTGCAAAAATTCTTCAATAGACTACGGTGTTAACTTGAGCAGGAAGTTCTCCATTCTGTCTATTACTTACGATGAGCTTAATGTTCCGTATAGATGAGTTGGTGTTTTGTTGTAGAGCTTATATGTCTAGTAGTTAGTGCCTATTTTGCTCCTGACAGTTCGATTATAAGGATGAAGCAGCTTGTATTTGTTTCTAGTATCATGATGATGAATGTGTTTTATTCTTACCTTTGTCTTTGTTCCTGTTGATAAATGATAAATGTTTGAGCTTGTAGTATATAGATTGCATAAAGAGTCAGAATTCCCAGTCCAGAGAACAGTGGTTTGCAGTGTTCCATTTTTCCCGCTATGATTCTCACGGCCTTTTTGTACAATAAACGCTCTAGTTGTGTCTGTGGCTGAGCCCCATATGAGTGTTCCGTAGCTTAAATGACTATGAATAAGAGCAAAGTATGCTTTTTTTAGTAGTGCTTTTTTATTAGATTTCTAATGGCAAATACATTTTTGCCTACCTTCCTGCAAAGTGTTCCAATGTGATCCACTCATGATAGGTTGGAGTCTAGCAGTAACTTGATGCTGGTTTCGTCGTTGTTCATACTCTGTCTGTTAGCAAATGTAAAGATGCTTGTCTTGTCTTTATTACGTTTCAAGTGGTTAGCTTTTGACCAAGCACCAGCTATGCTTATTTCCTGTTTTATGGCTTCTGTAACTTCATCCACCAAAGTTCCTATGTCAAATATAGATGTGCCGTCGGATTTTTGGATTGTGGTACTATTTGAAAAGTCATCTGTGAACAGGATGAATAATATAGGGCCAAGTATCGACCCTCGGGGAACCCCATACCTAACAATCTAATCATAGGTCCCTGTTTGTGCCCCCTTAGGTAGCTTTCCAGTAACTTCAGCGCATTACCTCTAATACCCTTATGGTCTAACTTCTGTATCTGGTGGTGTATGCAATCGAAAGCCTTACTTAAGTCCAGACAGGCTGAAATTGTATACATTTTCCGCTCAAAAGATCACACATGTGTTTAACGATTGCAATAGCAGCTAAGGTGGTAGTTTTATTTGGGAGAAATCCATATTGACTGTCTGTTATCAAGTTTTATTTTTCTAGGTAATTTAAAAGCATTTCCAGTATTAGTTTCTCAATTAGCTTGGAGATAACATGAAAGAGCTATCGGTCTATAATTTTTAGGGTCTTGTGTATCTCCCTTTTTATGGACAGGCTATCTTAAGGATGTCCGGGAAGATGCCCTCTTCGAAGCTTTGATTTATATTGAAGGCGACTGGTTCACCAATGTAAGTGGCTATTTATTTCAACAGCCTAATGGAAAGGCCATGTATATCACAGGTAAGTCTAATCTTTAAGGTTCTTGATGATTTTATATACCTCTTCTTTGCCAGTAAAAATTAATATGTTCGTTTATGCTCGTGCCTTAGATAAGAAGTCTATATAAACCCTACCGTCTTTAATGAAGACATCTTCCTGAAAATCATTTTAAAAATTAAGATGGTCACTATAATAATGGGCTAAAGAGTAAGCAGCATGCCTATATGGGTTACCCTTCTTATTTTGGGATCTCATCCCACGCCAACTTATGGCACCTGCTCTGCACCATCCAACCTCCGCATATGTAAACGTACATCATCATGATAACAAGAATAACAGCAATGGACTATGAGTAACTTGGAGAGTTGCGCAAGTTTAGCAACGGTCTGGGCAGCCTTGAGTGACTCCCATATATGTATTTTGAGAGGCCCTGCTGAAGGACTATGCATCTCCACGGGACCCACATGAAACATCACGTGGAAAACAAAGCTTACCTGGCTCATCTGTTTTTCTTTCATCTTGTTCATTTTAAACCCTTATACTAACTGCCGTAGGCAATAATTTTAATAATTAGTGAATAAAATAACCACTCACTTTGAGGGTTATAAATATAACTGATTATAATAGCGAATGTAGCGTAATTGTGATATACCTAAACTACTAGTTTCGCGTTGGTATATATAATGAGAGTCTTGTAGCTAAATTATACTATTCAATGTCATGAAGAAACTAACACTGACTAATGAAGGCAATATAGTCATATAGTGTCGCGTACTGTCATTTCTTGATACGCTAAGTACACATGTTATTTTTTTTAGATGCCATTATCACCAAACAATTTACACTTACGTGTGCTGGCACGTAAGTAGTAAAAAGAATTACTTGCTACGCTTCTTTTGTCCAGAAAATGTCTGCAGTGGTTTGATAGAGTCGAAAGCTTGCTGATGACGTCATGCTGTACGTACAACATAATCATTCAGAAGCTCTAAATCCATTTTTTGCCTTTTCATTGGTTTTCGTTATTCCACATTCTTTGTTTATTTCCCAGACTTACCTGCCTATGTTTTGTGCATTAAGTAAGTTTAGAATAATTTGTTTTCATTTAGTCCATTTTTAGTTTCTTCAGTTTTATGGCTGTTATGTATGATAAGTACACTTGGAGAACCCAAATCACCACAATACATTTAAAAAAACCTGACGATCGTTTCACTAACCAAGTTAGCGTCATCAGAGGATGAAACATTCTAAATACTTAAAAAACTAACATCAACTTATATACCGGATCTCAGGTAAAGAGATCGAACCGAGATGAGACACTACTCGTAGGCAAATTCCAAAGTGTATTGTATTTTTATCGCCCGACAAGGTCTTTGCGCTATCCCTAATGCTTTATCTAAAAAGTGTCCATCTGTAATAGTTTTGAGAAAGTTCAACGACAGCTAAATTAACAGCGGTTCCTTTGGCGGCAATAACTGTATACTTATGTTATTGGTAAGACGTGCCGAAAACGTGGGAATTTTATTTAGCAAAGCAATCGATCAAGTGACTCGTAATTGGCGCTGGTGAAGTGTTCATACATTTTTTGTTGTACCTATATTTCGCAATATATACGCTCTCGAACCCATTTAGGTGTCCTGGTTTTCTAACATTTTTTATTAATTTCAGATTATCTTTATCAACGTGATGATTATTATCCCAAATATGTCGGGCGACGGCAGACTTATCTACAGTACCGTAACGTAATTGGGATATGTGTTCTTTGAGTCTTATACCAATCGATTTTTTTGTTTGTCCCACGTATTTAAGATTACAATCTTTACAACTTATTTCATAAATTCCCGACATTTTGTCCGCGCTATCCTTGTCTTTTGGGTTACCTAGCAAGTTTTTTAAGGTATTTGTTGTTGAAAATGTTAGCTGCAAGTCGACTGTTAAAAAAATGCTGTCTAGACCCCTCGTGATTCTAGGTTCAAATGGTATATGCCCGCTCTTTTGTCCCGAGGAGTTCCATGTTGTGAAATTCCTTGCCGGCACGAGTTTTTCCTTCTCCTCGGAACCTCCAAACCTTCAAGTCCAGAATTAACAAGTTGCCTCTTTCCTCCTTGTCGACACCCGCGGTACGATAGTATTTAGGCTGTAAGCCCTCGTGGTGCGTTGTTTAAATATTAAAAAAACATCATTTTAAAGACTTGACGATCGTTTCACTAAAAAAGTTAGCGTCATCAGAGGATGAAAATTCTCACTTATTTGCTTTCGCTTATTATTATAATCTCTAGACAGACTCTTCTCAGGGACTTCGCTAGGGTTTATTGGTATCTCAACCTGTATACCATTATGTTCTGACAGTTATGTTACCTTGATGTATAATTAATTTGTTTCTTGCTGACGACTGAAACAACTCTCTTATTTTCCATTCTACCTCTTTTACATGCAAATTTTAATATATTAGGAAGTGATACCTATTGATGCAATGTACGCATTTACAACATGCTACCCTTATCTCATAAATAATATTATAAGTTTGGCAAAAATATAAACAAATTAAGTGTTTATTAAATTATAAGTTTATTTAGAAATATTATTTAATCCATGTATTTAATATAAACTCCGAAAGGTGGCTAACAGTTTTTTACTACCCTAATGGGGTAGATTATATACATACATACCATTTGTTAAGAGACGCAGGGGTGGTAAAGACTCGTTATTATCGACATGTCGTTCTTGTGTTCTGATTTGTTCCCTACCATTTGTTAAGGGACGCAGGGGTGGCAAAGACTCGGTATTATTGACATCTCCTTCTTGTGTTCTGATTCTTTCCATACCATTTGTTAAGGGACGCAGGGGTGGCAAAGTCTCGTTATTATTGACAACTCGTTCTTGTGCTCTGATTCGTTCCATTAATTGGCGTAGTTGACTCATATTGAGTCTTGTTGGGGCAACTGAAACAAAACAAACATTAGTAATTTAAACTAAAAATACGTGAAACTGACAATGATTTAGAAATGTGTTTTATTGTTTCAGCTAACTGCTTTATGTAAAACACTCTCTCCAATTCACTACAGTTCTGTATTACTTATATAAATCAATATTTTGAGACCAGATATTAAATTCCTTTCCTTAGTCAAAAAAAAAATTAAAAAAAATAAAGTTATCTCTATTCTTCTTAAGCGCCTTTCCCCTATTGTTAGTGCCAGCTCCGTTTCTCTAGTCCTTCGGCCAGGTTTAAATTCTGAATTAAGTAAGTTAACGAACTTACGGTTATATCCCTAATTTTGGTGACTTGTGAATACCTTACTCATTATATATTTACAGACTTACTGTATTGGTACATACTTTACCTGATTTACATATTTTTTTCCTGTCAAAATCAATACATTTGGAAATTTGTGAACTTAAATTTTTTTAAACTTTCGTCATCCTACACACAATAGTCGCTAAGTTGACGAAGTCAAATGGGTAAGTTGACGAGCTATATAAGAAAGTAAAAACGGACATAAAAATGAAATAAGGCAATTTCTTAAGAAAAAATGACACAATCTAAAATACTTACAAACGAATGAACGATATTCTTATGCTTATTAATCAATTATCGCAACTGTAACGTTTCTCCTAAGTGGAGAAGTTATAATTTACTCTAGAAATAATACGTATTTTTAGGTAGCAGTTAAAAGACCGAAGTATCGAACCGAAGTGAGTTATTCTTAACAAAATACAGACAACAAAAGATATCATTTTGATAAGTAATTATCCCCTAATTGTTTTAGGGGTTTTATACTCCCCAATTAACAGTTCAAATACGTACATCCATTGTTTTACAAGGCAATTGATACGTAGCATTAATGCAGTATGTATATACCTATTTACAAGTTTCAAGTTTAATAAACATTTTTACAAGAACGTAGTCCGGCAGCTGTTCAAAATCTAATCTCAATATAAAATATATAATTACATTTTAGTTATTGATTATTTCGGTCGGAAATAATATCGCGGAACCGTCTGCGTATCACTGTAATCACACTTGCGATTTACAGGTTTTCGACACTTATCACTTCACTTTCCTTGTCAGATTCTTGTGATACGGGAAATTTTATTGAATTTTCTTAAAAACATTCACTAATGAGGAGATCCCGACTTTTGAAAAAATTTCTTCAAATGAGCGCGAACTAGGCCTCCTAGAACCCATATCCAGGGTCAGTTTCAATTTTTATATGTTTGTGTGTATATATATATATATATATATATATATATATATATATATATATATATATATATATATATATATATATATATATATATATATATATATATACACACACACACACACACACAGGGTTTTTCACGATAGCCGTGCATTAGAAGTTTATGAAGTTCCCTGATTTTGAAAATTTGACAGCGGTCACAATTCGTAATTGTCTTTTATTCTAAAATATTTTCAAGGACACATCACTTCCGGTTAGACCGGAAGTAGTCATCAACTTTGCTAATTTAAATGGATTTTATTGCATATTCGAATTCTCCATAAAATTTTGTGTAGATTTATATTAGACTTTCCTATCCCTATCTTCAACTGTTCCAAAGATATGGTGATTTTTTTACATTTTGCGGAACTTCTATCCCCATTTATAACACTTTGTATTTCACATGTTTTTAAAGATAAAAGGCTGGAATTTAGAATACTATAACTTCTAGGATGAAACCTTCATATTACCCACCTAAAGTTTACCTGTATCATACAGAGTGTTTCAAATGTAAACACCAACTTACACATATTCAATGTTGCAAAAGTAATTTTTTTCAAATTGAGCACCCTGTATATTATTAAAAATCCGAGTTCTAAATTTAATTCCACACCGGTTTCATGTAAGTTTTCCTATACATATTTCTTACGAGTAACTTGCTTCTAGAGTTTTTAGGTAACAAACTACTTTTCAAGAGAATATACATTACGCTGCACAATAAAGGTAGCTGTGGCTGTCAGAAAACAGAATTTTGACAACACATGAATTCTAAAGCGTCATTTATATTTTAAAGTTAATCTGATTGTGTTTGTATTACTCACGTTATAGAAATAATAAGCCAATAAAAATGCAGAATAGTGAAGAATACTCTAATATGGATATTTAAAATTTATTTTATATTCATGGGGAATGCAATCGGATTGTAAACAGGATGTTTAACGAGAGGTATCCGACTCTATCGGCAATGACCAGAGGAAAATTCGCAAGGATAGAGGAACGATTTAAATTGACTAGAAGTGTCAAAACTACACCACATGTTCCAAAGCCAGTAACTGAAAATGAAGATAATGAGACAGACGTTTTGGCTTATTTTCAAGTTTACCCGCGTAGCTCTATTCCTGTAGCTACTCGAGCTTTGGGAATATCAAGTTCATCTATGCATAGAATATTGAAATCTCATAAAATGTACCCATATTCAGAAATAGTACTACAAGGACTTCGACCTGGTGACCATTTAAAAAGAGTGGAATTCTGCGAACACATATTTCTGAATATTCAACAAGATGAGAATTTTCTCTCTAAAAATATCTGGACCGACGAATCGAAATTTAGAAGGGAAGGAATTGAGAATAGAAGAAATAGTCATTTTTGGGCAAGTGAAAACCCTAATATATTTAGAGAAGGACGTTTTCAAACAAATTTTAGTTCTAATGTGCTTTGCATTATTATGGACAATAAGGTCTCTTATAAAATTTTAAAGAAGTTATAGGCATTTAAAGAAAATTGGGGTTTTCGTCAAAACACCAAAGACGCTCTTTGAAACGTCCAAATTGACAACATTTAAGCAAAGAACCTGAAAGAAATACGGATTATGTAAAGAGTGTTCTGAAAACCCTTAAGTTTCAACTTCAACCATCATTGCCCTTCATTTTAGTAAAATATTTGCAGAAAATTCATTTAAAATAGACCCGTTCTCTGATGCTTTGGCAGTAGTCTTAGTTAAGCTTATGGTTTAACGGTCTATAATTTTTAGCTCATTTTCGTAAAAAAAAATTCGTAATTGGGGAGACCGCAACTTTTGACTTCTAAAAAGATTTCTTCAAATAAGCGCAATCCAGCCCCACTAGAATCCATATCCGGGGTTACTTTCTGTTTACATATATACAGGGTGACGCATTTCTACGGTAAAGTCCAATATGATTGTTATTATGCCAGATACGAGAAAAGATTGTATACGTTACTTATAGGGTATCTTAAGCTGCATCTTATCAAATTATGTTGACAGTCACAGGGTGGCCCATAAGTCGTTGGTGATACCTAAATTATTATTATTTGAACATTCCTTATTGCATTTTTGCATTTTTCATCGAAATAGGATGCATGTTTGTAAAAAAAATCGAGACGCAGTAAGTGCGTTTTAGTAGCGAATTTTCATAAAATGCTTCAAAATTCAATAATTCAATTTGCTAATAATCTAAGGTTCGTCGTCTAGGAAATGAGTTTTTTCGGAAACATTTAAAGCTTATTTTCGGAAAATGTTTGTACATTTTCAAACAATAAGTTATTTGGATAAAATATGATACATTGTTTCTACTAAATAGGTTATACCGGTGACCAAATTTATGCCTGCTTGCATTAAAGAGACATATTTGCTATTAAATTTTTTCAATAAAAATTCACTTCTATAACGCACTTGCTACGTCCAGACTGTTTTATTAATAAACTAAGACGTAACCGACTCAACTGTATAAGCAGGTCAAAGTCACCAGCTGAAACATTAAGCTTAAGTAACAATATACAACGTGCATACATTATTTAGCAATAATAATTTCTTTTGTGCAAAATTCTTGCGAAATTCATTTAAATTTGAATTGCTTTAAGCCCTTCCAATTTCTTTACAATTTGCAGCAACCCTTAGAAATCATTGCACTTTACATTTCCTCTCCACTTAAAAGAATGGAACGCCGCACCCAACAAATGTCACAATAAAAAAGTACTTAACTCAGTAAAATTTCCATGTAATTAGCAGGACGCCCGTTTAAAGGGACCTAAGTTTCTGAGAAAAATTTCAAAATCGACAAAGAAACAGATACAGGACTTTAATATCCTCGATAACTGAAATTAGGTTGGAGACTTCTGGATTTGTTGCCGAGAATGCTGGCACGCTTTGCTACCATCATAATTTATCTCTAATATAAAACTCTTATAATAAAAACTCGTGGATGAATTCAGCTAGTGAATATAGAAATAAAAATTATATAATCCCAGCATATAATAAAGACAGGTACGGAAATTGTAGTAGCATTTATCAGCATAAGTATGTTGCAGAACATTTGCCGAATAATAATACCATGATGTTAAATAATACGGGGCTCATTCAAAATATTTTAGCAAACCAAATAAATTGCAGTTATTTGAAGGATGAATAAACATAAAGTTAGCTTATGTAATCAATATCAAGACATATTTGCAGATCCAAACCAACCATTAACACATACACTTGTAATTAAACATAAAATTAGATTAACGGATCATATACCAGTCAATCCAGAGCTATATAGATACCCTTATATTCACAAACCAGAAGTAGATAGATAAATTAACGATATACTAGAAGAAAAAATAATTAGACACAGCCACAGTCCGTATAATAGTCCAATATGGATCGTTTCCAAAAAAAATTGCGGCAAACAAAAATGGAGGATAGTAGTTGACTATAAGAAATTGAACCAAAAAAACTATTCCAGGCAGGCATCCTATACCAAAAATAGACAACATTTTAGATAAATTAGGGCGTGCGCAATATTTTTCGACAATCTACTTAATTTTCGGCTGCGGCCAAATTGAAATGGACCCTAATGACATTGAGAAAACAGCCTTCAGCACCGATACAGGTCATTTCGAATATCTCAGAATGCCGTTCCGGTTGTCTGGGGCAGCAACCACATTTACCAGACTGATGCAGCATGTTATGAGTGGTCTAATAGGTAAAACATGTCTTGTATATATGGATAACGTAATAGTATTTTGAACATTGTTGCAAGAACACGTAGAAAAATTAAAATTAGTATTTGAAAGTATTAGACAAAGCAATTTAAAAATACAGTCAGATAAAAGCGAATTTTTCAAAAAGGGGGCCGAATTTCTAGGACATGTGGTAACTCCAGACGCGATCAAACCAAACCCCAAAAAATTAGATGCTATAAAAAAAGAAATAGAAACATATGCCTTAAAACATCCGGCACAAACATTGTTACCTACTTTTAGTGAAATTTGAAGAAAAAATGTCTCAGTTCCTGTTTTTCAGCCATTTCCAAGATGTTAGAGTCTTTCTTAATGAAAACTCACTAATAATTTTTAAAATATTTAAAAATCTATAAAAGTCAAACTAGCATACAAATAACATGAGGTTGTTTCTCAGGACGTGTGAATAAAAATTAGCATACTGTTCATCCATATCGAAAATGAATATCAATAAATCAGCTGTTCAATTTTTACCCCATAGCAGAAACAGTCATGGCTGGTATGAAAAGGCGACGTCTCCTTCAGACTGTGATCATATTCAAATTATTAAATTTATTCTTCAGTATTCCATGTATCACTCTAATTAGCAAAGTAACTAGAAAAAGAAGAAAGAATTGATTGTCCTTGGTTCTCTGATTTATTTTGTATTTTCAATGATCTCATTCTCACTCGCAGAACTGTTTGTTCTTTCTTTTTTTTTTTTCCCTACTTAGGCCGACCCGTTTCCCTCTCGCTCCGCCTCAAACGCCAGCCAAGTGCTGAGAGCGAGGGAATTCAAGGTGGTTAGTGGCTTCCGGCTGGCGAGCTTCGACCTTTCATTCTGAAACCAAATACACGAGGATTCGTATTGGGATTCCTTTTTATTGTTTTTATTAACACTCAAACATATTCTCATTCTTTTTTATTAAACCTCGCAGCCAAAAGGTGGCTGCCATCTAACGAGATTCGATAATTGATTTCCAAACCGGGTACAGGAAGTAATTCATTCTGTTTGGGCATCTAGGATGCACACACTAATTCCCTTTTCTGTATACTCAAGTACAGCTGGTACTTCTGACTGATCCTTCAGATTCTTGAACTCGATCCTCCCATCACTACTTCAAAAAAGAACCAAGACACCTTGCACTTGATTGTAGCTTAAAAATAACAACGTTTTACATGTTCATACGCCATCTATCATATTTGCAATATTTAAATGATCAGATGTAATTTAAAATTTCAACATATTTTCACTAACAAATTCAGATATGCCATCTTGGATTACGTCATCTGAGGTCAGACCTCCTGTGATGCATATTTGTGGATCCGACTCAGTAACCATGGTCAAGTTCATAAATAGATTTGATTGGTTCCCAGCTGACATTTTTATCTACATTTCCTACTTTTAGGTTAGAACGCAATTCGATTCAGAAAGTGCTTAAAATATTTTGTATTAGCCCTGTGATGAAGCTGCTTCCGGTAGTGGGCTCCTTATCGGGTATCTGTTATTTAAGAATCGACTCCTTCACTTGGCGTTTAACCTCGATTTACTTCAAATTTAAAATTGTTGAAAGTGACTTTTACACAAAGCATCATATTAACAGCATGTTACCGTTATCTAATAAATATTGTTAGTATAACAACAGTTGGGTTAATCAACTGAATATTCTCAACGCTAAAGGCACATGAATCAAATGAGCCTGGCAGAACAAGTACCGTACAGATTCTTACACGAAACGATGAACCTCACTCCATACCAATGCGAAGGCCTAACGAGTTTGAGATTTCAGCCATTTGAAGAAGAAAACCAAAGGTTCAAATCCAAGCGACAGAACCCACATTAAGGTTTTGGAATCTGATAAAGAAAACAAAGCTAGACAAGATACTCTACAGAATCACATGGAAGTGTCAGAATATATCTCAAGTCGCTGTAACGAAGACCAAATGGCCAGCTTTCCCTAAATCTAAAGCTGAACAACAATGCAAACAATCTGTGCAGTAGTCAATACAGATGACGAAATTATCTGGTTAACAGTTTAATACTGCGAAACTCACAGCGTGCTAAATTACATACCTATACACACTAAGTTTGTAAACCCTATCTAACTTGCTTGAAAGAAGCTGGCGTCTTTTTTACAAAGAAAGTTCGTTACATTCAGGCAAACGTGCTAGCCTATATACATTTCTTCCATTAAGGAATACATAAGTTGTAAATTCTCACCACTAGGAAGAGGTCGGGGCGTTTCTTCTTCCCCGCGCACCGGTAAAATGTTTTGTGAACTACATCCTGCCTTAGGTACGGGTGGGGGTGAAAGTCCAAGGTTCGCATGAGTTATGGTTTCCTCTCGTTGTTGTAAATTAGCTGTCATTCGAGTAAACGCGGGACGTAAATGGCGTTCATTGTCTTCTGGTTGGGCAACTGAAACAAAACAAATATGAATAATTTCTAACAACAAAAAGTATGTAGAACTAACAATAATTTGCATATGCGTTTATTGTTTTAGCTAACTGCTTTACGTAAAACACACTCTCTCCCATTCCAGCCCTCTATAAGACAATATTTTCCGAACCACTTTAGTAAATTCCGTTCCTAAGCCCACAATAGGCATAAATGTACATATCTCTAATATTTTTACGCCTCCTTTTCCCCCATTGTCTTGTAAATCAGTTGCGCTTTTCTAGTTTCTAAGTCGGGGTTAAATACGAACTGAACTTCACCCAGGAAATTCTGAAAGTACTGAATTTCTACAACATATGCATCAAGGGTATATATCAAAAAATGTAGAATAATGCAACCATCATACTCGTTTTAAAAGAAGGGAAAAATCCGGCTCACCTAGGCAGCTAACGTTCAGTGCCACTCACTTGTTGTCTAGGAAAAATAATGGAAAGAATGATCAGTTTCAACCTAACCTGGACTTTCGAATCAAGATCACTGACTTCTAAGTACCAGGTGGGATTCAGAAAGAACCACTCAGCTCTTGATGCCTTGATCAACATAAAGACTTATATACAGGATGCGTTCCTGCAGGGCAAGTGTCTAGTGACGATAATTTTTGGCGTAGAAAAAGTATATGACATGACGTGGAGATAAGGAGTGCTCAAGCAACTTCACGACTTGGGATTCCGTGGTATACTTCCAAATTTTGTGGCTAGTTTCTTGCCAGATAAGACATTCGAATTAAGAAACGGTGACACACTATCATCCGTCAAACTTGAGAGAACTGTATCCTACAGGGATCCATTCTAAGCTTAATGTTATTTTCTATGGAAATAAACGTCATTGTGGAACGCACATTACCTCATATAAGAACCGTCCTTTATGTGGAAAACCTGACGATCTTTGGAGAAGCTTTTTCAATGAATGAACTAAACGAGGGGTTGCAAGAAGATATCATTAGAGACAATGGCAAGAGAGAGGTCACCGCTTTTTTCAGTCTAAGACCAAGTGTGTTCACTTCTGTGGTCGTAGGCTGCAGGACCCAGAACCTAGGCTGTGAATCCGAAAAGCTCACATTGATGTCGGAGGGTCTCAAAGACTGTTAGGCGTTTACGTTGACGCGAAATTGCAATCACATCGATTATTGATTCACTGTTCTATTTGGTTCATGTCGAATAGTATTTAATATAAACTCCGAAAGGTGGCAGTTTTTTAACTACCCTATGGGCTAGATTATATACATACCATTTGTTAAGGG
The DNA here is from genome assembly GCA_964006375.1 of Tillus elongatus. Lineage (NCBI taxonomy): Eukaryota > Metazoa > Arthropoda > Insecta > Coleoptera > Cleridae > Tillus > Tillus elongatus. The sequence goes on along the minus strand of OZ023269.1, from coordinate 113,614,956 downwards.
GCGCAGGGGTGGTAAAGACTCGTTCTTATTTACTTGTATATTAGTTCTGCCTTGCCTCATCAAGTGAGCTACTTGCTTAGAGTTGAGTCTTGTTGGGGTAACTAAAACAAAACAAACATTTTTATAATTTACAACTAAAAATATGTGGAACTGGTAATGAATTAGGAATGTGTTTATTGTTTCAGCGAACTGCTTTACGTAAAACACTCTTTCCAATCCACTACAGTTCTGTATTACTTATATAAAACAATATTTTGAAACTAGGTATTAAATTGCTTTCCTTTGTCCACAAAAAAAAATAAAAATAAAAATATATCTATCCATCTTAAGCGTCCGTTCTCCTATTGTCAGTTGCAGCTCTACTTCTCTAGTTCTTCGGCCAGGTTTAAATTTTTAATTAACTACATTCAGGTGTGTTTAATTACGTTTGGTACTGATGTACCACATTTTATTTGTTTTTGTTTCTTGATAGCTCGAAGGACCTGATTATGTTTTGTAAAATTAAACGCTGATTTTAGTAACACTTAACGTTTAATAACAAACTGTAAACTGATACAAAATTACTTATATTATGGTATGCTTTAGAGTCCATGAGAACTCTAAGAAATGAGTAATGATTATGCTATCACAAGGGTGTTGCTTGTGTCGAGTCTATAGAAGAACTGCTTTGACTGAATATCGAATTTTCCTACGCTATCTACCTGAGATAGGTTGGCAGACTTGTCGTCAATTGTAAACAAGAAATGACCCTTGTTGGGTTATTCCTAACCATGTTTATAATTGCATTGTACAGATGGTAAATATCATAACAAAGAACTACTAAGAAATATGTAAATTTGAGAGGTCTAATCCTCCAGACGAGACGCCTTAACAGGGTGATTTTTATTTTAACTTAGAATTATATGTATCACTATGACCAGATAGACGTATATACAATCTTGCCCGACGGAAACTTTCCACGCAGATTTTAAACATTATGGCAAGAAAAATGGGAGTCAATTATTTTTGTCTTTTCAACGTCTGAATTGCAACCCCTAACTAGCTGTAACTCCCTCCTTTAAAATCCTAAATGACAAAAGGTAGCTTGCAATATGTCATTCTAACGGGCATGAAATTGTTTTTCCAACGATTTCCAGTTTTCTAATTTTGGGTCAGTAGTTCTAAAAAATTAAGCTGCTTTAACTTTTAAGTAAAAAAGAATGTATTTAAATTTTCTTATTGATTTAAACCAATAAGTAATATACCTTAAAACATCCGTCACAAAAATCGTTACCTACTTTTAGCGAATTTTGAAGAAAAAATGTTTCGATTCCTATTTTGCAGCCATTTTGAAGAAGTTAGAGTCTTTCTTAATGCAAATTCACTAGTAAATTCAAAATATTTTAAAATCTATAAAAATCAAACAAGGATACAAATAACGTGAGGTTTTTACTCAGCACGTGTCAATAAAAGTTAACTAACTGTTCATCCATATCGAAAAATAAATATCAATAAATTAGGTGTTACATTTTTGCCCCACAACGGACTCAGTCATGGCTGCTATAAAAAGTCGGCTGTGCCTTCAGACTGTGGTGATATTCAAATTATCAAATTTATTCTACAGTATTCCATGTATCACGCTAATTAGGAAAGTAACTAGAGAAAGAAGGAGTTGATTGTCCTTGGTTCTCTGATTTATTTTGTATTTTCAATGTTCTCATTCTCACCCGACAGTTTCTAGTTCTTTCTCTTTCTTTTTTCTTGCTACTCAGGCCGACCGGTTTCCATTTCGGTCCGCACCAAACGCCAGCCAAGTGCTGAGAGCGAGACCACAAGGTGGTTAGTGGATGCCTGCTGGCGAGCTAAGATCTTTCATTCTGAAACCAAATGTACGAGAATTCATATCGGTATTCGACTCCTTTTTATTGTATTTATTCCCACTTAAACATATTCTTATTATTTTCTATTAAGCCCCGCAGCCCAGCAGGTGGCTGCCGTCTAACGAGTTTCGATCTTTGATTTAGAATCCGTGTACAGGAAGTAAATCATTCTGATTGAGCATCTAGGATTCATACGCGGATTCAAATCCCTTTTCTGAGTACTCAAGTACAGCGGGTACTTTTGATTGAACTTTTAGATCTTCGGGTTCGATTCACCCACCAATACTTCGGACAAGAACCAGGACACCTATACCTGATTCTAGCTCCAAAATAACAACGTTTAATATGTGCATGCACCATCCATCATGCTTGCAATATTTTAATGATCAGATATAATTTAAAACTTTAACATCTTCTGACTATCAAATTTAGATCCGCCATCTTGGATTACGTCATCTGAGATCACACCTCCTGTGATGCATATTTGCCGTTCCCAATCAGTTACCATCGAGGAATCTGGGAGCAAAGGACTTCAAGGGGCAACTGAGGAGCGGAAAAAAACAACATGAGCTTTCGATTAAGCTTTCCCCAAGACCGCCATGCGCGATGAAGAGTCGCATCCTGCACGAAGTGACCCTGCTTATAACTAAACGTAACGGATCTAGACGTGGAGGTCGACAAAACTCCCACAATCCACGGTGTCACGTGACCCGTGCCAAGGGATGGATGGCACCTGGGTGATGGTGTATGAACGGGACCTCTGGGGTACCTGGCAACCCTCCAGAGTAACCCGCCTTGCACCACACAGGGGGTTCTGATGGTGTGGACAGTATTTCCCTCATTCTCGTGGGAACAACATGAAGAAGAAAATGTTAAATAAAACCAAAACCAATGAGGCTCGAGTAGTGGCTCCGGCTACAGGCTCGTGCCTTGAATCCATTCCGGACACAGAGACGAGCCAGGGGGCGGTAGCGTCCGCGGACTCTAGAGGTCTCACGACCGACGTAAATACCGGGGATCGGGGGGCTTCAGCCACAGACTTGTCCCCCGACACTCAAGCTGGAGGCTGGGTCCCACCGGAGGGAGGAGAGGTCCGCGGACTCTGGGGCCCCTCCAACGACCCTACTGCAGTGGTAGAGGGACTGTCCCGGCAGTCCAAGCGCCATTCCGAGGCGCAAAGAAAGAAGCTCCGGAGGGCAGAGAAAATGGCGATAGGGGCGTGGACGATTGAGAAACATGTAAAGGCGCAAGAGGGGAGTGCGAGTCAGAACAGGCCGCGCTCGGACTCTAGCACGCCTACTACAGACAGACGTCTCAAAAGGGCCAGGGCACCTGTAAAGGCGCAAGAGGGGAGTGCAAGTCAGAAGAGGCCTTGCTCGTGCTCTAGCACGCCTACTACAGAGAGACGTCCCAAAGGGACAGGGCCGGAACACCGGCGCAGACTGGCTCGTATAGTGAGGATGCGGAGGGCGTCGGGATGGCGGTGATTGACAGGTGCCATCCTGAGGTCACCCTAGACCAGGGGAAAGCGGACCTGATCCAGACTGCAGTGGTAGCTGCGGTGGATTATCTTCAGGAAGGGGAGAGCCCGCCTCAGTTCCAGCGGGCGCGCCTGGCGGGAGCCATCCTCTGGATAATCTGTGCCGGCCCGCAGTCGCGAGACTGGCTGCGGAGAACGATTGGGGGCGTCGGTCAGATTTTGGAGGGGGCGGACTTGACAGCCCCAGAAGGAACTCCCAAAGAGACGCAAGGTCCTCGCACCGTCCCGCAGGAGACGGTGATCAGTAGACTGAAGATCCAAAACCCTGAACTGGGGACGCAACACTGGTCGGTTCTAAACAGGAAGGCAGAGGAGAAAGGACAGACTCTCGCCTTTTCGATCGACCAGGCGTCTTACAGAGCCCTTGAATGAACCTCCCTCAAGGCATTCTGGAGTTTGAGAAGGGTTAGCTTCCGCCCACTGGGACAGCAACCGGGGGTTGATGGGACTTAGGTTCCTTCAGGTCAACCTCCAACACAGTAGGGCAGCCACGGACTACTGATGGCTCTGAGGAACACGGATGTGGCCCTCATCCAGGAACTGTACTCCTATAAAGGAGAGATCAAGGGACTCGGCGGAGCTACTGCAAAGCTCATCTACAGCAGATCCAGCGAGAACCCAAGGGCCTGCATTTTTGTCAGGGAAGGGGCAGAGTTTCTGCCTTTAATGGATTTCTGTTCTAGGGACCTGGCAACGATCAAAATCCGATGTGGAGGAGCGGATGGGCCGAGGGACATACTGTCGGATCGGCCTATCTACCAGGTGACAGCACGGACCCTCCTCCACCCAAGGAATTGGAGCAGCTGATGGTGGATAGCAGAGCAGCTGGATGGCAGACCATCATCGGCATGGACGCGAACGCGCACTATGAGTTGTGCGGAAGCTCGGACACAAACTCTAGGGGTGAGTCACTTTTACAATTCTTTATGAAATTTAGTTTAGATATATTAAATACAGGTAATAAACCGACCTTCTTCACAAGACGGCGTGAGAAAGTTTTATATATAACAGTTTCCACCCAGTGTCTGGGTGACTTTGTTAAGAACTGGGCAGGGTCTGGGGAAAAAAGTAGCTCAGACCACAGATACATCCGGTTTGAAATCGCCAAAGTCGAAAGACAAACGGTATGGTACCGGGACCCTCGCAAGGCGGACTGGGAAGCCTACAGAGCAGACCTATCAGTGGAACTGCGGGGGGTTAATCACCTCGGCCTATAACGCCAACTGCCCCTTGAAAATGAGGGAGTCCCCCAGGAATGTCCCGTGGTGGAATGAGGACCTCAGGCAAAGGAGGACGCAGGTTCGTAAGCTGTTTAATGCGGTCAAAAGGTCGGGAGCATGGGATGAATATAGTCATGCCCTAACGACCTATCACAAAGGACTGAGAGGCGCCAGGAGGGAGTCGTGGAGGAGGCACTGCGAGGAAGTGGAGAACACATCCGAGAGTGCTCGACTACACAAGATCTTGTCCAAGGACACTCAGACCAACATAGGCTGCCTTGGAAAATCCACGGGAGGCTTTACAAGCTCGGGGAGGAAACTATGGAAGTTTTACTCCATACACACTTCCTCGGCTGTAACATAATAAACCAATCACCTCCGGACTGGGAACACTCAAAAATAGAGGCGCCGAACAGGCGGGCATCTAGAGTAGACTGGACAGTAGCTAAAGAGGCGGTTACTTGGCGCAAAATCAGATGGGCCATTAACAGCTTCAAGCCATTCAAGTGCCTGGCATTTGATGGCATAATGCTCATCATGCTCCAACAGGCTATATACATACTGGCTTTGGCGCTTACCCTCGTTATGGGGGTCAGCCTGGCTCTGGGGTACATTCCGAGAGCATGGAGACCGGCCAGAGTTGTATCCATTCCTAAACCGGGGCGTCGAACAGACCAGGCAAAGTCCTTGAGGCCAATAAGTATCATGTCCTTCTTGCTAAAAACAATGAAACAACTGTTCGACCGGCACATTAGCGGCGGTGTACTGGAAGCATATCCCCTACACTGCGGACAATATGCATACAGAGCAGGAGTCTCAACAGAAACAGCACTGCACCAACTGCTGCTGAATAGGACAATATGCTGGAGAACAGGGAGGTGGCGCTGGGGACCTTCCTAAACATAGAGGGGGCCTTCAGCAACACCTCATTCGAATCGGTATTAGCAGCTTTCAGGGAGCGTGTAATAAAGGAGACCTGCTGCAGGTGGATCGGTTCCATGCTCAGGGACAGGGCGGTGTTCACCTCACTCGCGGGAGCGACTCTGCTGGCGGGGGGCGCGGCGAGGTGTCCGCAGGGGATCGTTTTGTCTCCCCTGCTCTGGTGCCTAGTCGTTGATGGCATGCTGGGAGGCTCTCTGGAGGGGGGGGGGGTACAAGGTACAGGGCTATGCGGACGACATTTTCATCATAGTCCGAGGAAAGGTTACACAGTCAGTGTGGGAGCGCATGCAGACAGCACTGAAAGTGGAGGTGGACGGTTAGCCAAGGGCTCAGGGAGAGTCCCGAGAAAGCAACCGTCATAACGTTTACGAGGAGGAGGAAGTGGAAGAGCCACAGAACTCTCACTCTATACGGTAGAAACATCTCAATGGCCAGCAAAGCAAAATATCTTGGGGTCGTATTGGACTCTAAGCTAACCTGGAATGGTCACGTTGAAAAAATACTGCGTAAGGCAGTTATGACCCTAGCCGTCACTAGGCCTAGTATGGCCCACTGGTTGTACACAAGGGTGGTCAGACCATCGTTAATATACGCGGCACTGGTCTGGTGGCCTAAGGTGACACAATATAGTGCCAAACAACAACTAGGCAAGATTCAAAGGATGTCTTGCCTAGGCATCACAAGGGCCATGACTTCAACCCCAACAGCCGCCATGGAGGTGTTGCTGGATCTGCCCCACCTACACTTAGTTATCATGGTGGAGGCCAGGCTAGGACTATACAGAGAGATTTTTTTTTGTTGACCGCTGAAACGACTCCCTTACTTGGCGTTTTACTTCGATTTACATCAAATTTAAAAATTTTGAAAGTGATTTTTACACAAGCCATCATATTCACAACACGCTACCGTTACCTAATAAATAGTTTTGTAAGTTTAACAACAGATATGTTTATTAACTGAACATTCTTGACTCAAAAGGCACATGAATCAAATGAGTCTGGCAGACCAAATATACTGAAGATTGTCACAAGAAACAACAAACCTCACCCCATACCAATGCCAAGGCCTAACGAGTTTGATATTTGAGCTACTTGAAGAAAAACACCAAAGGTTCAAATCTGCACGACGGTACCCATATTAAGGCTTTGGAGTCTGATAAAGAAAACAAAGCTAGACAGGATGCTCTAATGGATCACATGGAAGTGTCAGAATATATGTCAAGTCGCTGTAACGAAGACCAAATGTCCATCTTTCCCTAAATCTAAATCCAAAGCTTACAGCAATGCGAACAGTTTGTGCAGTGCGATAACTATTTGATCGATGCTCAAATGGTAGTCAATACAAATGACTAAATTATCTGGTTAACATTTTAATACTGCGAAACGCACGTGCTAAATTACAACATATAAGTAGTAAGTTTGTAAACGCTATCTAACTTGCTTGAAAGAAGCTGGCCTGCGTCTTTTTTACAAAGTAAGTTCGTTAGAGTTAGGCAAACGTGCTAGCCTACATACATTTCTTCCATTAACGAATACATAAGTTGTAAATCCTCACCATTAGGAACAGATCGAGGCGTTTCTTCGACGCCGCGCAGCTGAAAAATGTTTTGGGAACTATTTCCCGGCCTAGAAAAATTAGGTATGGGTGGGGGTGAAAGTCCAAGGTTCTCATGAGTTCCGTTTCTTTCTTGTTGTAAAGTATCGGCCATTCGAGTAAACGCGGGACGTAAATGGCGTATATTGTCTTCTGTTTGTGCAACTGAAACAAAACAAATATGAATAATTTCTAACAACAAAAAGTATGTAGAACTAACAATAATTTGCATATGCGTTTATTGTTTCAGCTAACTGTTTTATATTTTTATCCGCTGGATGTAATCTATTCATGGAAGAATAATCGTCAAATCAACTTTTTGTTCAATGTCATAATGTAGTGATTTGGCTCGGTATCTTTATAACTGAAAAGAAAGCAATGTTTGTATATATAATGAGATTGTTAAATTTCATTTTTTATACTTTTAGTTACACATATGGATGTAGAATCTATTCTCGTTTGATTGAAAACACCAATTCAATAATAACCACAAACTATGATAACACGTTTCTGGTGGTGGATGTAGGGAGTGTTGATATTATTTCTGTTCTAGCAGTAAACACTAGAGGTTAACTCAAACAAGTAGCCCTTCTGCATCTGTTCATGACATGGCTCATATAGTAATGCATTCATATTCATTAAAAACATTACTGCTAAAGACACGTTAGGAGATTCATGAGTTGGCTTTTCAACTATCACTACAATTTACACCACAAGAAACATATTCTTAGTGCATGTGTGCAGTGTAGTGTTAATGTTTATAGTGAGACGAGGAATATACAAGCAACAACTATATTTAATATGGTTGTTTCATGTTTATAAAACTTAAATCGTAACACAAAAACACAATACGAAATAATAGTAACAATCAACAAACATCAATCTACTGAAATTGAAATGTCAACTTCAACACCCGAATCCGATACCATACGCATTAGCCAATCATAACCTCCAAAATCCAAGGATATTATGACCCCTCAGATCGGCAAGTATGCTCCTATGCTCTATCCATCCATTATATTTTTCGTCGGACCCACATGCCTGCGTATTAGCCCTGTGATAAAGCTGCTTCCGGTAGTGGGCTCCTTATCGGGTATTCGTTATTCAGAGGACAACTTTCAGTAACCTAATATATTTTTATGCCACCTTTATTAAGAATTTTTTTTGTTGACCGCTGAAACGACTCCTTTACTTGGCGGTTTACTTCGATTTACTTCAAATTAAAAAATTTTGAAAGTGATTTTTACACAAGGCATCATATTCACAACACGCTACCGTTACCTAATAAATAGTGTTCTAAGTTTAACAACAGATATGTTTATTAACTGAACATTCTTGACTCAAACGGCACATGAATCAAATGAGTCTGGCAGACCAAATATAGTGAAGATTATCACAAGAAACAACAAACCTCACACCATACCAATGCCAAGGCCTAACGAGTTTGATATTTGAGCCATTTGAAGAAAACCAAAGGTTCAAATCTGCACGACGGTACCCATATTAAGGCTTTGGAGTCTGATAAAGAAAACAAAGCTAGACAGGACGCACTAATGGATCACATGGAAGTGCTAGAATATATCTCAAGTCGCTGTAACGAAGACCAAATGTCCATCTTTTCCTAAATCTAAAGCTAAAGCTTACAGCAATGCAAACAGTTTGTGCAGTGCGATAACTATTTGATTGATGCTCAAATGGTAGTCAATACAAATGACGAAATTATCTGGTTAACATTTTAATGCTGCGAAACGCACGTGCTAAATTACAATATATACGTAGTAAGTATGCAAACGCTCTCTAACTTGCTTTGTTTACAAAGCAAGTTTGTTACAGACCGACAAACGTGCTAGCCTATATACATTTCTTCCATTAACGAATACATAAGTTGTAAATCCTCACCATTAGGAACAGATGGAGGCGTCTCTTCTACGCCGCGCAGCTGCAAAATATTGTCTAAACTATTTCCTGTCCTGGGAAAATTAGGTACGGGTGGGGGTGAAAGTCCAAGGTTCGCAGTTAAGTTTCTTTCTCGTTGTTGTGAAGTATTGGCCATTAGAATAAACGCGGGACGTAAATGGCGTTGATTTACTTCTGGTTGTGCAACTGAAACAAAACAAATATGAACAATTTCTAACAACAAAAAGTATGTAGAACTAACAATAATTTGCATATGCGTTTATTGTTTCAAATAACTGCTTTACGTATAACACACTCTCTCCCAATCCAGCCCTCTATATTATATTACACAAGGCATCATATTCACAACACGCTACCGTTACCTAATAAATAGTGTTCTAAGTTTAACAACAGATATGTTTATTAACTGAACATTCTTGACTCAAAAGGCACATGAATCAAATGAGTCTGGCAGACCAAATATAGTGAAGATTATCACAAGAAACAACAAACCTCACACCATACCAATGCCAAGGCCTAACGAGTTTGATATTTGAGCCATTTGAAGAAAACCAAAGGCTCAAATCTGCACGACGGTACCCATATTAAGGCTTTGCAGTCTGATAAAGAAAACAAAGCTAGACAGGACGCACCAATGGATCACATGGAAGTGCTAGAATATATCTCAAGTCGCTGTAACGAAGACCAAATGTCCATCTTTTCCTAAATCTAAAGCTAAAGCTTACAGCAATGCAAACAGTTTGTGCAGTGCGATAACTATTTGATTGATGCTCAAATGGTAGTCAATACAAATGACGAAATTATCTGGTTAACATTTTAATGCTGCGAAACGCACGTGCTAAATTACAATATATACGTAGTAAGTATGCAAACGCTCTCTAACTTGCTTTGTTTACAAAGCAAGTTTGTTACAGACCGACAAACGTGCTAGCCTATATACATTTCTTCCATTAACGAATACATAAGTTGTAAATCCTCACCATTAGGAACAGATGGAGGCGTCTCTTCTACGCCGCGCAGCTGCAAAATATTGTCTAAACTATTTCCTGTCCTGGGAAAATTAGGTACGGGTGGGGGTGAAAGTCCAAGGTTCGCAGTTAAGTTTCTTTCTCGTTGTTGTGAAGTATTGGCCATTCGAATAAACACGGGACGTAAATGGCGTTGATTCTCTTCTGGTTGTGCAACTGGAACAAAACAAATATGAACAATTTCTAACAACAAAAAGTATGTAGAACTAACAATAATTTGCATATGCGTTTATTGTTTCAACTAACTGCTTTACGTATAACACACTCTCTCCCAATCCAGCCCTCTATATTATATAAAACAATATTTTCTGAACAACTTTAGTAAATTCCGTTCCTAAGCCTACAATAGGTATAAATGTACATATCTCTATTATTTTCACGCCTGCTTTTCCCCATTGTCTTGTAAATCAGGTGCGCTTTTCTAGTTCCTAGGTCGGGGTTAAATACGAACTTAACTTCACCCAGGAAATTCTGAAAGTACTCAATTTCTACAACAACAAACGGCTTAGGGGCATATATAAAATAATGTGGAATAATGCAGCCATCATATCCGTTATGAACATCGTATTGAACGTAATTGAAGAAGCTGCCTGTCTAGTATATATCTGAATATCCGCTGGATGTAATCTATTCATGGAAGAATAATCGTCAAACCAACTTTTTGTTTAATGTCATCATGTAGTGATTTGGCTCGGTATCTTTATAACTGAAAAGAAAGCAATGTTTGTATATATAATGAGATTGTTAAATTTCATTTTTTATACTTTTAGTTACACATATGGATGTAGAATCTATTCTCGTTTGATTGAAAACACCAATTCAATAATAACCACAAACTATGATAACACGTTTCTGGTGGTGGATGTAGGGAGTGTTGATATTATTTCTGTTCTAGCAGTAAACACTAGAGGTTAACTCAAACAAGTAGCCCTTCTGCATCTGTTCATGACATGGCTCATATAGTAATGCATTCATATTCATTAAAAACATTACTGCTAAAGACACGTTAGGAGATTCATGAGTTGGCTTTTCAACTATCACTACAATTTACACCACAAGAAACATATTCTTAGTGCATGTGTGCAGTGTAGTGTTAATGTTTATAGTGAGACGAGGAATATACAAGCAACAACTATATTTAATATGGTTGTTTCATGTTTATAAAACTTAAATCGTAACACAAAAATACAATACGAAATAATAGTAACAATCAACAAACATCAATCTACTGAAATTGAAATGTCAACTTCAACACCCGAATCCGATACCATACGCATTAGCCAATCATAACCTCCAAAATCCAAGGATATTATGACCCCTCAGATCGGCAAGTATGCTCCTATGCTCTATCCATCCATTATATTTTTCGTCGGACCCACATGCCTGCGTATTAGCCCTGTGATAAAGCTGCTTCCGGTAGTGGGCTCCTTATCGGGTATTCGTTATTCAGAGGACAACTTTCAGTAACCTAATATATTTTTATGCCACCTTTATTAAGAATTTTTTTTGTTGACCGCTGAAACGACTCCTTTACTTGGCGGTTTACTTCGATTTACTTCAAATTAAAAAATTTTGAAAGTGATTTTTACACAAGGCATCATATTCACAACACGCTACCGTTACCTAATAAATAGTGTTCTAAGTTTAACAACAGATATGTTTATTAACTGAACATTCTTGACTCAAACGGCACATGAATCAAATGAGTCTGGCAGACCAAATATAGTGAAGATTATCACAAGAAACAACAAACCTCACACCATACCAATGCCAAGGCCTAACGAGTTTGATATTTGAGCCATTTGAAGAAAACCAAAGGTTCAAATCTGCACGACGGTACCCATATTAAGGCTTTGGAGTCTGATAAAGAAAACAAAGCTAGACAGGACGCACTAATGGATCACATGGAAGTGCTAGAATATATCTCAAGTCGCTGTAACGAAGACCAAATGTCCATCTTTTCCTAAATCTAAAGCTAAAGCTTACAGCAATGCAAACAGTTTGTGCAGTGCGATAACTATTTGATTGATGCTCAAATGGTAGTCAATACAAATGACGAAATTATCTGGTTAACATTTTAATGCTGCGAAACGCACGTGCTAAATTACAATATATACGTAGTAAGTATGCAAACGCTCTCTAACTTGCTTTGTTTACAAAGCAAGTTTGTTACAGACCGACAAACGTGCTAGCCTATATACATTTCTTCCATTAACGAATACATAAGTTGTAAATCCTCACCATTAGGAACAGATGGAGGCGTCTCTTCTACGCCGCGCAGCTGCAAAATATTGTCTAAACTATTTCCTGTCCTGGGAAAATTAGGTACGGGTGGGGGTGAAAGTCCAAGGTTCGCAGTTAAGTTTCTTTCTCGTTGTTGTGAAGTATTGGCCATTAGAATAAACGCGGGACGTAAATGGCGTTGATTTACTTCTGGTTGTGCAACTGAAACAAAACAAATATGAACAATTTCTAACAACAAAAAGTATGTAGAACTAACAATAATTTGCATATGCGTTTATTGTTTCAAATAACTGCTTTACGTATAACACACTCTCTCCCAATCCAGCCCTCTATATTATATTACACAAGGCATCATATTCACAACACGCTACCGTTACCTAATAAATAGTGTTCTAAGTTTAACAACAGATATGTTTATTAACTGAACATTCTTGACTCAAAAGGCACATGAATCAAATGAGTCTGGCAGACCAAATATAGTGAAGATTATCACAAGAAACAACAAACCTCACACCATACCAATGCCAAGGCCTAACGAGTTTGATATTTGAGCCATTTGAAGAAAACCAAAGGCTCAAATCTGCACGACGGTACCCATATTAAGGCTTTGCAGTCTGATAAAGAAAACAAAGCTAGGCAGGACGCACCAATGGATCACATGGAAGTGCTAGAATATATCTCAAGTCGCTGTAACGAAGACCAAATGTCCATCTTTTCCTAAATCTAAAGCTAAAGCTTACAGCAATGCAAACAGTTTGTGCAGTGCGATAACTATTTGATTGATGCTCAAATGGTAGTCAATACAAATGACGAAATTATCTGGTTAACATTTTAATGCTGCGAAACGCACGTGCTAAATTACAATATATACGTAGTAAGTATGCAAACGCTCTCTAACTTGCTTTGTTTACAAAGCAAGTTTGTTACAGACCGACAAACGTGCTAGCCTATATACATTTCTTCCATTAACGAATACATAAGTTGTAAATCCTCACCATTAGGAACAGATGGAGGCGTCTCTTCTACGCCGCGCAGCTGCAAAATATTGTCTAAACTATTTCCTGTCCTGGGAAAATTAGGTACGGGTGGGGGTGAAAGTCCAAGGTTCGCAGTTAAGTTTCTTTCTCGTTGTTGTGAAGTATTGGCCATTCGAATAAACACGGGACGTAAATGGCGTTGATTCTCTTCTGGTTGTGCAACTGAAACAAAACAAATATGAACAATTTCTAACAACAAAAAGTATGTAGAACTAACAATAATTTGCATATGCGTTTATTGTTTCAACTAACTGCTTTACGTATAACACACTCTCTCCCAATCCAGCCCTCTATATTATATAAAACAATATTTTCTGAACAACTTTAGTAAATTCCGTTCCTAAGCCTACAATAGGTATAAATGTACATATCTCTATTATTTTCACGCCTGCTTTTCCCCATTGTCTTGTAAATCAGGTGCGCTTTTCTAGTTCCTAGGTCGGGGTTAAATACGAACTTAACTTCACCCAGGAAATTCTGAAAGTACTCAATTTCTACAACAACAAACGGCTTAGGGGCATATATAAAATAATGTGGAATAATGCAGCCATCATATCCGTTATGAACATCGTATTGAACGTAATTGAAGAAGCTGCCTGTCTAGTATATATCTGAATATCCGCTGGATGTAATCTATTCATGGAAGAATAATCGTCAAACCAACTTTTTGTTTAATGTCATCATGTAGTGATTTGGCTCGGTATCTTTATAACTGAAAAGAAAGCAATGTTTGTATATATAATGAGATTGTTAAATTTCATTTTTTATACTTTTAGTTACACATATGGATGTAGAATCTATTCTCGTTTGATTGAAAACACCAATTCAATAATAACCACAAACTATGATAACACGTTTCTGGTGGTGGATGTAGGGAGTGTTGATATTATTTCTGTTCTAGCAGTAAACACTAGAGGTTAACTCAAACAAGTAGCCCTTCTGCATCTGTTCATGACATGGCTCATATAGTAATGCATTCATATTCATTAAAAACATTACTGCTAAAGACACGTTAGGAGATTCATGAGTTGGCTTTTCAACTATCACTACAATTTACACCACAAGAAACATATTCTTAGTGCATGTGTGCAGTGTAGTGTTAATGTTTATAGTGAGACGAGGAATATACAAGCAACAACTATATTTAATATGGTTGTTTCATGTTTATAAAACTTAAATCGTAACACAAAAACACAATACGAAATAATAGTAACAATCAACAAACATCAATCTACTGAAATTGAAATGTCAACTTCAACACCCGAATCCGATACCATACGCATTAGCCAATCATAACCTCCAAAATCCAAGGATATTATGACCCCTCAGATCGGCAAGTATGCTCCTATGCTCTATCCATCCATTATATTTTTCGTCGGACCCACATGCCTGCGTATTAGCCCTGTGATAAAGCTGCTTCCGGTAGTGGGCTCCTTATCGGGTATTCGTTATTCAGAGGACAACTTTCAGTAACCTAATATATTTTTATGCCACCTTTATTAAGAATTTTTTTTGTTGACCGCTGAAACGACTCCTTTACTTGGCGGTTTACTTCGATTTACTTCAAATTAAAAAATTTTGAAAGTGATTTTTACACAAGGCATCATATTCACAACACGCTACCGTTACCTAATAAATAGTGTTCTAAGTTTAACAACAGATATGTTTATTAACTGAACATTCTTGACTCAAACGGCACATGAATCAAATGAGTCTGGCAGACCAAATATAGTGAAGATTATCACAAGAAACAACAAACCTCACACCATACCAATGCCAAGGCCTAACGAGTTTGATATTTGAGCCATTTGAAGAAAAGCAAAGGCTCAAATCTGCACGACGGTACCCATTATAAGGCTTTGCAGTCTGATAAAGAAAACAAAGCTAGACAGGACGCACTAATGGATCACATGGAAGTGCTAGAATATATCTCAAGTCGCTGTAACGAAGACCAAATGTCCATCTTTTCCTAAATCTAAAGCTAAAGCTTACAGCAATGCAAACAGTTTGTGCAGTGCGATAACTATTTGATTGATGCTCAAATGGTAGTCAATACAAATGACGAAATTATCTGGTTAACATTTTAATGCTGCGAAACGCACGTGCTAAATTACAATATATACGTAGTAAGTATGCAAACGCTCTCTAACTTGCTTTGTTTACAAAGCAAGTTTGTTACAGACCGACAAACGTGCTAGCCTATATACATTTCTTCCATTAACGAATACATAAGTTGTAAATCCTCACCATTAGGAACAGATGGAGGCGTCTCTTCTACGCCGCGCAGCTGCAAAATATTGTCTAAACTATTTCCTGTCCTGGGAAAATTAGGTACGGGTGGGGGTGAAAGTCCAAGGTTCGCAGTTAAGTTTCTTTCTCGTTGTTGTGAAGTATTGGCCATTCGAATAAACGCGCGACGTAAATGGCGTTGATTTACTTCTGGTTGTGCAACTGAAACAAAACAAATATGAACAATTTCTAACAACAAAAAGTATGTAGAACTAACAATAATTTGCATATGCGTTTATTGTTTTAACTAACTGCTTTACGTATAACACACTCTCTCCCAATCCAGCCCTCTATATTATATAAAAGAATATTTTCCGAACCACTTTAGTAAATCCCGTTCCTAAACCTACAATAGGCATAAATGTACATATCTCTATTATTTTCACGCCTGCTTTTCCCCATTGTCTTGTAAATCAGGTGCGCTTTTCTAGTTCCTAGGTCGGGGTAAATACGAACTTAACTTCACCCAGGAAATTCGAAAAGTACTGAATTTCTACAACAACATATGGCGCAAGGGTATATATCAAAAAATGTGGAGTAATACAGATATCATACCCTTCTTGAAAGAAGGGGAAAATCCGGCTCACCTAGGCAGCTACCGTTCAGTGCTACTCACTTGTTGCCTAGGAAAAATAATGCAAAGAATGATCAGTTTCAACCTAACCTGGACTTTCGAATCAAGATCACTGACTTTTAAGCACCAGGTGGGATTCAAAAAGAACCACTCAACTCTTGATGCCTTGATCAACATAAAGACTTATATACAGGATGCGTTCCTGAAGGGCAAGTTTCTAATGGCAATGATTTTTGACGCACAACACGCTACCGTTACCTAATAAATAGTGTTCTAAGTTTAACAACAGATATGTTTATTAACTGAACATTCTTGACTCAAAAGGCACATGAATCAAATGAGTCTGGCAGACCAAATATAGTGAAGATTATCACAAGAAACGACAAACCTCCTACCATACCAATGCCAAGGCCTAACGAGTTTGATATTTGAGCCATTTGAAGAAAACCAAAGGCTCAAATCTGCACGACGGTACCCATATTAAGGCTTTGGAGTCTGATAAAGAAAACAAAGCTAGACAGGACGCACTAATGGATCACATGGAAGTGCCAGAATATATTTCAAGTCGCTGTAACGAAGACCAAATGTCCATCTTTCCCTAAATCTAAAGCTAAAGCTTACAGCAATGCAAACAGTTTGTGCAGTGCGATAACTATTTGATTGATGCTCAAATGGTAGTCAATACAAATGACGAAATTATCTGGTTAACATTTTAATGCTGCGAAACGCACGTGCTAAATTACAATATATACGTAGTAAGTATGCAAACGCTCTCTAACTTGCTTTGTTTACAAAGCAAGTTTGTTACAGACCGACAAACGTGCTAGCCTATATACATTTCTTCCATTAACGAATACATAAGTTGTAAATCCTCACCATTAGGAACAGATGGAGGCGTCTCTTCTACGCCGCGCAGCTGCAAAATATTGTCTAAACTATTTCCTGTCCTGGGAAAATTAGGTACGGGTGGGGGTGAAAGTCCAAGGTTCGCAGTTAAGTTTCTTTCTCGTTGTTGTGAAGTATTGGCCATTCGAATAAACGCGCGACGTAAATGGCGTTGATTTACTTCTGGTTGTGCAACTGAAACAAAACAAATATGAACAATTTCTAACAACAAAAAGTATGTAGAACTAACAATAATTTGCATATGCGTTTATTGTTTTAACTAACTGCTTTACGTATAACACACTCTCTCCCAATCCAGCCCTCTATATTATATAAAAGAATATTTTCCGAACCACTTTAGTAAATCCCGTTCCTAAACCTACAATAGGCATAAATGTACATATCTCTATTATTTTCACGCCTGCTTTTCCCCATTGTCTTGTAAATCAGGTGCGCTTTTCTAGTTCCTAGGTCGGGGTAAATACGAACTTAACTTCACCCAGGAAATTCGAAAAGTACTGAATTTCTACAACAACATATGGCGCAAGGGTATATATCAAAAAATGTGGAGTAATACAGATATCATACCCTTCTTGAAAGAAGGGGAAAATCCGGCTTACCTAGGCAGCTACCGTTCAGTGCTACTCACTTGTTGCCTAGGAAAAATAATGCAAAGAATGATCAGTTTCAACCTAACCTGGACTTTCGAATCAAGATCACTGACTTTTAAGCACCAGGTGGGATTCAAAAAGAACCACTCAACTCTTGATGCCTTGATCAACATAAAGACTTATATACAGGATGCGTTCCTGAAGGGCAAGTTTCTAATGGCAATGATTTTTGACGCACAACACGCTACCGTTACCTAATAAATAGTGTTCTAAGTTTAACAACAGATATGTTTATTAACTGAACATTCTTGACTCAAAAGGCACATGAATCAAATGAGTCTGGCAGACCAAATATAGTGAAGATTATCACAAGAAACGACAAACCTCACACCATACCAATGCCAAGGCCTAACGAGTTTGATATTTGAGCCATTTGAAGAAAACCAAAGGCTCAAATCTGCACGACGGTACCCATATTAAGGCTTTGGAGTCTGATAAAGAAAACAAAGCTAGACAGGACGCACTAATGGATCACATGGAAGTGCCAGAATATATTTCAAGTCGCTGTAACGAAGACCAAATGTCCATCTTTCCCTAAATCTAAAGCTAAAGCTTACAGCAATGCAAACAGTTTGTGCAGTGCGATAACTATTTGATTGATGCTCAAATGGTAGTCAATACAAATGACGAAATTATCTGGTTAACATTTTAATGCTGCGAAACGCACGTGCTAAATTACAATATATACGTAGTAAGTATGCAAACGCTCTCTAACTTGCTTTGTTTACAAAGCAAGTTTGTTACAGACCGACAAACGTGCTAGCCTATATACATTTCTTCCATTAACGAATACATAAGTTGTAAATCCTCACCATTAGGAACAGATGGAGGCGTCTCTTCTACGCCGCGCAGCTGCAAAATATTGTCTAAACTATTTCCTGTCCTGGGAAAATTAGGTACGGGTGGGGGTGAAAGTCCAAGGTTCGCAGTTAAGTTTCTTTCTCGTTGTTGTGAAGTATTGGCCATTCGAATAAACACGGGACGTAAATGGCGTTGATTCTCTTCTGGTTGTGCAACTGAAACAAAACAAATATGAACAATTTCTAACAACAAAAAGTATGTAGAACTAACAATAATTTGCATATGCGTTTATTGTTTCAAATAACTGCTTTACGTATAACACACTCTCTCCCAATCCAGCCCTCTATATTATATTACACAAGGCATCATATTCACAACACGCTACCGTTACCTAATAAATAGTGTTCTAAGTTTAACAACAGATATGTTTATTAACTGAACATTCTTGACTCAAAAGGCACATGAATCAAATGAGTCTGGCAGACCAAATATAGTGAAGATTATCACAAGAAATAACAAACCTCACACCATACCAATGCCAAGGCCTAACGAGTTTGATATTTGAGCCATTTGAAGAAAACCAAAGGCTCAAATCTGCACGACGGTACCCATATTAAGTCTTTGCAGTCTGATAAAGAAAACAAAGCTAGACAGGACGCACTAATGGATCACATGGAAGTGCTAGAATATATCTCAAGCCGCTGTAACGAAGACCAAATGTCCATCTTTTCCTAAATCTAAAGCTAAAGCTTACAGCAATGCAAACAGTTTGTGCAGTGCGATAACTATTTGATTGATGCTCAAATGGTAGTCAATACAAATGACGAAATTATCTGGTTAACATTTTAATGCTGCGAAACGCACGTGCTAAATTACAATATATACGTAGTAAGTATGCAAACGCTCTCTAACTTGCTTTGTTTACAAAGCAAGTTTGTTACAGACCGACAAACGTGCTAGCCTATATACATTTCTTCCACTAACGAATACATAAGTTGTAAATCCTCACCATTAGGAACAGATGGAGGCGTCTCTTCTACCCCGCGCAGCTGCAAAATATTGTCTAAACTATTTCCTGTCCTGGGAAAATTAGGTACGGGTGGGGGTGAAAGTCCAAGGTTCGCAGTTAAGTTTATTTCTCGTTGTTGTGAAGTATTGGCCATTAGAATAAACGCGGGACGTAAATGGCGTTGATTATCTTCTGGTTGTGCAACTGAAACAAAACAAATATGAACAATTTCTAACAACAAAAAGTATGTAGAACTAACAATAATTTGCATATGCGTTTATTGTTTCAACTAACTGCTTTACGTATAACACACTCTCTCCCAATCCAGCCCTCTATATTATATAAAAGAATATTTTCCGAACCACTTTAGTAAATCCCGTTCCTAAGCCTACAATAGGCATAAATGTACATATCTCTATTATTTTCACGCCTCCTTTCCCTTATTGTCTTGTAAATCAGGTGCGCTTTTCTAGTTCCTAGGTCGGGGTTAAATACGAACTTATCTTCACCCAGGAAATTCGAAAAGTACTGAATTTCTACAACAACATATGGCGCAAGAGTATATATCAAAAAATGTGGAATAATACATATATAATACCCTTCTTGAAAGAAGGGGAAAATCCGGCCCACCTAGGCAGCTACCGTTCAGTGCTACTCACTTGTTGCCTAGGAAAAATAATGGAAAGAATGATCAGTTTCAACCTAACCTGGACTTTCGAATCAAGATCACTGGGATTCAAAAAGAACCACTCAACTCTTGATGCCTTGATCAACATAAAGACTTATATACAGGATGCGTTCCTGCAGGGCAAATTTCTAGTGGCAATGATTTTTGACGCAGAAAAAGCGTACGACATGACGTGGACATAAGGAGTGCTTAAGCAACTTCACGACTTGAGATTCCGTGGTATACTTCCAAATTTTGGGGCTAGTTTCTTGCCAGATAAGACATTCGAATTAAGAGTCGGTGACACACTATCATCCGCTAAACTTTAGAGAACTGTATTCCACAGGGATCCGTTCTAAGCTTAATGTTATTTTCTATGGCAATCAACGTCATTGTTGAACGCACATTACCTCATATAACAACCGTTCTTTATGTAGAAGACCTGACGATCTTTGGAGAAGGTTCTTCAATGAATGAGCCAAACGAGAGGTTGCAAGAAGATATCGTTAGTGGTAATGGCAAGAGAGCGGTTACCGCTTTTCTAAGTATAAAACCAAGTGTATTCACTTCTGTGGCCGTAGGCTTCAGAACCTAGGCTGTCAGTCCGAGAAGCTCACATTGATATTGGAGGTTCGCAAATACTGTTAGGCATTTAATTTGACGAGAAATTTCGCTGGCACAATCACATAGACGCGTTATTTATTTAATGTAGGAAAGACACGAATATAATGAAATATATGGACGTTCCACAGGACACTCAGTAAGGTATCACATTATGGAGATGGGCAAGGGAGAAGTGAAAACTGTAGATACTGCACTGAAGCAGCAGAAACAACAGAAGACTTGCTATGCGACCGCATGGCTCAGTTATATAATAGGCTCAAATATCTGGGAAAGGTGACCCTAACACCTCAGGGAATAGGTAAAATAGCCCCCAAGGAGATAGTGGACTACATAAAAGTCTAAACAATTTGGGCAACTATTAGGAAGAAGTCATGCATAAAAACCCATTGGGGTTGCATCTGAGAGGCCAAAGGCCTATACGACTCATTAAAGAATCTATAATCAATGTACATGGCAGGAGTAAGGTGGGGTACAGACAGAGAAATCTTTTTAGAATTATACAAGTCTTTGATATTATCAAGGATCCAATATGGCGGTGTCGTGTATGGTTCTGCAAGGAGAACACACTGGAAGAACTGAACAGAGTGCTACTGATAGGTTTGAAGATAGTAACAGATGCCCTTAGGAGAAGTCCGTCTGTAGCAATTCAAAGCTAATCATCAATAATGCTCTTGGAGCTGGCAAGAGATCTCTAAACAATGAAAAATTACGTTAAAATCTAAGACATATCGAACTATCTAAATACTAAACTGTCAGTTGATGAAAGTGAATATAGTACTCAGACTAGTGGGACAAGGCCAGCTAGAATAAGATGTCAGAGTTTGCAGAAAAATACAACAATGCCACATATCAACCACTAATAATAAGGTAGTCTGGAATACCTCCGTGGTTAAGGATGGCACTAGCGATTCATAAAACGCTATCCACTCACAGAAAAAGTCACAATTAGTCCAAAATCTACTGGAGACTTTGCGATGAAAAAATATCACTACTCAATAGCTATCTGTCGATATTCTCAGAAAGGTCTTAAACAGATACAGGGCTGGGTTGCACAATTGTAGGTGGCAGTCAAACATACTCTTGGACCCTTCCAAAAAAAATTTTCTGTTTTCACAGCTGAACTTTAGGTAATTTGGCAAGCACTGCGCTTCTTCGAGTATTGTGGGATTTCTTCTTCTGTTAGATCTACGGATTCGCTCGGTGCTCTAGAAGCTCTAGAGAATATATTTAACCTGCATGAATTGGTTATAACAATACTAGATTGCTTAGCATATATATGAGTGACATTATATACATGTGAGTGATATCATATGGGTGTCGCAGGAAACGAACTCGCGGACAAAGCAGCGAGATGGTTGCAGAAAATGGTACAGCAGAGGATGTTATACCAGTAGCCCTAAACGATCATCTAACGGCAGCAAAAAAACATGTAGAAAACATTACAAAACCAGTGGGGATCAGTATGAAAGACATATGGATTTTATAAAAAATAATGATCAAAAATATATTTATCTATCATCCCTAAGTAGAAGAGATGATGTAACGTCTACGTATAGGCCATACAAACCTGAAACTCGCGTATGACATACGTCCAACATCTTTCTGTGATCAATGCAGAGGAACTATGGCCGTTAAACGTATTATTACACAGTGTACCAACTACGAAAACATTAGAAAAAGGCTTGTATTGGCAGTCAGTGTAAAATACACGTTGAATGATGAAGCACATAATCAGTAACTTATCAGCTTCCTGAACGAATCAGGATGATGAAATGATTAAATAATGGAGATTGGTAATGCTGAGGACTGCTACAACGTGATATATGAAAATTTAAAATTAATAATGGATGAAGTGTGTCCTAAGCAAATGAGAAAATTGCGAAAGTGAAGATGAATCAATGTGGATTACTGAGCAGATAAAGCATACATGCGAGGTAAAGAGGCAGCTTTTTGAGGGGCTTAAGAAGAAAAGTGTTAGTAGGGAGACTTATCGTAACTTTAAAAATAAGTTGACTTGTGAAATAGAAGAGGCAAAAAACGAAACAATACCAACTATATTTTAGACTCAAAGAACAAAGCGAAAGCAACATGGAAACGTATTAACTAATTGACTGGGAGGCAGCACGGGGTAGATAAATGGTTTGATGTGCGAAATTTGGCAGACGGGTAAGATTATGTGAACACATTTACATCGTTGAATAGTAAATTGGTGAATAAATGTTCAAAATATACTGTGTCGGAAAGGAGCTTGGACTCTATGAATCCTAGTGCATTGAGCAACACTGTGCTTTTAAAACCCACCGATAGAGAAGAGGTAGAAAGTACAAATACGTTGCTTGAGAACACTTTGGTGGTTGGTTTTAATGGGATCGCGGTATTATTGCTAAAGTATTGTGCACCGACCCTAGCTGGTCCAATGCTTATTCATAAAATGTTTGAACAGGGTATTTATCCGACCAACTTGAGGAAGGCAGTTGTGATTCTGTTACACAAGAATTTTTTATGTTTTTTTAATCAACAACACACCACGAGGGCTTACAGCCTAAATACTATCGTACCGTGGGTGTTGACAAGAAGGAAAGAGGCAGCTTGTTAATTCTGGACTTGAAGGTTTGGAGGTTCGGAGGAGAAGGAAAAACATGTGCCGGCAAGGAATTCCACAACTTGGAAGTCCTCGGGACAAAAGAGCGGGCATAACAAGATGTTCTAAGTCTGGTGGCCTGGACAGTAAAAGGGTGCATTCGCTCTGTTCCCCTGGTAGATTTGTTGGGGGCAGCAGGTGGGGGAACTATGGAGGAAAGCTCCTCTGAGCAGTGCCCGTGCAGATATCTATAAAAGAGAGAGAGAGAGAGAGAGAGAGAGAGAGAGAGAGAGAGAGAGGGGTCACCAACAGCACGTCGGTGGGCAAGGGATGGCAGCCTTTGGGTAAGGGTAGGGTTACCTATGAGACGTATAGCTCTCTTTTGAATGGAGTCTAGGACAGCGAGTGTAGAAGCGGCAGCAGCACCCCAGATGTGGGAGCAGTATTCGAGGTTTGGTCTTATTTGTGAAGTATATAAGGTATAAAGATTAGCTGGGGGAAAGCATTTGCGAGCACGGAAGAGGAAACCTAATTTCTTAGTAGCCGCTTCTGCAATTGATGTGACATGTTGGTGCCAATTAAGATTTCGATCCACAGAAATGGCAACAAGAGAAAAGGACTCATTACTTTGAATAACTTGGTTGTTCATTGTGATGGGTCTAGGGCTGGTGTATCTCTTGTGAGAAAGAAAGCAAGACTTAGTTTTGGTGTGGTTGAATTGCACAAGATTTCGACTTCCCCAGTCCAATATTTTTTGAAGATCCACGGAGACAGAACCCTCCATGAGTCTGCGATCCTCGTCTAATTGGGCTAAAGAGACAGGCTTAGAATATTGTATATTTGAATGGAGGGTGCTGTCGTCCGCGTAGCTGTGAACTGGGTTGGATGTGCTAGAGATGAGGTCATTGATGTGGATAAGAAACAAAGTAGGGGCTAAAGCTGAACCTTGAGGAGCTCCTGCATTAATTGGATACAGTTTAGAGGAATGGCCATCCACAACAACAGATATGCAACAATCTGGGATTCACCGTGTTGTTCCATAGACTTGTTCCAAGAATGGGGGACAAAGGAAAGGAGGTCGGCAGTCGATCTGCGCTGACGGAATACATACTGCCTGTCGTGGATTAGACTGTGTTTTTCAAGAAATTTTAGTAATTCGGTGTTTATATACTTTTCCATCACTTTAGAGATGACTGAAAGGAGAGAAATAGGCCTGTAGTTGCTAGGAAGCGCTTTGGATCCTTTCTTGGGGATGGGTTGTACTCGAGCAGTTTTCCAGTTACTAGGGAATATGCCTTTATTATAAGATATCTGAAACAGACGAGTCAAGACAGGAGCAAGCTCTGGTGTGCATTTTTTGAGAACAATTGCTGCGATCTCGTCAAGACCAGAGGCTTTCCTGGTATTAAGAGAAGAGAACATATTTCGTACCTTTTTAGTTTTGAAAATGATATCCGTCATTTTATGCGCGACATTGGGGACTGTTGGTGGTTGAACATTTGGAGGTGGGTTGAGAGTAGAATTGCCGGCGAACAACGAAGCAAAAAGTTCAGCCTTGCCCAGGGCGGTAGAAACAATTTCATCCCCTGAGACAAGAGGTGGACACGTGCTTTTGTAGAAATTATTCCCAATAGATTTAGCAAGAGTCCAGAAGGGTTTGCCGCCGTTGGAGCTTAAGAGAACTTTGTTTTTGATGTGGTTATTAAACGAGTTTCTTGCCTCAGAAAGAATGCGGACATAGCGGTTTCTTGCGTCGTTAAATGCTTGACGATTTTTTTGACTGGGATTGTGTAGAAGCGTTTTGTGAGCTTTGACCTTTTCAAGTCTGGCCTTGTCACAGGATTTAGGGAACCAGGGCTTTTGAGTGGCTGAAGAGGTTTTCTGTGTATGTGGGATAAATAATTCCATGCCAGCTTGGATATTTTCGGTGACGTTTTGTGAGATATCAGAGGGGTCAGGATGAGAGAAGCAGACAGACCCCAATGTAAATAAGGAAAAGTAATCTCGCATTTCGTCCCAGTTCGCGGAGTTGTAGTGCCAAACGATACGAGGGTGTGATGACTGTGTGACCTCGGGTTGCATTGCGCAGGAAGCAGTGACCATGCCGTGGTCTGAGCGGCCAAGGGGGGCGGTGACTGATATCTTATAGCATTCAGGTTCTGTAGTAAGAAGGAGATCCAAGGGATTTGAACTGTGTGTTGGGATACGAGGAAAGTAATGGCGCGATGACGGAATTGCTTAATTATCGACCTATATCTATAAATCCAAACATGTCTAAGGTTATAGAAAAAATAATTGCTATAAGGATGCTTAATTTTTTTGAGAAAAATTATATTATAAATCAATATCAAAATGCTTACTTAAGGGAGAGATCGACAGTGAGGGCGATTTACCAACTGATTGAGGAAGTTATGGATGGAATTTATGGGGGGAGAAAGTTTTGGCGGTTTTTATGGAGTATTTGACGTCGTGGAGCTTGAAATACTGTTGGAGAAATTGGAAGCCTTACGTTTTCGTGGGTTAACACAGGATTTGCTAAGATCCTACTTAAGTGAAAGGAGGCAGTGTTTGTCAGCTGTTGACAAAATAACAGGCAAAAGAATATATTCTACATGGGAGAACATTGAGAGAGGGGTGCACAGGGATCCGTTTTAGGGCATTTCTTGTTTCTCGTCTATGTGAATGAGGTACCGAGTCTAACACAACATAGAACAATCTCGTTCGCTGATTACACCTCATTTGTAGTGAAAGGCCTAAAGAGCGTAAGAGAAAAAATAGTGCTTTAGAGGATTTTAATAGAGGGTTTGTGTGAAAACGGTTTGCTTTTAAACGTGAATAAAACAAGCCTCGTTGATTTCAATAGAGTACATGATTTATATGTGCTTGAATGTTTGTGTTTTGTAAAAAAATATTATGAGTTTTTTGCAGGTAGCGAATTAATTCATTCACACAACATAAGGGGCACTGTAAGATCTTACCTTTGTCAGCTACAAACACGGCTAGCTAAAGTGCAAAAAAGTGTAAAAAATCAGTTGATAGTGCTTTACAATCATTTACCCCATAGCCTAAAAGACCTAAATAAAAATAAATTTAGATTGAGAATGAAATCAATTTTTACTGAGAAAGTGTAGACGAATTTTACGGGATTGATTTTTAGAGAATATAATTGTATAATTTGTGTTTTGACTTTTGAGCGATAATTTTGTATATTGCCTGTAAGCATTGCCTGCTGTATCGTGTTTTAATAGACTTGATATATATATATATATATATATATATATATATATATATATATATATATATATATATATATATATATATATAGTTAATTTGTTATTATATGCTGTTTGTGTGCGTGTGTGTGGTGGTGTATTTTCACTGTCTTCAAATTGTCTACTTTTAAGTGATTATTAGTACTTGTTATTTTGACTTGTTTGTCCTTTATAGGGTCATATTTTATATTATAAGTACACTTGGAGAACCCAAATCACCACAACACATTTTAAAAGACCTAACGATCGTTTCACTAACCAAGTTAGCGTCATCAAAGGATGAAACATTCTAAATACTTAAAAAACTAACATCAACTTATATACCGGATCTCAGGTAAAGACATCGAACTGAGATGAGACACTAGTCGTAGGCAAATTCCACAGTGTATTGTATTTTTATCGTCTTTGCGCTACCCTACTGCTTTATCTAAAAAGTGTCCATCTGTAATAGTTTTAAGAAGGTTCAACGCCAGCTAAATTAACACCGATTCCTTTGGCGGAAACAACTGTATACTTATGTTAATAGGTAGAACGTGCCGAAAACGTGGGAATTTTATTTAGCAAAACAATCGATCAAGTGACTCGTAATTGGCGCTGGTGAAGTGTTCATACATTTTTTGTTGTAACTATATTTCGCAATATATACGCTTTCGAACCCATTTAGCTGTACTGGATTTCTAACATTTTTTATTAATTTCAGATTATCTTTATCAACGTGATGATTATTATCCCAAATATGTCGGGCGACGGCAGACTTATCTACCGTACCGTAACGTAATTGGGATATGTGTTCTTTAATCTAATTCCAATAGATCTTTTTGTTTGTCCGACGTATTTAAGATTACAATCTTTACAACTTATTTCATGAATTCCCGACATTTTGTCCGCGTTGTCCTTGTCTTTGGGGTTACCTAGCAAGTTTTTTAAGGTATTTGTTGTTGAAAATGTTAGCTGTAAGTTGACTTTTTTAAAAATGCTGTCTAGACCCCTCGTGATTCTAGGTTCAAATGGTAAGCAAACAAAGTTTTTTTCCGATTTTTCTCTTCTGAACGTCGTTGATTCCGTCAGCATTTTCTTTGTTTTCTGTTTGTTGATTTTTTTTTAACCTTCTCAAAACTATTACAGATGGACACTTTTTAGATAAAGCAGTAGGGACAGCGCAAAGACCTTGTCCGGCGATAAAAATACAATACACTGTGGAATTTGCCTACGACTAGTGTCTCATCTCAGTTCGGTCTCTTTACCTGAGATCCGGTATGTAAGTTGATGTTAGTTTTTTAAGTATTTAGAATATTTCATCCTCTGATGACGCTAACTTGGTTAGTGAAATGATCGTCAGGTCTTTTCAAATGTGTTGTGGTGATTTGGGTTCTGCAAGTGTACTTATCAGTGCTCATCACAGGTTCCAATCTTCACTTAGCATATTTTATATTTGTTGACGTATCCAATAACGTCTGTTATAAGTGGATTAATAAATATTATTATTGTTATTATTAGGAAACCTAATATAAACTGATACATGTGCAGCTAATGACCTAAGAGTGTAAAATGTGTTATCATCTTCAATGTCTGAATTGTAACCCCCGAGCGGGGATGATTTTAACCCTTAAAATCATAACTAGCAAACGGTAACTTGCGATTATGTTATTTTAAAAAGCATTAAATTATCTTTCCAACCACACTCACTTTCTAAGTTTGGATTAACAGCTTTAATTAAATTAAGTTGTAACCTTAAAACAACAAAAGTTGAAACCGATAAGCAATACGAATTTGAAACATTTATCGATTACAAACATCATTACCTACATACTGTAACTTATATC
Source organism: Tillus elongatus (assembly GCA_964006375.1). NCBI lineage: Eukaryota > Metazoa > Arthropoda > Insecta > Coleoptera > Cleridae > Tillus > Tillus elongatus. The sequence continues at coordinate 113,586,380 of OZ023269.1, read as the reverse complement.
ATTGAATAATTTTTCGTTATGATGTCAACCATTCCTTTCTACGCCAGTGTCTAATCCCTGGTTTAAGTGGTAATCACATTTTAGTGACTGGCGTTTCATGAGATTGTACCCTTATTCTTTTAAAAGTCCTTTAATCGAATCGTCTTACCCACATGCGAATTATGTAGAAATCATGTTTTTCTAAGGCATCCAATATTTTAGGAACCACGTTCAACAACATAACACTTTCTTGTCTGATGTTATCTTTAGTAGGACTTTATTTTTCGGTGGCGACTGAAACAATTCCTCTACTTGCCATTTTACCCCGACTTACATTCAAATTTCAACATTTTGGAATGCGCAATTGACACAAAAGTTCACCGTATCCACACGTCACGAAGTTAGCATTACATTCATTATTAAAAGGAGTTTAAGATTAAAAAGGCTTTTTCTACCAGACAATAAATTTAATTGTTAACCATGTCGTGGTCTTCACCCGCATTGTCTCTCAGAATCTGGTTCGTAACAACTTGCATCAGAAAAGATCTGTGTCCGAAATTCATCTGCAGCATGCTCAACAAAGCAGTTCCTAGTTGCTTCGAGACACTAACACAGAGGTTTAAGAAGTCAGTACTGAGGAGGGAGTTAAGAATGGCCTACTTAAGGAGGGAAGAGGTCGACCTGAAATTGAAGATTGTGCACGATGTGCTAGCAGGTAGGTTGTGCATGGTTGAGGACATTAATCATGAACATTTGGTGTCTTTCCAGTTTTCTAAAGACATTCACGCAATCTCAAGACTACTCATTTACAACGTTTAAGGGATAACTCCTCACGTCCCAGGGTCTTGAAGTTTAGCAGTCACGTATTCCATAAGATATTAAAAAACATTTCCTCGTTTAATCAGTTTGGCGCTTTTTATATCTCAGTTTGTTGAGACAAGGTTTAAATTTGCAATTTCACCCAGGGTCAAATCTTTCATATTCGCACTGTTAGGGGCACTGAGGTCATCTTGAGGAGGTTCAGGGTTGACAATTCAAACTTGTTGCGCGGCTTGATCCACAGTATCGTTTTTAAGTTCAGAGCCAATTCCATTAATCTTCATCCATACAGCTCAGCCATTTCTTATTTGAAGAGAGTGATCAGGGACAACGACCAATTTCTGCCCAAGGCGGGCAAGGGACATTACGTTGTTGTTCTAAATAGAGGAGATTATGTCTCAAAAGTCGTTCTTAAATGACAACCGAATCGTGGCCGTTGACTATAATCCTCTACCTGCTTTAGTCTCAAAGTTTAAAAAAGTTTTCGATCGATTTGCACCTGATATGTTAGATAATTATACACTTATATCCGATGAACCACATTGTGTCTCGTCTTTATGGTTTGCCTAAGGTACACAAGGAGGGTTGTCTTATTCGTCTAGTCGTTTCGTTCGTAGGTTGTCTCACGCACAAATTGTCTGGTTTCCTTTCGTCTTTCTTGATGTCCAATGTTAGTTTTGGGTCCCCGTACTCGATAAAAAATTCAGTTGCATTGGTCGAGAGACTTTGGGATGTCCCGGTCTATAGTGGTACAATTTTGATTTCTTTCGATGCTTACAATCTGTTTACTAGTGTCCCACTCTACCAGATACTTCTACTTTTAAGAAAGCTTCTTACATCTTCTTCACGCAGTAGGGAAGTTCAAGAGGCGCTTATTGGCTTAGTCAAAGTTGCCGAGAACAGAATTTATTTTCTTTCAATCATAGAACTTATGACCAAAAAGACGGTCTCATAATGAACGATCCACTCACTGTCTCGGTTGTATGCAGAGGGTTTTATTGCATTTTTCGAGAGATAATTCGTTTTACATGAGAGCAACTTCATCTGTGCATAGGTTAGCTGAACGATTTACACGTCAACATTAACTTCAACATGAAGTTGCAAGATAAGGAGTCCATTAGTTTGTTGGATCTGAAGTTAACAAGGAGAGGCAACTCAATTGAATTCGATATCTACAGGAAGCCGACAGAATCCGATCTTGTCACCATATGTCCCACAAGTTAGCGTCTATTAGATATTTGATAGTTAGGCTGTCGGGGACGAACTTTAATAACGAGCTCAATGTTATTAAACAACGAGCCGTAGACAACGATTATCCTGTCAAGTTGGTAGACAGACTAATAAGAAAAAAGAGCCGTCAGCTCTTGAGAGAAACAAGCTTCAGCCTTTCATCTGCTCAGTCTTAAAGTCTTTCAAACTTTCGCCTCACATATTGTGGCCCCATCACTGCTGCAGTTCTCGTGTCTCGAAGAGAGAAAACATTAGATTCGCAAAGTCCAAAGATACCGTTAAGAATATTCTAGTTCACAACGAAGATTACGATCCCAACCTTAAGTCAGCGGAATATTATCTCACTTATGGTGATCCCCAATGCAACACTGTGTATATAGGAAGAACAGGAAGAATTCTGGGTACCAGAGTCTCCGAACTTCTGAGAAGTAGAAATAACCCAGACGACATCGCTTCAGCTTTCGGCTGCCACTTGAGAGAAACAGGGGCCACACCTTTGACATGGAAATCAACGCCAGAATCCTTCATCCATCAAGTTTTGGCGCTGAACAATTCGTCTTGCTCGCTCCAACAGCAATGTCATTTTTGTCTGGTAATCTGAAGACAATAGATGAAAACTAAAACTTTGACAACATTCCATACAGCACATTTTCCGTAATAAATAAAAAAAAACTGAAATAGTAAGTATTAATTGCCAGATAGGCAACTTTTGTTGTATTCTTTCTGAATTTCGCTTGTTCATATGTTATCAGGGAGTTCTGCTTGGCTGTGTAGCCTACTCGCCTTTTATGTTGTGTTTGGCGCTTTGCTTTTAACTAGTTGATTGATTCGACTTTTTAACTTGTATTTGACTCCTTCAGAGTGGTGTCTGCGGGACTCAGTCCCGTTTTAAAAGAATACATAAAAATGCTGTTTAACTCCTGACTCTCTGTCAGTTTAGCTTTGTATGGCTGTTAGGGCTTGATTTTTTTATGTTTGTAAATGGAAGCCGGACACACAAGCTGGCATTGCTGCCTTTAGCAGAGAGAAGAGGGGGTGGAAGAAGTCAAAATAGTGGAAGTTTATAGAGAATTAGAACTAGAATGTAAAAATGTCAAGTTTTATATTGTTCGAGAATGTAGTTGTGTGTTGTTGAATATAATTGCGTAAACTAAACCCAAGGTGTCGTTAATTCGCAGGTAGACGCGAACTTTCGGCATTCTAAGAGCCCTTTCGGCATCAGAGGTTCTCTTGAGGCTACAAATTCTGGTAAATAAATTCAAAGTGGGTGATGCTGTACGTATAAGTAAAGCAAAAGCTCAATTTCAAAAGGTGTATACACCTCGCTGGTCAACAGAGTTACTCAAGATTGTTAGTGTTCATTTCACAAAACATATTTTCTTGAAGACATGCAGGGGAAGCCAATCAGTGGAGGGTTTTACGAGGAAGAACTACAAAAGACTAAACAAACAAACATCTATCTGGTTGAACGCATCTTGAGAAAGAAAGGCATGAAATTCAATCATAACTAGCAAGCTGTAACTTGCGATATGTTATTTTAACAAGCATTAAGTTTCGGCACTTTTCCGTTTTCCTATCACTCCGCACCAAACGATAGCTAAGTACTGAGAGCGAGAGCATTCAAGGTGGTTAGTGGCTGCCGGCTGGCGAGCTTCGACCTTTCATTCTGAAACCAAATGTACGAGGATTCATATTGGGATTCAAATCCTTTTTATTGCTTTTATTCTCGCTCAAACATATTCTAATTATTCTTAATTAAACCTCGCAGCCAAAAGCTGGCTGCCGTCCAACGAGATTCGATCTTTGATTTCTAATCCGGATGCAGGATTCTGTTTAAGCATCTAGGATTCATACGCGGATTCAAATCCCTTCTCTGAGTACTCAAGTACAGCGGGTACTTTTGATTGATCTTTCAGATATTTGGATTCGATTGCCCCATCACTACTTCAGACAAGAACCAGGATTCTAGCTCAAAAACAACAACGTTTAATATGTGCATGCGCCATCCATCATACTTGCAATTATTTAGTGATCAGATATATTTTAAAATTTTAACATCTTCTCACTATCAAATTCAGATCCGCTTTCTTGGATTGCGTCATCTGAGGTCACACCTCCTGTGATGCATATTTGCCGATCCCAATCAGTTACCATAGTCAAGTTCATAACTAGATTTGATTCGTTCCCACTTCAGCGCGAAAATTGAATGCAGCCGCTAAACTTACCTGACATTTGTATCTACATTTCCTACTTTTAGGTTAGAATGCATTTCGATTCAGAAAGTGGTCAAAATATTTTATCAGATACCTAGTCAATAAAATTGGTAGTACCATTATTGATTCATTTCGCAACCATTATTATGTAAAGATAGACCAACTTATTCGTTGTAAATTAACTTCATTCCTGTGTGATACTGAGATTGTTCAATTTCAGTTTTTATAATTATATTTAGACATATGGATGCAGAATCTATTCCCGTTTCACTGAGAACACCAATTCGATAATAAACACACAATATGATAACACGTTTCTTGTGGTGGATGTAGGGAGTGCTGATATTATTTCTTTTCTAGCAATAAACAATAGAACATAACTCAAACAAGTAGCCCTTCTTAATCTCGTGATGACATGTTTCAAACAGTAATGCATTTGATCACTATACGTCATAATCATTAAAAACATTACTGCTAAAGACACGCCAGGAGATTCATGAGTTTGCTTTTCGACGGTCACTACAACTTCCACCACAAGAAACATATTCTTAGTGCATGTGTGTAGTGTAATGTTTATAGTGATACGAGGAATATAGAATCAACAACTGAATCTAATATGGATGTTTAGAGCTGTGGGGCTGCTAAATCTTAGCAGAGGACAGCTCAGAAACATAACAGGTCTCTTGACGGGACACATGGCCGTCAAGAAACACCTTCATAAAATGGGGCGGTTCGAGGGGGACCTTGCATGTAGATTCTACGGCGGGGGGGAGGAATCAGCCCAGCAATGCTTGTGCGAGTGTAAAGCTCTGGACTGCAGAAGACAACTGATCTACGGTCAGTCTAGACCAGAGACAGAGCATTATAAAACTTCACTCTACCAATCGCTGTGCAGACTAGTTCAGGGCACAGTGATTTTGGAGTGAGTGGAGTAAAAAGACTAAGGGCATGCACAATAAACCCAAGGTTGCGGTGCTATCGGGGCGGCGAGGCCGCGGACGGGAGAGAAAAAAAACTGATGTTTCATCTTTATGAAACTTAAATCGTAACACAAAACAAAATACGGAATAATGATAACAATCAATAATCATCAATCTACTGAAATTGAAATGTCAACATCAACACCCGATACCCTTCGTATTTACTCGCAGACCGACGAAATTAGCCAATCATAAACCTCCAAAATCCAATGACATGCTGAACTGAGTGAGATCAGCAATTAGGCTCTTAGGATACTCTATCCATGCATTATATTTTTTCCCCACCCACGCGCCTGCGAAGCTGCTTCCGGTAGTGGGCTCCTTCTCGGGTATCTGTTATTTCAGAGGACAACGTTCAGTAACCTAACATATTCTTATGCCACATTCATTAAGAATTTATTTTTCATTGATCACCGAAACGACTCCCTTATTTGGCGGTTTACCTCGATTAACTTCAAATTTTAAATTTTTTAAAGTGATTTTTACACAAGGCATCATATTAAAAACACGCTACCGTTCTCTAATAAATTTTGTTGTAAGTTTAACAACAGTTTATTAACTGAATACTCTCGACTCAAAAGGCACATGAATCAAATAAGTCTGGCAGACCAAATACCATGTAGATTATTACAAGAAACGACAAACCTCACTCTATCCTAATGCGAGGGGCTAACAAGTTTGAGATTTCAGCAACTTGAAAAGGAAAACCAAAGGTTTCAATCTACGCGATGAAACCCATATTAAGGCTTTGGAATCTGAAAAAAAAACAGAGCTAGACAAGATGCTCAAAAGAATTGCGTGGAAGTGTCAGAATAGACCTCAAAGGACGCTGTAACGATGATCAAATGTCCAGCTTTCCCTAAATCTAAAGCTAAAGGTTAACAACAATGCAAACAATTTGTGCAGTGCGATAACTACTTGATCGATGTTCAAATGAAAGTCAATACAAATGACGAAATTATCTGGTTAACAGTTTAATACTGCGAAACCTAAAACCTGCAAAACCACAAACATATACACACTAAGTTTGTAAGCGCTATCTAACTTGCTTGAAATGAGCTGGCGTCTTTTTACAAAGAAAGTTCGTTACACTCAGCCAAACATGCCAGCCTTTATACATTTCTTTCACTAACGGATACACAACTTGTAAATCCTTACCAGCAGGCACATGTGAAGGCGTTTCTCCCACGCTGTACAGCTGCAAAATTCTGTTAGGGTTTCCTACCTGACGAAAACGATATACTGGTTGCTGTAAATTAGCTGTCATTCGAGTAAGATGGCGTAGATTTGGTTCTTGTTGGTCAACTGAAACAAAACAAATATCAGTAATTTTTAACAACAAAAAGTACCTAGAACTAACAATAAGTTACATACAGTAAGTCTCTGCTTAATGTCTTAGTTGGGAACCTACCAATTGCAACGTTAAGTGAAACGAGGTAAAACGAATAGTTAGGAATGAATATACTGTACATACATATCTACATGTTTCTGATAGCACAAGGATAGGAAAAAACAGTATTTATTTAGTATGTATTATGTACACGCCTACAGTCTACATTATGTTATGTACTCCTTTTTTACCTACAATTTGAGACTTTTTTTTTAGAATAACAACGTTATAACGAACCAGTTTCAACGTTAAACGATACATTTGCCTACAACAACCTGGGACGCTATAATGAAACAACGTTAAATGAGAGGACATTATGCAAGGACTTGCGGTATAATAATAATAATAATAATAATAATAATAATAATAATAATAATAATAATAATAATAATAATAATAATAATAATAATAATAATAATAATAATAATAATAATAATAATAATAATAATAATAATAATAATAATAATAATAATAATAATAATTTATTTACTGATAATATACAGTCTGGCCTTTAACAAACAATACAGCAACAATATAACATAATTAATATTGACATTTTTTTTTCTTCCACAATCAGCAAATAATAAAAAACCGACAAAGTCAGAGACTGTGTGTCGGTAAACTTCAACATACATTTGCCTACCTTGTAGGTGATTTTTTTTTTTTGTTCCCTCAGGGCTCGTCCGCGGCCTTGTCGCCCCGATAGCACCGCAACCCCTTGTAGGTGATTGAACAGAAATGTGTCCCGAACCAAACTCACATAGTGAACAAAATAATATTACCACCACATACACCCACACACAGAGAGCTACATATACACATTCGCAATCCTATACACTCGCATACGCTTTCTCTCTCTCTCTCTCTCTCTCTCTCTCTTACTCTCTCTCTTTTCTCTTAAACACACACACACACACATGCACACAAAATTTGCAAATCCTTCTATTACAATTTTCAAACCAACTGCTCGGCTTTTCAAAACGACACTCGACAATACCCAGTCTGATTTCTAACAACAAATAACAATATTAACACTGAAATTTTTTTTTCCACGGTTACCCGTTTCCCCTTTTTTTATACACCATCAGCAAATAATAACAAACCGACAAAAGTCAGAGACTGTGCGTCGGCAAAATTCAATATGGATTTGCCTACCTTGTAGGTGATTGAACAGAAATGCGTCCCGAAAACCAAACTCTCATAGTGAACAAAAAGAAATTACCGCCACACCCACCCACACAGAGAGAGCTACCTACACACATTCGCAACCCTATACACCCGCATATTCTCTCCCTCTCTCTCTCTTTCTCTTAAACACACACACACGCACACATATCCTACAAATCCTCCCATTACAACTACTAAACCAAATCAGCTGTTTTTCAAATCGACAATACTTTGCACTAATTTCCGTGGTATTGTAAGGAGCCAAGTTTTTACCCTGCTTCTGAAAACGATCTCCGATCTTAATTTTTTTATTTCTAGTGGTAGTATATTATACAACCTTGGCATAATAAAGGTATAATACCTCTGTCCCACCGTTTTATCCACTCTAGGAACCTTCATGTACTGTTCTCTTCGCCCTCCATACGTATGATCCACAATATCAAACTCACCCTTATGCTTATAATAATATGCCAAGGAAGAATATGAGTACAACTGTCTCATGTCTAACACATTGGCCTCTGCGAATAACAGATCACTGGGATACACCGAAGGTCTACCATATATAATTTTCAGGAATAGTTTGTGGATAACTTCCAAATGTTTAATATGGCTTGCCAGCATTCCTCCCCACGCCACGATTCCATATCGAAGCAGACTTTCCACTAGAGCAGAAAATATTATTTTTAGGTACTGCGTGTTGAGCAATTTTTTAAGTTACTTTACTTTACCAATGAGCCCCCTCAATTTGTTTACCAAATCTGCAGCATGAGAATCCCAGCGTAGGTGTCTGTCTACAGTAATGCCAAGATATTTAATGCCGTCGGCACTACAAACGATAAAACTCTGATCAACAACAAGAGGACCCATCTCTTCAGTTCTATAACTCGAGAACTGTATATATTTAGTTTTTTCGCAGTTGACAGCCATTTTTTTATCGTTGAAATATTTCCACACTCTCCTCATCCCAACCTCGGCCTCAATTTTCAGATCCTCCCAGTTTTTCGCAGAAAAGAATATGGCTGTATCATCAGCAAAGCTAATGATCTGTCCAGAGTTTTCAACCTGGTATAAATCACTTATATATATATGTTAAATAAAATTGGTCCCAAAACCGAGCCCTGTGGGATACCACACCTAATAACCGTGCTTTCACTTAAGACGCCTCCAACATTTGTGCACTGTTTTCTATTATGCAAATAGCTCTTCATTAAGGTCAAAGGAAGTCCCCTAAAACCCACCGATTCCAGCATTTGACAAAGAACCTCATGATCAATAGAATCAAATGCTTTCGATATATCCACAAAGACTACTAGTGCTGGCTCAGACCTATCAACAGACTCATATGCATATTTCATCAGCTTTGCTATAGCATCCTGGGTCGACCTTCCTTCTCTAAAGCCATATTAAAACTCAGAGAGTATACTGTTTTTTGACAGATAAGAGTTTACTTGCATTGCGATAACTTTTTCTATGATTTTTGTTATTACACTCAATAGAGATATTGGCCTATAGTTACTGATACGTCCTCTATTACCGCTCTTGAAAAGAGGCTTAATGACCGACACTTTAAAAATGTCTGGGAACAGACCCGTATCAGTGATTCTATTTATAATGTATACCATAACATCCACTACCTACTCTATTACTTTTTTAATAGTTATAACCGTCAACGAATCGATTCCTGGGGCTTTTCCCAATTTTAGGTCTTCTACAATTTTTCGGACTTCGGTTGCGTCGGTATTTGCCAAGAAAATCGTGTTCATCCGATGATGCCTGTTTACCCTTGATGTTTGGTTTATTTGCCTTTTGATGCCTCCCGCTAATTTACTCCCTACTTCAGTAAAATAAGTATTAAATGCGTCAGCAACCTCCTTTCTATCCCTCAAAATTAGCCCAGTATCTGTCTTAAACTCTTCCTCACACACGTCTCTACTTTTGCTTTGACCACTTAATTCCCGGACAGTTTTCCACAGCCCACTCGCACTTTAAGCCTGAAGTTTAATCCGCGTAATATAGTAATTTGCCTTTACATTTTTTATTAGGCGAGCCAAATAATTTCTATAACTGTTATAGTCACTACGTTTAACCTCATCAGTAGGATGCCTTAACATGTCATGGTACTTCCCGTTCTTGGTATCTACAGATTTTACCAGCCCTGCAGTGATCCAACTTGAACGTTTTTTGTCCTTGCATTTAATATTGCTGGAACAGTTGTTAACACTATTGACTAATTTTGCCATAAAATATTCTGCCGCAGTGTTGGTATTATTCGCAGTATATACTTCGGTCCATTGTTCATCTGCCAAAATTCGTTTTAACCTTTTGTGGTCGATAAAACTCCTAGATTGACTAACTATATTCTTGGGCGGTTTTTCTAAATTTACTGTCAACCATATCATGAAATGATCAGTTATGTGAGTCTGATAAATAAACGGCTTTACTTCCAAATCATGTGTCCTACATTTTATAAATATATGATCAATGCATGTTTTTGACAAACCCTGTACCCTTGTGTAATCATTAATCAGAGACTTAAACGAATTTGCGCAGAGTATGTTTAGGTATTCCTTACTTATGTCTGAACGAGCTGCAATGTCTATATTAACATCACCGAGATAAATGTGACAGTCATATTCATCACAACCATATGTGTTTATTGTTTCAGCTAACTGATTTACGTAAAACACATTCTATCCCAATCCAGCCCTCCATATTATATCAAACAATATTTTCCGAACCACTTTAGTAAATTCCGTTCGTAACCCTACAATACGCATTATGTGTATTACTATGATCAGAGGTATATAAAGTTTTGCCCAACGGAAACATTCCAACCACCTTATACATTATAGAAGAATAAAACCAAAAAACCTCTTTTATGTCAATATGAGTTTTAAGGGTGACCAAAATATTAGCTTGAAAATAATGTCCTTGATTTTGTAACTGATACGGATATTCAATATACTAAACCCGTTTAAATTGCAGAAGTTAAAGCCATACGTAGCGTTAAGGAATCAACTTTGAAGCCATACAACATATCACACAGCTTCATTAGCCATATTGTTAGGACAAACAAACTAAAAGTACTCAATTTCTTCAACAACATATGGCGCAAGCGTGATGATTAATGCAGCTATCATACCCTTTTTGAAAAAAGGAAAAATCCCGCGTACATAGGCAGCGACCGTTCAGGGCCACTCACTTATTTCCTAAGAAAAATAATGGAAAGAATGATCAGTTTACGCCTAACCTGGACTTTCGAATCAAGATTACTGACTTCTAAGCATCAGGTGGGATTCAGAAGGAACCACTCAACTCTTGACGCCTTGATCAACATAAAGACTTATATACAGGATGCGTTCCTGCAGGGCAAGTGTCTAGTGGCAATAATCTTTGACATAGAAAAAGCGTATGACATGACGTGGAGAAAGGAATGCTCAAACAACCTTACGACTCGGTATTCCGTGGTATACTTCCAAAGTTTGTGGCTAGTTTCTCGTCAGATCAGACATTCCAATTAAGAGTCGGTGACATACTATCATCCTCCAAACTTTAGAGAACGTTATTCCACAGGGATCCGTTCTAAGCGTGATGTTATTTTCTGTGGCAACTAACTTCATTGTGCAAAGCATATTACCTCATATAAGGACCGTCCTTTATGTAGCAGACTTGATTATCTTTCGAGAATGTTCTTCAGCAAATGAAATAAACGAGGGCTTGCAAGAAGATATCGTTATAGACAAAGGCAAGAGAGAGGTTACCGCTTTTCTAAGTATAAGACCAAGTGTATTCACTTCTGTGGTCGTAGGCTTCAGAACCTAGGCTGTCAATCCGAGAAGCTTACATTGATATCGGCGGTTTGCAAATGCTGTTAGGCATTTAATTTGACGAGAAATTTCACTGGTACAATCACATAGACGCGTTATTGATTCAATGTAGGAAAGACACTCATATAATGAAATGTATGGACGTTCCAGAGGACACTCACTAAGGTATCACATTATGAAGATGGGCAATGTGACAAGTGAAAACTGTAGATATTGCACTTAATCAGCAGAAACAACAGAACACTTGCAATGCTACTGCATGGCTCAGTTATACAAAAGGCTCAAATATCTTGAAGAGGTGGCCCTAACACCTCAGGGAATAGGTAAAATAGCCCCCAAGGAGATAGTGGACTACATAAAAGTCTAAACCTTTTGGGCAACTATTAGGAAAAAGAGTCATGCACAAAAGACTCATTGGGGTTGCATCTGAGAGGCCCAAGGCCTATACGACTAATTAAAGAATCTACAATCAATGTACATGGCAGGCGTAAGGTAGGGTACAGACAGAGAAATATTTTTAGAATTATATAAGTCTTTGATATTATCAAGGATCCAATATGCCGGTGTCGTGTATAGTTCTGCAAGGAGAACACACTGGAAGAACTGAACAGAGTGCTAATGATAGGTTTGAAGATAGTAACAGGTGCCCTTAGGACAAGTCCGTCTGCAGCTATTCAAAGTAAATCATCAATAATGCTTTTGGAGCTGGCAAGAGATCTCTAAACAATGAAATATTTCGTTAAAATCTAAGACATACCGAACTATCTAAATACTAATCAGTCAGTTGATGAAAGTGAATGTAGTACACAGACATAGACTACTGGTACAAACCGGGCTAGAATAAGATTTCAGAGTTTGCAGAAAAATACAACAATGCCACATATCAACCACTAACAATAAGGTAGTCTAGAATACCTCCGTGGTTAAGGATGCCACTAGCAATTAATAAAGTGCTGTCCACTCACAGAAAAAAACACAAATTCGTCCAAAATCTACTGGAAACTTTTCGATGAGAAAGCATCACTACTCAATAGCTATCTGTCGATATTCGCAGATTGGTCCTAACAGATACAGGGTTGGGTTGCGCAATGATAGGTGGCAGTCAAACATACTCTTGGGCCGTTCCAAACATCTATTCCATTTTCACAGCTGAACTTTAGGCAATTTGGCAAGCACTGCGCTTCTTCGAGTATTGTGGGATTGATTCTTGTGTTAGACGCACGGACTCCCTCAGCGCTCTAGAAGCTGTAGACAATATATTTAATCCGCATGAATTGGTTATAACAGTACTAGATTTCTTAGCATATATTTGAGTGACCAAGGTAATTAAATAAAGATGTCGTGGGTACCTTATCATATGGGGGTCGCAGGAAACGAACTCGCGGACAAAGCAACGAGATTGGTTGCAGAAAATGGGACGCAAAGGATGGTATACCGGCACCTCTAAACGATAACCTTACGGCAGCAAAAAGTCAAGTGGAAGAGATCGCAAAAACAGAGGGAATCACTATCAAGGGCATATGCATTTCATAAAAGATAATGATCAAAAATAGAAGTACCCATCATCCCTAAGTAGAAGAGATGATGTAACTTCGTGTCATCTACGTATGGGCCGTACAAATATATATATATATATATATATATATATATATATATATATATATATATATATATATATATATATATATATATATATATATATATATATATATATATATATATATATATATATATATATATATATATATATATATATATATATATATATATATATATATATATATATATATATATATATATATATATATATGTGTGTGTGTGTGTGTGTTTGTGTGTGTATCAGTAGCGGCTCGTCCTTAATGCATTGGGGGTGCGCAAGAAAAAAATTTTGAATGCAGCAAGTGCGTTATGACAGTGAATTTTTATTAAATGCTTCAAATTTGAATAACTCAATTTTCTAAAAATGAACAAAGTTGAATTTTAGTGTGCAGTAAGGTCCTTTACAAGGCAACATATCCACCAAATTTCATTAAAATAGTTTCGTAATTTTCGGAGAAAAAGATAAAAAGATTTTTTTAAAACAAAACTCAAAATTTTCTTGACTAACGAACTCATCGAAGCCATTAATAAAAGAAAGGCACTTGCCGAGTTTCATCGAAATCAGTTGCTTATTTTTTGAGTGATCGGTTGGATATATATATATATATATATATATATATATATATATATATATATATATATATATATATATATATATATATATATATATATATATATATATATATATATATATATAAACATATAAAAATTAAAACTGACCCCGGATATGGGTTCTACCTAAGGGTCCTAGTCCTACTGCGGAAGGATAAATCTTGTACAATTCAACCCTTCAATTGCTTTCTATCTCATAAGAGATACACCAGGCCTAGACCCATCACAATGAACAACCAAGTTATTCAAAATATTGAGTCCTTTCCACTTGTTGGCATTTCCGTCGATTGAAATCTCAATTGACACCAACATGTCACATAAATTGCAGAAGCGGCAGCTAAGAAATTAGGTTTCCTGTTCCTGGCTCGCAAATGCTTTTCACCAGTTAATCTCTATACCTTATATACTTCACAAATAAGGCCAAACCTCGAATACTGCTCTCACATCTGGGGTGCCGCTGCCGCTTCTACACTCGCTATCCTGAACTCCATTAAGAAGAGAGCTATGCGTCTCATCGGTGATCCTACCCTCACCGAAAGGCTGTCATCCCTTGCCCACCGACGTGCCGTTGGTGACCTCTCTCTCTCTCTCTCTCTTTCATAGATATCTGCACGGACACTGCTCAGAGGATGTCTCTTCCATAGTTCCTCCACCTGCTGCCCCCAACAGATCTACTAGGGTAACAGAGCGAATGCACCCTTTTACTGTCCAGGTCACCAGACATAGAACATCTTGTGTGTCCGGTTTTTTGTCCCGAGGACTTTCAAGTTGTGGAATTCCTTTCCGGCACATGTTTTTCCTTCTCCTCCGAACCTCAAAACCTTCAAGTCCAGAATTAACAAGTTGCCTTTTTTCTGCTTGTCGACACCCACGGTACTATAGTACTTAGACTGTAAGCCCTCGTGGTGTGTTGTTGAAATATTAAAAAAAAAGACCGAAAGACCAGCTTTCCCATAAATCTCAAGCATGACAACAATGCAAACAATTTATGCAGTGGGATTTCCATTTGATCAATGCTCAAATTGTAGTCAATACACATTACGAAATTATGTAGTTAACATTTATACACTGCAAAACTCAATGTCGTAAATTACACACATATACACATCAAGTTTTTAAACACTATCCATTTTTCCAAAGAAATTTAGTTACACTAAGCCAAACGTGCCAGCCCATATACATACCTTCCATTGACGGATGCGTGGCTGATATATACCCATTATTATTTTGAATTCGACTAATCTCTTCTGCATTGCGAAGTTGCAAAAAGTATTCATAGTTTGTCTCTGGACAATTGAGCGTTTGTGTGTGCTGAGGCCCGATGTTCACATTAAGTAGGTTTCCGTCAGTTTCTTGTAAGTTTCGTCCCATGTTATTAAACGAGGAACCTAAACCGTTTCGGATATGTTCTGTTTCGACTGAAAAAGAAAATTGGTAATTTAACAACAAAAAATGTGTAGAACCAACAGATTTGCATACAGTGTGGACCGGAGTTATGGAATAAAATTCATAATTCGAAGAAAAACGCTTGAACCCGTCAAATTTTTTTTTGTTTCACACCTTCTTGTGTTAGTTTGTAATTTTCACCTCCACTCCCTCCCGGCGATCCTAATGGAGGGGTATTTTATCTCCGAAATCTTTTGTACAAGGAGGAGCCATCATCATTTTCGTTTATAGGGGAAATCGACTCATACACCAGAACCGGAAACGTCCGTTGGGACTTCACCAGTGGCGTCTCCTGACCAAAAGGTTCAGGTGTGCGGTAACGAGTTGCTGTTAGTGGTGGTTTTAAAAATTATTAACACTAAATGTACATATATATATATATATATATATATATATATATATATATATATATATATATATATATATATATATATATATATATATATATATATATATATATATATATATATATATATATATTGTACCTATATGGGAATAATACGTAGATAAATAAGTTAATTTTCCACTGTAATTTGGTTATCTTATCTTTTTTATTTCTTGAGATACAAATTTTTTTCGAATTTTCCCGGAAAACCTCGTCCGATTTTCCTGACTAACAAACTTATCCAAGCCATGTACAGAAGGAAGGTACATGCCAAATTTTATCAACATCGGCCGATTATATTTTGAGTTATTGGATTGATACCTATGTATATATATATATATATATATATATATATATATATATATATATATATATATATATATATATATATATATAGTTTATTGTTATATAAATAGTACAAAGCATCTTACAAATAAGTCTAAACTTGTGGCAGCAAATGATGCAATTTTGACTAAATTTTAATCTAAATGTCAATTGTTCTTAAGTTCTGTCATCTGATTTCTAATCTCCAAAATTACCTCACCTCATTATGTACCATTACAATTTCTAGAAATATGGATGGTATTTGAAATCAATTTCTTCATTTTAATCAAAAATTTATATATTTTAAAACTTGACTCAAATTAAATTCTACATCTTTTTCAACAGAAACATTATTTATTTATATATATATATATATATATATATATATATATATATATATATATATATATATATATATATATATATATATATATATATATATATATATAAACATATAAAAATTGAAACTGACCCCGGATATGGGTTCTAGGGGTCCTAGTTCGCGATCATTTGCAAACAATTTTTCAAAATTCAAAAGTCGAGATCTCTCCATTAGTGAATTTTTTCTACGAAAATTTACTAAAATGTATTATAGTCTTTGAGTCTAGAATACTGTGGTCTCTGCAAGCACAGTCGTAATGTTTGTAAATAATGCTATCACAACGTTGGTTAGACCAGTCTTGAGCGCTATTTTTACCGCTCACTGCAGTGTTAAAATCAATGGTATTTTCCTCACTATTTTAAACACATGGGTGGGGGACTGTATTGTATACCAATACAGCTCTATCGACTGAAGTTGTTCGGAAATATTAACGCACACCTAACCCGAATTCATTCCCCGTTGCTATTGACCTACTCATATTATCTGAATGAAGACGTGTTACCTACTTCATTCCAAGTCACTATTAACCGACTATTTATGAAATCAATTAAGTAAATTAAATCGATTGTCATAAAATATGTAGTGTATTAAGACTAAGGGAAAAAGAAATAAAACATATTTAACTGTGCACATTTTAATTATATTTTAGGGTGTGCGGCGCACACCTAGCTCACTAGGAGAAATCGCCACTGGACTTCACCGGCCCCTTGTAAGGGGTGGTACCTCCTCGGGCGTGAAAAAATCCTTTACTATCACGTAAAGGAAAAGTCCACTACCACCTAACTAACTATACTTTTTAGCAAATTTTCGTAGAGAAAAATCGTTAATGAGGAGACCGCGACTTTTAAATTTTTAAAATATTTCTTCAAATGAGCTCAAACCAGACCCCTAGGATCCATATCCGGGCTTAGTTTCAGTTTTTATCTGTTTTCATATATACCGAGTGGCACATTTCTATGGTAAAGCTCAATATAATTGTTATTATACAAGGTACGAGAAAAAGTTGTAAACGCTAATTATAGCGCGTCTTGAGCTGCGTCTTATAAAATTATTTTGACATTCACAGAGTGGCCCATAAGTCGTTAGTGCTACCTACTTTTTTTTTCGTACACCCTTATATTATTGCATTTTTGAATTTTTTATCGAAATATGATGCAAGTGGGTTTTAGTAGCAAATTTTCATTAAATGATTCAAATTTGTATAAATCAATTTGCTGTTAACCCAAGGTTTGTTGGCTAAGAAACCAGTTTTCTGGGAAATTTTTAGTTTATTTTCGAAAAATTTTGGTACATTTTCAAACAATAGGTTATTTTGATAAAATGTGGTACATTGTTTCTACTATATGGGTTAGAACATTAACCAGATACGCCTGCTTGCATTAGAGAAACATATTTGCAATTAAAAACATTTTAATGAAAATTCAGTATCATAACGCACTTGCTGCGTCCAGACTTTTTATTGTGTTGTAGATAAGCGTTTTTATTCAAGATATTCTTTACCTGGAACTGATGTGTATTTTGATGACGACTTCCAACTAAATTATTTATCACTGCTGTCTGATACTGATTATTAGTTCCAAGAATCATAAAAATGTAATCGTTGAACTGCATAACTGTGGCTAGCTTTTAATTTAATTCAACGCAAATCTGCTGACTATTATATAACAGCATACTGTAGAAAGCTTCGATTATTACACCTGTAAAATGGCAATTTTGCACTTGTCTTTAATCAAAACAAACACGCTGTTGTGTGGGATAATATCGCAAGAGTAGATATAATATTTCGGCTTATACAAGGCATGAGAAATTTCTAGACTGAACTGACTTCTAGTTTCGAGACAAAAAAGGTGCTAATTATTGGTTATTATTAAATTAAATGAAACAGCGTCGGTGGTCCACGGGTAAGAACTTGTGCCGCTCGACCCAAGGGTCCCAGGCTTAATTCCCAGCGGAAGTGTCAAATTATTCAGTACGTACAGTAAATTAACATTAACCAAGGTTGTAAAATTGTATTTGAGCGTTAAATGTATGCACGTTCCAACTTTTTGAGGAGGCTTAAACCGTCGGTCCCCTGTACCATGCGATGATGGGCGCATTAAATATCCCTACCCCTTTTACAAAAATTAAGGGATTCGGCAAAATTTCCAGGGTAGTGAGATGAAATTGCTCCCTAGCGTCGGTGATACTCCACAGTTGCGGAAATAGACGGACGTTAAAGAAACACAAATACAAAATAAATTAAATAAAAGACACAGGTTACATTCGACATTGCCAAGAACTGAATATCTATTGGCCTTTCTCCTATTTTCTACCATGGGTGTAACTGTGGCAGAAGATATTTGCTGACACTTACAGGTTTGCAATATTGAAATATAGTTCTCATGCCTGAGGTGCTGCCCCAAAGCCAACCTTGTCCCACCTATATTCAGAAACGAGCTCTTCGTCTTATAGGAGATTGATCTATCACAGTCAATCTTACTTCTCTCGACCACAGGAGAAATGTTGGAGATCTCTGCGTCTTCTATCGATACTACCATCGACATTGCTCCTTGGAAATTGCTTCTTTAGCTTCTCCGCTTACGACTTTTTATCGACAAACCTGTTTTAGTTTAAAAGCATATGCTTTTAGTGTTAGCAGTGGTAGTAGTAGTAGTAGTAGTAGTAGTAGTAGTAGCAATAGTGGGAAGGCTAGCGCCAGGCAAGCAGGCCACATCGGGCCCGTTTGCGCTACTCCTCCTCGAAATAAAGGTCATGGCGGTTTTCCATTGGACGGAACTTACTTGGCGCCTCTGTAGAATCCTCGAGCCAAACAATTCTGTTCGGCGACTCCCAGAAGCCTCACATTCACACAGGTAGTGATGTAAGATGTTTATTTAGTCTCGCCGAACTCCTGGAAAATGGGATCCCTCTCGACACCGACAAATGTAAGGTGACTTCTGAGAGTGCACCCAATGATGCGGCGACACGCAGACCGACTTTTACCAAGAAGCCAGATAGTCTTGTTTCTATCCGGCCTCTTCACGAAGTCCATCGCTTATCTACAGCCACTGACCGACCTACCGTGCTTCTCCATGGCCTCCTCAGTCATTATCTATTTAGAACGTCAGAGACCACCTTCCTACTTATGCCCATAGCAGGCTCCGGACCACAGAACGGCCGCCCGGAATCAAGCCTTGCGAGTTCATTCCCTGCCACGCTACACTGTCCCGGAACCCACATAAGTTGTACCTTCTTTATCCTAGACAGCCCCGCAAGATTGTGAGCGGAGCCCTGAACAAGCATTGATCTAATTTTGTATGCAAAGACCGCCTGGAGGGCCGCCTGGCTATCCCAGCCAATTTATACGCATTTATCGAGGCTCATTCTCACATATTGTCGAGTAACTACAGGCAGGATGGCGTATACCTACGTTTTTTTAGCAGACCACGAGGGCTCACAGCCTCAATAATATCGTACAGTGGGTGTCAATAAGGAGAAAAGAGGCAACTTGTTAATTTTAGACTTGAAGGTTTGGAGGTTCGGAGGAGAAGGAAAAACATGTGCCGGCAAGGATTCCACAACTTGGAAGTCCTCGGGATAAAAGAGCGGACATAACAAGATGTTGTATGTCTGGTGACCTGGATAGTAAAAGGGTGCATTCGCTCTGTGGGCCTGGTAGAGCTGTTGGGGGCAGCAGGTGGGGGAACTATGGAGGAAAGCTCCTCTGAGCAGTGCCCGTGCAGATATCTATAAGAGAGAGAGAGAGAGAGAGAGAGAGAGAGAGAGAGAGAGAGAGAGAGAGAGAGAGAGAGAGAGAGAGAGGTCACCAACGGCACGTCGGTGGGCAAAGGATGTCAGCCTTTGGGTGAGGGTAGGGTCACCGATGAGACGTAACGCTCTCTTTTGAATGCAGTCCAGGATAGCGAGTGTAGAAGCGGCAGCTGCACCCCAGATGTGGGAGCAGTATTCGAAGTTTGGCCTTATTTGTAAAGTATATAAGGTATAGAGATTAGCTGGTGAAAAGTATTTGCGAGCCCGGAGGAGGAAATCTAATTTCTTAGCAGCCGCTTCTGCAATTGATGTGAAATGTTGGTGCCAATTAAGATTTCGATCCACAGAAATGCCAACAAGAGAAAAGGACTCATTACTTTGAATAACTTGGTTGTTCATTGTGATGGGTCTAGGGCTGGTGTATCTCCTATGAGAAATAAGCGGCAGCTGCACCCCAGATGTGGGAGCAGTATTCGAGGTTTGGCCTTATTTGTGAAGTATATTAGGTATAGAGATTAGCTGGTGAAAAGTATTTGCGAGCCCGGAAGAGGAAATCTAATTTCTTAGCAGCCGCTTCTGCAATTGATGTGACATGTTGGTGCCAATTAAGATTTCGATCCACAGAAATGCCAACAACAGAAAAGGGCTCATTACTTTAAATAACTTGGTTGTTCATTGTGATGGGTCTAGGGCTGGTGTATCTCTTATGAGAAAGAAAGCAAGACTGAGATTTGGTGGGGTTGAATTGTACAAGATTTCTACTTCCCCAGTCTAATATTTTTTGGAGATCCACGGAGACAGAACCCTCCATGAGTCTGCGATCCTCATCTAATTGGGCTAAAGAGACAGGCTTAGAATATTGTATATTTGAGTGGAGGGTGCTGTCGTCCGCGTAACTGTGAACTGGGTTGGATGTGCTAGAGAGGAGGTCATTGATGTGGAGAAGAAACAAAGTAGGGGCTAAAGCTGAACCTTAAGGAACTCCTGCATTAATTGGATACAGTTTAGAGGAATGGCCATCCACAACAACAGAAATGCTCCTGTTGGAGAGAAAATTTGCTGTCCAGCTACAAAGTTTTGGTGGTAGGCCATAGGCCGGAAGTTTATTAAGCAGCGCTGCGTGCCACTGGTCGAATGCTTTGAATATGTCTAGAGCAACAATCTGGGATTCACCGTGTAGTTCCATAGACTTGTTCCAAGAATGGGTGACAAAGGAAAGAAGGCCGGCAGTCGATCTGTGCTGACGGAATCCATACTGCCTGTCGTGGATTAGACTGTGTTTTTCAAGAAATTTTAGTAATTCGGTGTTTATATACTTTTACATCACTTTAGAGACGACTGAAAGGAGAGAAATAGACCTGTAGTTGCTAGGAAGCGCTTTGGATCCTTTCTTGGGGATGGGTTGTACTCGCGCAGTTTTCCAGTTACTAGGGAATATGCCTTTATTGTAAGATATCTGAAACACACGAGTCAGGACAGGAGCAAGTTTTGGTGCGCATTTTTTGAGAACAATTGCTGGGATCTCGTCAAGGCCAGAGGCTTTCCTG
Source organism: Tillus elongatus (assembly GCA_964006375.1). Classification (NCBI taxonomy): domain Eukaryota; kingdom Metazoa; phylum Arthropoda; class Insecta; order Coleoptera; family Cleridae; genus Tillus; species Tillus elongatus. Next base: position 113,564,730 of record OZ023269.1, on the reverse strand, counting down.
ATATTAGGAGACGAGAGCATCTTTCGTACCTTTTAGTTTTGAAAATGATATCCGTCATGTTATGCGCGATATTGGGGACTGTTGGTGGTTGAACATTTGGAGGTGGGTTGAGAGTAGAATTGCCGGCGAACAACGAAGCAAAAAGTTCAGCCTTGCCCAGGGCGGTAGAAACAATTTCATCCCCTGAGACAAGAGGTGGGAACGTGCTTTTGCAGAAATTATTCCCAATAGATTTAGCAAGAGTCCAGAAGGGTTTGTCGACGTTGGAACTTAAAAGGACTTTGTTTTTGATGTGGTTATTAAACGAGTTTTTTGCCTCAGAAAAAAATGCGGACATAGCGGTTTCTTGCGTCGTTAAATGCTTGACGATTTTCTTGACTGGGATTGTGTAGAAGCGTTTTGTGAGCTTTGGCCTTTTCAAGTCTGGCCTTGTCACAGGATTTAGAGAACCAGGGCTTTTAAATGGCTGAAGAGGTTTTCTGTGTACGTGGAATAAATAATTCCTTGCCAGTTTGGATAATTTTGGTGACGTTTTGTGAGATATCAGAGCGGTCAGGATGAGAGAAGCAGACAGACGCCCATGGAAATGAGGAAAAGTAATCCCGCATTTCGTCCCAGTTTGCGGAGTTGTAGTTCCAAACGATACGTGGGTGTGATGACTGTGTGACCTCGGGTTGCATTGCGCAGAAAGCAGTGACCATGCCGTGGTCTGAGCGACCAAGGGGGGCGGTGACTGATATATTATAGCATTCAGGTTTTGTAGTAAGAAGGAGATCCAAGGGATTTGAGCTGTGTGTTGGGATACGAGGAAAGTAAGTAGGTTGCTGAATCATATTGTCTAAAGAATTGCTGACTGCAAAGTCCTCCGCTGCTCTCCCTTGTGGATCGGTTTTTGAAGATCCTAGCCATTCGTTATTATGGACATTGAAGTCACCAAGGATAGTGACCTCGGAGAAAGGATGTTCAGAAATCAGATTGGTTTTTCAGAAAGGTAGTCAAAGAGCTGGACAAAGTTGTTGTCAGAAGGTGACCGGTAAATGCAAAAGATGAATTTAGTTGGAGCCCTGAGAAAGAGTTTTATCCATAGTATGTCTTTTCTTCCAGCTTCTAAGTTGGGGAGTCTGGTGCAGGGTAGATTGCTACGGACGTATGCGCACACGCCTCCATGCAATCTAAAGGAAGTAAGGAGCTCATACCCCGGGAAATTAAGGTGATTAGTGGCTGTTTTGGCACTGATTTGGGTTTTGGTGAGGAAGGGGAGTTGGGGCCTGTCAGCCTGGAGGAAATGGTGGACGGAGTTCAGGTTAGAATTTAGGCCACATATATTCGAAAAGGATATGTTAAATCTTGATATTGGCGCCCCCTGTACACCCCTCTCCGGGAGATCTGAATGGAGGGGTATTTTACCTCCGGAATCTTTTGTACAAGGAGGAGCCATCATCATTTTTGCTTATAAGGGAAACCGACTCATACACCAGAACCGGAAACGTCCGTTGGGACTTTACCGACCCCTTGATGTATGGGGTGGTACCTCCTCGGGCGTGAAAAAATCATTTACTATTACGTAAAGGAAAATTCCACTATCACCTGCTATGGATTGGATTGGATCAGTGTCTACCCCTTTAAAATAAGATTAATAAAGGGACTATCAATTGTCCAATAGTTATGCTTGTCGACATAGTAGGAGGATACAAAACATCATTTTGCATCCATGCCTATTGTCGGTGTGTGTATCACACCGATAACTCAAACAATAATGGGCATGGACCTTTCTTTTGTAAATGGCTTAGATAAGTACGTTAGTCAGGAAAATCGGACGAGGTTTTCCGGGAAAATTTTGAGTTTCCATTCGAAAAAATTTTTTATCTCAAAAAATAAAAAAGGTATGATAACCAAATTTGATAGGTAGGATTACGATATAAAAATTAAACTACACACCAAAATTTATATTTCTATGTTACAAGAAAAAAAGTTATCATAAAATATTTGGTGCCAGATCATTTCTGTGAAAATTCACTACCATAACGCACTTGCTGCGTGTAGGCTTTTAAATCATAATATTTTAATGCCAAGTATCTACTGCCGCTCTGTGTACTATTACTTTTAGGAAACTGTAGATCAACGTTGAAGAAACAAAATACATACCAACCTACATATTGCAATTACATTATTTCTCACTCTAACCTGCGTATGTCACCTTGAAGATTTCCTCCCTCCAAAAATTCAAGTAAAAAAATAAGGGGCGTAATAATAAACTTGTGAGAAATTAAATAAGTACCTAGTCTGTAATCAATATTTCATTATTCATTACAAATGTCTGCTGACATCAACGCCCATTTAATCTTATCTATATGAATGCTTCTGTTGTATTCATTGGTATTTTGTTTCCAAAGCGTCGGCGAGAGATAACGCTGGTGCGATTGCAAATGGTTTGTTTTTTACTTTGTTGATTCACTACCGGATGCAGATATATCTTGATAAAATTCAAACCGCTATGCACTGTTTTAAAATTAAGTACCTAGTATATTATGAAAAAGTCTGGACGCAGCAAGTGCGTTATGGCAGTGAATTTTCATTAAAATGTTTTTAATAGCAAATATGTTTTTTTTTCAGAAAGCAGGCATCGAATTTGATTACCAGTATAACATATATAGTAAAAACAATGTGCCATGTTTCATCAAAATAACTTTATTGTTTGAAAACGTACAAAAATTTCCGAAAGTAAACTTGAAGTGTAACCGAAAAAATCCGTTTCTTGGTCAACCTTATAGGTTAATAGCAAATTGAGCTTTTCAAATATGAAGCATTTAATCAAAATTCGCTACCGTAACGCACTTGCTGCGTACAGAATTTCTTTACTCACAAACATGCATTATATTTCGATGGAAAATGCAAAAACATAAGGCGTTTTCGACTAAAAAAAATTATTTGTATCACCAACGACTTATGGGACATCCTGTGATTGTAGAAATATTTTTTTAAGATGTAGCTCAAGACACCCTATAATTAATGTATACATTTTTTTTCATATCTTGTAGAATAACGTATATATTGAACTTTATTGATTTTTTTACGAAAATTCGACAAAAGTTATATACCATTAAACGATAAACTCTATAGCTAAGACTACTGCCAAGCATCAGAGAAGGTCTATTTGAAATGAATTATCTGGAAACATTTTAGTAAAATGAAGGACAATGACGGTTGAAACTAAGACTTCAGGGTTTGTAAAACATTCTTCTTGAGACATTTTCTTTCCATAGCCCGTATTAGATTCAAGTTCTTTGCCCAAATGTTGCGAATTTTGACGTTTTAAATTGACACTTTGACGTTTTGAGGAAAACCCCAATTTATTTTTCTTCAAATGCCCATAACTTTTTGTCTTTTGACCTACAGCGCTAAATTTTGGTAGGTAATTTATAGCGATATAAAATGATGTATCAAATTTGGTTGCCCTTACTTTGTTATTTCCGGAGATATGAATTTTTTTCTAAAGAAAACACAAAAATTTCCGGGAAAACCTCGTCCGATTTTCCTGGATAACGAACTTATCCAAGCCACTTACAAAAGGAAAATATTCACCAAATTTTGTCAAAATCGGCCCATTATTTTTTGAGTTCTCGGTGTGATATATATATATATATATATATATATATATATATATATATATATATATATATATATATATATATATATATATATATATATATATATATATATATAACATATAAAAATCGAAACTGACCCCGGATATGTGTTGTAGGGGGCCTAATTAGCGCTTATTTGAAGAAAATTTTTCAAAATTCAAAAGTCAGGATCTCCTCGTCTGAATTTTTTTTAAAGAAAATTCACTAAAAGTCTGGACGCAGCAAGTGCGTTATGGTAGTGAATTTTCGTAAAAATGTTTTTAAATATGTCTTGTTTTTAAAAGGACATTTGGTTGGCCGTATAACCTATATAGTGCTAACAATGTACCATATTTCATTAAAATAGCTTTGTTGTTTCAAAAAGTACAAACATTTTCCGAAAATCAACTTAAAATGTTCCAGAAAAAACTGTCCGATTTTCCTGGCGAACACACCCCTTCAAGCTATTAACGCACCTGCCAAGAGATAATTATTCACAAACAGCTTTAGAACCAAAATCGAAAAAAAAATACAAAAATTTGCAAAAATTTCTTTTATAAAAAATCACCATTTATTTTTACAGGAATTGCCTTCAGTACTCTTACACTAAATTATGTTGTTCACAAAAATCCGACAAATATTTTTTTAACAATAACTTACTAACTATTTATTATTAATTACTATTATATCCACAAAAAAAAAAATTACACAAAATTATTTCTACGGAAACTAAAAACATTTTTGCGAAAACTTTTCTAATTCAGCCACTATTTAAGAGCGGCCCTGTATGCGACATCTCGATTTTTTCGACCAGTAATACAAACAAAAAGCTCTCCGAATGTGACATTTCCATGAGGCTCCGCTATCTATTAGTATTAAACGCCCTATCACAATTTGTGATACGTGTGGTACGATGAATGATATATATTTTTTTTTACCTTACAAACATTCATTATAATTCGATGGAAACTACAAAAATGCAATAAGATAAGAGCTGTTCTGTTAAAAAAATAAAGTGTGTATCACCAACGACTTATGCGCCAGCCTGTGATTGTAGGTTTATAAGATGCACTCAAAACACTCTATAATTAACGTATATAATTTTTTCTCATATCTTGTATAATAACGGATATATTGAGCTTTACTGTAGAAATGCGTCACCCTGTATATGTGGAAACAGACAAAAATTGAAACTGACCGCATATATGGGTTTTAGGGGTTCTAGTTCGCGCTTATTTGAAGAAATCTTTTTAAAATTCATAAGTCGCGGAATTCTCAATAACGAATTTTTTCTACGAAAATTTGCTAACATATAGACTATTAAACCATAAACTCCTGCCAAAGTATCAGAGAGAGGATCTATTTGAAATGTATTTTCCGAAAATATTTTAATAAAATGAAGGACAATGATCGTTTAAGCTGAAACTTAAGGCTTTGTGAAACACACTTATTACGACATTTTCAAAGAACCTCGGTGGTTCAGGGGTAAGAACGTGTGCCTCTGAACCGAAACTGTAACATTAACATCAACCGAGGTTCTGGCACTGTATTTGAGCAAGTTGAATGTCTGCACGTTCTGCCCTTCGGAGGGGGCGTAAAACCGTCGGTCCCGTATCCATGCGATGTTGGGCATGTTAAAGATCCCTACCCTCCTTACAGAAAGGCAGGGATTCGGCAAAATTTCCAGGGCAGTGAGGTGAAACTGCTTCATGGCGTCGGTGATTGGCCATAGGCGCGGAAATGGGCCGACGTTAAAGAAACAAAACACACACACACGACATTTTCTATACACAATTCGTATTTGTTTCAGATTTGTTGTCTGAAAATTGCAAATTCTGACGTTTCAATTCGCGGCTTTGACGTTTTAAGAAGAAAAATTATACAATTTTCAAAATATTTTTTTTGACACTTCTTGACCTTTTTGCGTCAAGAAAACATAACCATTGTATGTAATATTCAATTGGTTTGGTTAGTCACACAAAATATTTTGTTGCTGTGCTGTCCTCAGATCGCCAGTGGCAGCGAAAATATTTTTCTTTAAATGCCTATAACTTTTTTTATTTTAACTAAGAGATCTGAATTTTGGCATGTAAGGTAAGTTTAATAGTATAAACGGATGTGCTAAATTTGGTTGTCAAAGCTTTGTTATTTTTGGAGATACAAAAATGTTCCGAAAGGAAACCCAAAATTTTTCCGGAAAAATTCGTTCGATTTTCCTGGTTAACGAACTTGTCCAAGCCACTTACAAAAGGAAGGTACGCGCCAAATTTTATCAATTTTATCAAAATCGTACCATTATCTTTTGAGTTATCGGTAGGTGGCGCATTGAAAACGAAACATACCGATTTGCGTCCAGAGATTTTTTTTTAAGAAACGCTGAAACCGTTTCCCTACAGGATAGGGGAACGCCGAGGTCCCTAATAAGCTGGGTGGCGAGCATGCTGGACGAGAGGAGAGTTTCGCTGACCTTGAGGGGCCGGGGGCTGGACGTTGGGGTGACGGGCGGATGTCCTCAGGGCAGCTGCCTCTCGCCGCATCTATGGTGTCTGGTCATGGACGGCCTCTTGGAGCGGCTCTCCGAGAACGGGTTCTATGCCCAGGCATACGCTGATGATGGGCTCCTCTTAGTCACCGGCAAATTCCTCGGCGTCGTCTGTGAGTGCATGCAAGCTGCCTGTAGCATAATCGAAATGTGGTGTGGTGAGCTGGGACTCTCCGTAAACCCGGCGAAGACGGAGATAATCATATTTACCCAGAAGAGGAATGTAGAGGAGTTTAGGGCGCCCGTGATGTTTGGAAAACCTTTAGTTTTAGTGCGAGAGGTCAAATATCTGGGGGTGATCCTGGACCCCAAACTAACATGGGCGTCGCAAATAGAACGAGTAGTGCAGTAGGTAGTAGCGGCCCTCTGGCAGCTGCGTCGAGTGATAGGGAGGACCTGGGGACTTAATCCTCGGATCCTTCATTGGATCTACACTGCGATCGTCAGGCCGAGAATCCTCTATGGGGCGTTGGTCTGGTGGTGTGGTGTGAACCAAACTACCGGCAGGAAGGTGGCCAAACTCCAAAGGCTGGCAATCCTGTGTATCACAGGCGCTATTAGCACGACACCCCCAGCCGCGCTAGAGGTCCTGTTGATGCTGCCACCGCTTCCCATCTGTATCAGAAGGGAGGCTATGACTCAGGAAACTGGTGCGGAGAGGGAGCAATAATAGGGCATGCAAGATTCGCCAAGGAGGTGGAAAAGGAAATTCCGATTTCCGCCATAAAGTTGCGGGATGCCGAGGACGATATTAGGTTGACTAGTCCATACACCCTCAGGACCCCCAGTAGGGAGTAGTGGAAGGAAAATGTGGTTGCATTCCAGCCCGCAAGCTTGGTCTGTTTCACCGAAGGATCGCGGCTGGAGGACCAACAATCCTCCGGGGCAGGAATATACATCGAGGGCCTGGAGGTGCGCGAGAGCTATGCTCTTGGCGCATATACCACGGCATTCCAAACAGATGTGTATGCTATCCTGTCTGTGGCCAATCGACAGGATGTGAAGAGGAGTCCCGAGAAATGTGTGTACATCTGCTCGGATAGCCAGGCGGTCCTCCGGGTGTCTGCGCGGCCAGAATCAGGTCAACACTAGTTCAGGAGTGCGCTGACGCCCTCAGAGGACTAGCCAAGACAAAGGGGGTATAATTGGTGTGGGTTCCGGAACACTGTCGCGTAGCGGGGAATGAGGTGGCAAGATATCGCAAGGCTTGGTTCCCGGCGGCCGTTCTGTGGCCCGGAGCCTGCGATAGGTATAAGTAGGAAGACGGTCTCTGTCGCCTTGGACAGGTGGACCGAAGAAGCAATGGAGAGGCACTGGGGGTCGGTTGGTGGCTGCAGGCAGGCGAGGGACTTCGTGGAGGGGCCGGACAGAGATAAAGCTGTCTGGCTACTCGGAAGGAGTCGACCTACGCTTCGCCGTATCCTTGGAGTGCTGACAGGCCACTGCGCCCTTAGAAGACACCTCACATTGATAGGCATAGAGAGTGATCCCATTTGCCAGGAATGCGGCGAGGATGAAGAAACGTCCTACCACTACCTGTGTGAATGCGAGGCTTTTGGGAGTCTTCGAGCACAATTGTTCGGATCGAGGACTCTGCAGAGGAATCAGGTAAGTACCGTCCAATTGACGACCGACACGGCCTTCATCTCGAGTTCGAGGCGGTTTGGCAACGGAACCGAGGGATGGTAGAGCATGGTTGCTGGGGTTGGCAAAAAGGGCCCATTGTGGCCTACTTGCTTGGCGTTGGCCTCCCCACCACTGCTACTGCTACTATTAAAGAGAATTTAACGCCCTTTAAAAAAAGTATCACTCGACCCTATCTTCCACTTAAAATTTTAAGGGTGAGTCCCACCTTCGCTACGGCGTTGAAGTTGAGGTGTTAAAATTGGTCCTAAAAAGTATCCCTCTTGAATATGAAATGACGTGTTTGAGCGATTTTCAGAAAAATTTACATGGATGAAGATATATGTATTTATGCATGTGTGTATGTACTAAAACGACAGGGCTGAAACTAAAGATGACCAATTGCAAAAAGGAGATCGATTAGCCCTATACCACACCAATGCCTTTCCAGTTTAAAGTTCACTAAATAAGCTATATATTCCTTTCTAACATTTCTAGCAGGCTTAAGCTCTTCAATAGTTTCCAAAGGAAACTTTAGTACCTTCACCGACAAATTTTGTATTGTTCGAATTCGAAAGAGGAATGCTCCGAGACTAAAAAGTATTTACAAACATGACTGGAGAAGCAGCAGCAACATTTATGCAATCCAAACTCTCATCTGAAGACACACAAGAATTGTCTTCTTTTATAGAAGTATTTGCTTCAATATCAGTTAACTCTAAAAATGGTGATTCTAGGTCCTGCAAAGAAATGTACGAACCTTTGGCTTCAAAGTAGACTGTAATTGCAAAGATGAAACAATGAAATGATTTGTTTTAACTTCCTTTTCACTGCCAACAGGTTTAGAATGATCAACTCTGCCAAAACAATGCAATAATTTGCTAATGATTTATAGATAGCTCGAACTACTCTCGGAGTCCTGAAAGTTATCTAACAAGGCTGCAACCTTAAGATTTTTTTCGTCTAAATAAGCCGATCTTCTTCAAAAGTGAAAGGATGTATTGGATATTTTAGTTCGGATTTACCCTCCAACCTAAGACAAGCCTTAAACTGTTTTCTTATTACCAAAACATTTTCTTAATCCTGCAATCCACAGGATGTAAGCTCATACTAAATTTTACTGCTTTCTAATATATAAACCTTCAAATTACCCTCCATTTCCAACAATTACGGGAAAAAATACAGCAAAAACTGACTTCAATAATCGTCCCCTCCTTCTAAAAAAACCATAAGCAAATACGGCAGCCTGAAATAAATAATTACGTAAATCCGAGAGGAGTTAAATAAATAGCTACCCCAAAGAAAGAAAAAATGACCCAAGGTGCATTAAAAATTACACTTAAAAGTGCTAAGAATATGAAAGTCTTGGCTTGCATTAACAGTTTGCCTTGGACATGCTCGTGTTTGCTCTGCATTTTATGCAGCACCTATACTTAAAAATCAAAAAAAAAAGTAATAATTATTGCTTAGAATGAACATTGGTCCATATACCTAAAAGTTAACAACTTTAGCTCTTTGCATAGCTCAAGTACAACTACAGTTAAAATAACGCTAAGATATGCATGCGGAGCTGCTTCTAGAAAATTCGTATCTATTGTCGATTCGAACCAGAATGCGGTCCGCTTTATAAAATATCAGGAGAAACGTAGAGTAGAGGAATAGCGGAATAGGTGCAAAATATGGAACACCGATTAATTTCCAAAACTGTTGGCGCCATCTGCTAACTGAAGACTGAAACACGTGTATTTTTGCACTGCGAAGTCTTTAATTACGTTTTGTACTGATGTACCACATTTTATTTGTTTTTGTTTCTTGGTTAACTCAAAGGCCTGATTATGTTTTGTTAAATTAAACGCTGATTTTAGTAACACTTAACGTTTAATAACAACTGTAAACTTATACAAAATTACTTATTTGGTATGCTTTAGAGTCTATAAGAACTCAACAAAATGAGTAGTGATTATGTTAGCACAAGCTTGTTGTTTGTTTCGAGTCTATAGAAAAATTAAGTTAAATAAATATTGAATTTTCCTACGCTATATAAATATACCCGAGAGATGTTAGCATACTTATGGTTAATTTTAAGCAGAAAATGACTCAGAATACAGGCATTGTTCATATTGTTCAGTTCATATTATTCATATGAAATGTACGTTTTTTTCAAGTAAATAATATCAAAAATGAGATACGAGGGCCGGTCAATAAAAAGGTAAAGGTAAGATGCTTACTAGCAATTAGGCCATTGCTGACCCTTTTTGTTCATCTAAACTAACCTACCCTCCACCTTGAGCTCGATCTCAACGATGACAGTGATTTAAAAAATCATCCGCCGCCGGTGAGTCTCGAACCGTCGACCCCCGAGTCCGTATTGGAAAGTCAGCGACTTTCCCGCACGGCCACGGAGACGCTTCAACCCGGATCAATAAGTCCGTGAATTTTTAAATGAAACACAGATTTTTTGACAAAAAATTATTTTACTTCTCAACATACTCTCCTTTGAGCTCTATACACTTCGTCCGACGTTTCTCCAATTTTTTTATCTCTTCCAAAAAATAAGATTTGTCGAGGTCCTCAAAATATGTATTTGTTTGTGGGATGATTTCATCATTGGAGTCAAACCTTTTTCCGCCGAGCCATTTCTTTAAGTTTGGAAACAAGAAATAGTCACTCGGGTTAAATCCGAAGAATAGCGTGGATGAGGGAGCAATTCGTAGCCCAATTTATACCATTTCGCCATGGAGCCTACACATGTGTGCACCCTTGCATTATCTTGGTGGAAAATAACTTTTTTCTTGGCCAAATGTGGCCGTTTTTCCTTTAAATCGTCATTGAATCGGTCCAATAAATTCGTATAATATTCGCTATTGATTGTTTTTCCCTTTTAAAGGTAATCAATGTGGATTATACCGCGTGCATCGCAAAAAACGGTCGCCATTACTTTATTGGCTGACAGACCCACCCTGGCTTTCTTCGGCACCGATTCGCACGAAGAAACCCACTGTTTTGACTGCTGCTTGGTCTCTGGTGTGTTGTGGTGAATCCATGTTTCATCCAGGGTTACGAAACGGCGCCAAAACTCGTCCCTATTGCGGTTGAACAACACCCAACACTATTTAGAAGTTGTCACACGATTGCGTTTGTGGTCGATTGTGAGCTAACGCGGCACCTATCTTGCGGATAGCTTTCTCATACCCAAGTGATCATGCAAAATCAAAACCACTGAGTCATGATGTGATATGCCTATGGCTTCCAAAATCTCCCGCACTTTTAATCACCGATCGGCCAACACCATATAGTGAAGTTTTTCAATTGTTTCGGGTTTAGCGACCTCAACTGGGCGTCCAGAACATTCGGCGTCATTTGTGTTTGTACGGCCGCAACTAAATTCAGTAAGCCACTTTTTTACCATGAAAATTGATGGTGCAGAATTACAGATCAAGGTTAGCCTTGGTTTGGGTGATGGTTTTTTCCGCAAAAAATAATGTTTGATGAACACACGAAATTCACTTTTTTCCATTTTTGTTATAACTTAAGAGGTTGTCTGCTTTCAATGCCTGTCTAACACAAACTAAATTACAGAGCTTGTTCAAAATTTGACAGGAGTCAACTGACAGATGCTTCTTGATAGGAGTTGAAAGTCACGGACTTATTGTCCTGCCCTCGTAGCTGATGTTGTCTTTTCTGACATTTATAATTCATCTTCTCTTATTGCACCATGCTTCCTTTTCTCTGGAGTATGATTTCTTTTCCCTGGGGTATAGGGCAAGAGGGATCAATTGATTATATCAACAAAATACTTGACATTTATTAAAAAATTGTCTCTCTGGTAAGCCATCTCAAGAATTTCTTAAAGCAATGTATACAGTCTACATTAGAACACAAAAAAAGTTGAATTATCTTTTATATTTCAGGAATAATTGATGTTTTCTGATTCCGGCTGCCCGAATCTCCCCTATTTGCGAAACCTAATGATTTTGGTATTTTCATACTTTGGCATTTTTATAATTCGCTACCATAATACACTTCCTGCGTCCAGACTTTTGATTAGATTAAGAAGCGAGCGGTTTGCTTAATAGAGTAAATTGCGAAACGAAACAGTAACGTTCTTGAATGTAAAAAATAAACGGACTCAAAGTAGGCGAATTTATTATTATTCCTATAGAACTGACAAACTCGCCTAAATTTTGGATTACATAAATACTATTGTAAATATTTAAGCATGTTAACTAACCATTTCGGCGTGTAGTGGTTTCTTCTGGCCTTGGTGCTACAGGTCTGAAGTTTTGTGGGATTTCTCTCTGTCTGCGTTCTGTAAATATCACATTAAAATTAATTACTTATACTCACTTGTATATATCGTTATAAGATTACAATCAAGAAACATATTGTTACAAAGCACTTCAATAGATGTAGGTGCGGTGTTGCCACATCTCCAGAACTTCCCCAACATCTGAGAATTTTTGCACAATCTGGCAACACCGCCTCCCCACCCCTCCCCCCCCCACAGGCGAAGTCTCAGCCCTCTAGGACCAAAAATAACGAAGTTACCAACTTGTACCCCGTCGGAACGGATAACTGAGGTCTGCGCATTCCGAACACCCTGTATATAGACCCTGTATACGCAGAGACCACTTACACTCTGTATACGCAGAGAGATCTTATAGTACGAGAAACACCTCTTGTGTAACATAGGAGTGATGACCACATTTGGATCACCTGTATATACATCCTCCTGTATACACACGGGGCCGATCTGTATTCACAGAACCTTCTAGCAAAAGAGGGTCCTGGAATATTCTGGAATGGAAGGCTCGCAAAACAAGGTAGAAGGTACAACGTGTATATAAAGACGAAAGCAAGCCAGGGCAGGAGTTCAGTTAGAGAATATGGAAGTGACTCGAAGAAGCAGTAACTAGTGTGAAGTGTTATAGAGTAGCGACTGTAGTTTCAGTGTATTAGTGACTTTTGTCCAAATTAGTGATTGTAAGGCCAGATAAACTAAGTGTTTTGTGAGAGAGGCATTCTAGACCTTTATTGTATCCATATTTAGACAGTAAATTAAGTGTTTTGTGAGAGAGACATTCTAGAACTTTTATTGTATCCATATTTAGAGAGTAAATAAAGTTGTTTTGTTAAAATTAAAAGTCTCACTTATCCAGAACCCGGAGAAAACGCAATAATATGTTCCTTCTTGAAACTTGAACTACACTGTAAAAAATGGATGTATTTTTATTTATACCCTGGCAAAATCAATAACTTACATAATTAATTGAGAAACATTTACAGTAAAAGTTTGGTAATTCAAACAATACGTAAAAAAGTCCGTAAATATACCTAATGTTAAAATTTTACAGTGATTGTATTTTTACAGCTATTGGCAAACTAAACTTACAGGTATTCCTGTAATATTTTCATTTGTGTGGAGATTTACAAACAAACTTTTCTATTTAACTTAACATGTAAACGTACATATGGAATAAATGCTTCTTCCATGTGTATTATTACTAGAGTGTACCTAGTAAAACAAACAGTGTACCTATGTAAAATGTGTTGCATTATGTTGTTCAATTATATACTACATATACACCTACATATAATATATATCTTACCTAAAATGTAAACCTATATAATTAATACAAAAATTAAAAAGTTTTCAAGGTTTATTATTATAAGAGCCTCGGTGGTCCAGTGCGTAGTGTAGGGAAGTTAACTCCTTGCCGGACGCAGCCAAGCTGGTAAGGGTGCTCAAACAGGAGTCAGGAGGTTCAATAAGATCCTTAAGGAAACCGGACGGGAACTGGACCAACGCCACCGGGGAGACCTTGTGCCACCTCGCTGATGTTCACCTTGCTGGCGGTGGAGCTGTCATGGAGGCTGTGAATTCAAGTCGGTGGTCGGTTCCGAATGAGTAGTCACTGAGCTCTATAACATGGGCGGTAAACGAGCCATTCCTTTCCAGTCAAGTCAGCAGGCTGCGATGGAATCTCCCTGGCCCTGCTCCAGAAGGGCCTAGAAATATTGCTTCCCAACATAAGGGAGGTTTTGCCGGCCAGCTTGACGTGGGGCTATGTCCCAAAAGCCTGACGCCAGATCAGGGGTGTCTTCGTTGCTACACCAGGAAAGGAGGACTACACCGTGACCAAGGCGCACAGGCTAATTAGCCTTACATCCTTTCTGCTGGCGACATTAGAAATGATAATAGATAGGTTTGCGCTGGGGGAGATCCTCAGGGATCAGCCCTTCCACAAAAACCAACACGCATACCAGCGGGTCCCTGCATTATGGGGAGAGCACACTAGCTGTGTTTTTTTATAATGATGGAACCTTTAATAGAGCAAGGACGTATACGGTCTGTGCCGCCCTACAGGGCAGGATCACCTAGATCACTTATAGGGTGGGTGGCGAGTATGCTGGAAGACAGGAGAGTTTCACTGGCCTTGTGAGGCCCTGGACTGGACGTTGGGGCGACCGGCGGCTGTACCCGGGGCAGTTGCCTTTCTCCTCATCTTTGGTGTCTGGTCATGGATAGCCTCATGGAACGGCTCTCCGAGAATGGCTTTTTTGCCCAGGCATATGCTGATGATGGGATGGTCTTTCTCCGACAAATTCCTCAGCGTGGTCTATGCATGCGTGCAAACAGACTGCAGTATAATTGAATAGTGGTGTGGTGTGTGAGGATCTGGGGATTTAATCCTTGGATTTTTCATTGGATTTACACTGAGATCGTCAGGCAATGGGTCCTTTATGGGGCAGTGATCTGGTGGTGTGGTGTGAACCAAACTGCTACCCGGAAGCTGGCCAAACTTCAATGGTTGGCAAGTCTAGGTATCACCAGCGCTATGAAGACGACGCCGTCGGCCGCGCTAAACGGCTTGCTGATGCTCCCACTGCTTGCTATCTATATCAGAAGGGAGGCTATGGCGTCGCATTTCAGAATGCGAGACCCTGAAAATTCGTGTGATGTGGGAGCAGGACATGCAAAAGTTGCCAAGGAAGTGGAAAAGGAAACCCCAATTTCCACCATCAAGGTACGAAATGCAGAGGATTATATTAAGCTGACTAGGACATATACCCTCAGAATCCGCAGAGATCAATGGAGAGATAATTAGGTTGCTTTCCAGCCTGCTAGCCTGGTCTATTTTACTGACGAATCGGGGTTGGAGGAGTACCACTCCTCTGGGGTGGGAATATACATCGGTGGCCTGGCGGTGCGCGAGAGTTATGCTGTAGGCGCATATACCACGGCATTCGAAACGGAGGTACACGCCATTATGTCTCTAGCTACTCGAGAGGATGTGAGGATGAGCCCCAGGAAATGTGTATAGATTTGCTCGGATAGTCATGCGGTCTGCGAGCCCAGAATTAGATCAATGCTGGTTCAGTAGTGCGCTGTCGCTCTTGCGGGGCTATACAGGTCAAAGAAGGTATAACTTGTGTGGCTTCCGGGAGACTGCAGCGTGGCATGGAATGAGGTGGCGAATGGCCTAGTAACGCTTGGTTCCCGGCGGCGGTTCTATGGCCTGGAGCCCGCTATAAGCATAAGTAGGAAGGTGGTTTCCGACGCCCTGGATAGATGGACTGAGTAGACCATGGAGACTGGAGGTCGGTCAGTGGCTGTAGACCAGCGAGAGATTTCGTGGAGAGGCCTGATAAAAGCAAGACTGGGTTCTTGTTATGAGTCGGTCTGCGCTTCACCGCACCATTGGGGTGATAACAGACCACTGTACTCTCAGAAGGCACCTTACATGAGTAGGTGTTGAGAGGGATTCCATTTGCCAGGAATGCGGCGAGACTGAAGAAACGCCATACTACTACCTGCGTGTGAATATGAGGCTTTTGGGAGTCTTCGGACCGAATTGTTTGATTCGAGCACTCTACAGAGGAGCCACGTAAGTTTCATCCAATGGAAGACCGTCATGACCTTTATTTCTAGGTCGACGAGGTTTGGTGACTAAACCGAGGACGGGTAGGGCATGGTTGCTGGATGCCGGGATTGGAAAAAAGGGCCCGATGTGGCATACTTGCCTGGCGCTAGCCACCGCACCATTGAACAATGTTTTAAAATTTAAATCATTTAGTCACAGAGGCTTCAGTTAATTTTGTTAAATGGCAAATTCTACATAAACTAAATACACTCAGATATATCATTAGCATACAATATTAGCTTTATAAACACTCTAAATACAAAAGAAATGCTTAATAATGTAAAATAAATGATATAATCACAAAAAATAATTAGTTACGTTAATTTGGCCACATCGATTACTTTTATAAACAATCTTAGTTCTATTATTTACAATAAAACATAATTAACATGCGGTAGTCGCTATTCTTCCAGACAACTGTCGACCTTCTTTCCCTTGTCACCCATTTTTAGAACAAGTCTATGAAACTACACGGTGAATCCCAGATTGTCGCTCTAGACATATCCAAAGCATTCGACCAGGTCTGGCACGCAGCGCTGCCTAATAAATTACCGGCCTATGGCCTACCACCAAAACTCTGTACGTGGACAGCGAATTTCCTCTCCAACCGGAGGATTTCTGTTGTCGTGGATGGCCATTCCTCTAAACTGTATCCAATTAATGCAGGAGTTCCTCAGGGTTCAGCTTTAGCCCCTACTTTGTTTCTTCTCCACATCAATGACCTCCTCTCTAGCACATCCAACCCAGTTCACAGTTACGCGCACGACAGCACCCTCCACTCAAATATACAATATTCTAAGCCTGTCTCTTTAGTCCAATTAGATGAGGATCGCAGACTCATGGAGGGTTCTATCTCCGTGGATCTCCAAAAAATATTAGACTGGGAAAGTAGAAATCTTGTACAATTCAATCCCACTAAATCACAGTATTGCATTATTTCTCATAAGAGATACACCAGCCCTAGACCCATCACAATAAACAACCAAGTTATTCAAAGTAATGAGTGATTTTCTCTTGTTGGTATTTCTGTGGATCAAAATCTCAATTGGCACCAACATGTCACATCATTTGCAGAAGCGGCTGCTAAGAAATTAGGTTTCCTCTTCCGGGCTCGCAAATACTTTTCACCAGCTAATCTCTATATACCTTATACTTCACAAATAAGACCAAACATCGAATACTGCTCCTACATCTGGGGTGCTGCTGCCGCTTCTACACTCGCTATCCTGGACTCCATTTAGAAGAGAGCTATACGTCTCATCGGTGACCCTACCCTCACCCAAAGGCTACCATCCCTTGCCCACTGACGTACCGTTGGTGACCCCCCTCTCTCTCTCTCTCGCTCTCTCTCTCTCTTATAGATCTCTGCGTGGGCACTGCTCAGAGGAGCATTCTTGCATAGTTCCTCCACCTGCTGCCCCCAACAGATCTACCAGGGGAACAGAGCGAATGCACCCTTTTACTGTCTAGGTCACCAGACATAGAACATCTTGTTATGCCCGCTCTTTTGCCCCGAGGACTTCCAAGTTGTGAAATTCCTTGCCAGCACATGTTTTTCCTTCTCCCCCGAACCTCCAAACCTTGAAGTCCAGAATTAACAAGTTGCCTCTTCCTCCTTGTCGACACCCACGGTGCGATAGTATTTAGGCAGTAAGCCCTCGTGGTGTGTTGTTGAAATAAAAAAATAAAAAAAGATATACTATAGGAGTAAATATAGTTGATAGTGTTAAAGACCCCAAACAGCTTGTCCCTGATGCCATCGGTACCGGCGAAGAAGGCCATAGGTTTTCAAGTCCGAGGTGTATCCCATCATTATATTATCGTTAAATCAATCAACCACAGGCAAGGCTGGTGATTCATCTTAATGGTTAAGAGAAAGAAGATATACTTGCATTAGAGCTACGTCAAACATTATGACCGGTATTCACAATCCTATAATCGATACGGAAATACAATGTCAGTAGGGACACCATATCATCGCTACAGGAAATTCTATGACCGCTACGAAACACCTCTTGACCGGTACGGAAAACCTATCAGAAAAATATTATTAGTGATGACGTAATCCCTATTATTTAAACAAAAAAGACTCACTCATTGCTTAGTGCGCTGTTTATCATGATATCGTTGCCTTAGGCATTGAGAGAGAGAGAGAGAGAAAAAGAAAGAAATAAAGAGATAGAGAGACTTGAAACACCAAAGCATTTGATGGTAAGGTTATCACTCTAGAATTCTTGCATTTAACTGCTTTCCAACTAGGGACAGGATGATTTGTTCCAGCCTGTCGAGTTCACTAGCGCGCCAATCTCGCGTGCGGTAGGGTTCTCACGGGATTGGTTCAAAATGTTGTCAGGGAACAATGCTTGCCGCCTGTCATTGGTCGAAATATTCTAGATTCATTATTCAAGTTATTTATGGCCCTTATTACCCTTGAACTGGCTGGTGACACAATACCTTTGTATTTATTTAAAAAATAACATTCTTCCATTATCCTTATTAGTTGCTTTTTGTACAACCAGCTGCCTTGTTCTCTGAAGGACACAAATTGTACAAAACAATTTAGAAAGCAACTGAAGGTTGCTTTAATTACTCATAGTTTTTATAGTTTCAGTGAATTTTGTGAAGCTGCACTGTGAAAGTATGTTTTTTGTTGTGATGTGAAGCTCGTTAGATTTTAGATTTTTGGGCACATACCTTTGATAAGTTGTGATACGTTTTTTATCTTTTTTATCTTGTAAGTGTTTTGACTTGTCCGATTTGCAATAATTGTAACTAAAGGACCAAATAAATATTATTATTATTATTATTAAACATTATCTCTAGCATTTAGGCATTTAAATACTTCCATAATATGACTTGGGAACCTATACTTTAGCAAATTTTCATATTTAACTGTTTATTAACTCCTTATTTACGCCTACAAGTCTCTGACAGCCCATGTCTCGTCACTTCTTATTTATTTGGTTCAATAAATAAAGTTAAATTTAAAAAATCTGGACGCAGAAAGTGCGTTATGATAGTGAATTTTCATAAAGATATATTTAATGGTAGATATGTCTTTTTTTAATGCAAGCAAGCATCAAATTTGGCTAAATATTATTTCACAAAATTCTGCTAAAATCATACATAAAATTCAAATTATATACCTAATCTGTAATTAAAATTGGAAATAAAATAATTTATTTGCACGAAAATCCATTAAAACCTTATTTTCGACGACTTTAATTTAAAAAATATTCCATCAATTGAATAATTTTTCATACAAAAATTCTCAAATGTTTCTTCAAAGAAAATTCACTAAATTCATTTATGAAAAAATTTGCTATTAAAATTACATTTTGCACAAGAAAATTCGCTAGCAAGTGCGTTTGGTAGTCAATTTTCATAAAAAAGTTTTTTTTTTAAATATGTCTTTTTTTTAAAGAAAGCAGGCATGAAATTTGGTTATCAGTATAACCTATATAGTAGAAATAATGTACCATATTTCATCAAAATAACTTTATTGTTTGAAAATGTACAAAAATGTTTCGAAAATAAACTTAAAGTGTTCCCGAAAAACTGGTTCCTGACCAACGAACGTTAGGTTAATAGCAAATTGAGCTATTGAAATTTGAAACTGTAAAGAAAATTTGCTACCATAACGCACTTGCTGCGTCCAGTAAAAATCGAAATCGGTTGCAGAAAAGAACAAGCACTTGTGAAGCCACGGGAAAAGTCTACAGCTATATTAAGTATGGAACGATTCACTAAGTTAGGGCAATACCAAACAACCAGGTGTGCTATTCAAATTGAATCAAGTCTTAAAGTTTTCATTTCGTCCTAATTATTTTTTTAATTTCAACAACACACCACGAAGGCTCACAGCCTAAATACTACGAAATAGCAAACAGGGCTTTTCCTTCACTTTTGATATAAGTTCGGTACCTTAGAACTACAGCAGTACTCAATTCCTGGTTATAGTTATGCTAATGCATCTTTAATCTTAGATCTTCACTTTTTCTTAAATTTCAACAACACACCACGAGGGATTACAGCCTAAATACTATCATACCGTGGGTGTCGACAGGGAGGAAAGAGGCAACTTGTTAATTCTGGACTTGAAGGTTTGGAGGTTCGAAGGAAAAACACGTGCCGGCAAGGAATTCCACAACTTGGAAGTACCCGGGACAAATAGGGGACATAACAAGATGTTCTATGTCTGGTGACCTGGACAGTAAAAGGGTGCATACGACCTGTTATCCTGGTAGATCTGTTGGGGGCAGCAGGTGGAGGAACTATGGAAGAAAGCTCTTCTGAGCAGTGCCCGTATAAGAGAGAGAGAGGGGGGGGGTCAACAACGGCACATCGGTGGGCAAGGGATGGCAGTCTTTGGGTGAGGGTAGGGTCACCGATGAGACGTATAGCTCTCTTCTGGATGGAGTCCAGGATAGCGAGTGTAGAAGCGACAGCGGACCCCAGATGTGGAAGCAGTATTCGAGGTTTTGCCTTATCTGTGAAGTATACAAGGTATAGAGATTAGCTGGTGAAAAGTATTTGCGAGCATGGAAGAGGAAACCCAATTTCTTCGCAGCCGCTTCTGCAATTGATGAAACATGTTGGTGCCAATAGAGATTTCGATCCACAGAAATGCCAACAAGTGAAAAGGACTCATTACTTTGAATAACTTGGTTGTTCATTATGATGGGTCTAGGGCTGGTGTATCTCTTATGAGATAGAAAGCAAGACTGAGATTTGGTGGAGTTGAATTGTACAGGATTTATACTTCCCCAGTCTAATATTTTTTGGAGATCCGCACAGAGACAGAACCATCCATGAGTCTGCGATCCTCATCTAATTGGGCTAAAGAGACAGGCTAAGAATATTGTATATTTGAGTGGAGGGTGCTGTCGTCCGCGTAAGTGTGAAATGGGTTGGATGTGCTAGAGAGGAGGTCATTGATGTGGAGAAGAAACAAAGTAGGGGCTAAAGCTGAACCTTGAGGGACTCCTGCATTAATTGGATACAGTTTAGAGAAATGATCATCCACGACAACAGAAATGGTCCAGTTGAAGAGGAGATTTGCTGTCCAGGTACAGAGTTTTGGTGGTAGGCCATAGGCCGGAAGTTTATTAAGCAGCGCTGCGTGTCAGAGCTGGTCGAAGGCCTTGGATATGTCTAGAGCGGCAATCTGGGATTCACCGTGTAGTTCCATAGACTTGTTCCAAAAAACGGGTGACAAAGGAAAAGAGGTCGGCAGTTGATCTCCGCTGACGGAATTCATACTACCTGTCGTGGATTAGATTGTTTTTTAAGAAATTTTACTAATTCGGTTTTTATATACTTTTCCATCACATTAGAGACGACTGAAAGGAGAGAAATAGGCCTGTATTTGCTAGGAAGCACTTGGGTCTATTCTTGGGGACGGGTTGTACTCGAGCAATTTTCCAGTTACTAGGGAATATGCCTCTATTGTAAGATGTCTGAAACTGACGGGTCAGGACAGGAACAGGTTCTGGTGAGCATTTTTTTTTGAGAACAATTGCTGGGATCTCGTCAAAGCTAGAAACTTTCCTGGTATTAAAAAAAGAGAGCATCTTTCGTACCTTTTTAGTTTTGAAAATGATATCCATCATTTCATGCGCGATATTGGGGACTGTTGGTGGTTGAACATTTGGAGGTGGGTTGACAGTAGAATTGCCGGGGAAAAACGAGACAAAAAGTTTAGCCCAGGGCGGTAGAAACAATTTAAACAAGAGTTGGGAACGTGCTCTTGCAGAAATTATTCCCAATAGATTGAGCAAGAGTCCATAGAAGGGTTTTCTACCGTTGGAGCTTGAGAGGACTTTGTTTTTAATGTGGCTATTAAACGAGTTTTTTTCCTCAGAAAGAATGCGGACATAGCGGTTTCTTGAATCGTTAAATGCTTGACGGTTTTCTTGACTGGGATTGTGCAGAAGCGTTTTGTGAGCTTTAACCTTTTCAAGTCTGGCCTTGTCACAGGATTTACAAAACCAGAGATTTTGAGTGGCGGAAGTTGTTTTCTGTGTACGTGGAATAAATAGTTCCTTGCCAGCTTGGATAATTTTGGTGACGTTTTGTGAGATATCAGAGAGGTCAGGATGAGAGAAGCAGACAGACTCCCAAGGAACTGACGAAAAATAATCCCGCATTTCGTCCCAGTGCGCGGAGTTGTAGTGACAAACGATACGTGGGTGTGATGACTGTGTGACCTCAGATTGCATTGTGCAGGAAGTAATGACCATGCCGTGGTCTGAGCGACCAAGGGGGGCGGTGACTGATGTCTTATAACATTCAGATTTTGTAGTAAGAAGAAGATCCAACGGATTTGAGCTATGTGTTGAGATGCGAGGAAAGTAAGTAGGTTGCTGAACCAGATTGGCTAAAGAATTGGTATTGGTTCGATTTTTGAAGATCCTAGCCATTCCTTATCATGGATATTGAAGTCACCAAGAATAGTGACCTCGGAGGAAGGATATTCAGAAATCAGATGGTCGGTTTTGTCAGAAAGGTACTCGAAGAGCTGGACAAAGTTGTTGTCAGAAGGTGATCGGTAAATGCAACAATGAATTTAGTTCCAGCCCTGAGAGAGAGAGGGTTTCAACCAAAGTATGTCTTTTCTTTCAGCTTCTAAATTGGGGAGTCTGGTGCAGGGTAGATTGCTACGGACGTATGCGCACACACCTCCATACAATCTAAAGGAAGTAAGTAGCTCATACTCCGGAAAATTAAGGTGATTAATGGCTGTTTTGGCACTGATTTGGGTTTTGGCGAGGAAGAGTTGGGGCTTATTAGCCTGGAGGAAATGATGGACGGAGTTCAGGTTAGAATTTAGGCCACATATATTCGAGAAGGATATGTTAAATCTTGCTGCCGGCGCCCCCCGCACACCTCTCTCCAGGAGATCTGAAAGGATGGGTATTTTATCTCCGGAATCATTGTACAAGGAGGAGCCATCACAATTTCTGTTTATAAGGGAACCGACTCATACACCAGAACCGGAAACGTCCGTTGGGATTTCACTGACCCCTTGATGTAAGGGGTGGTACCCCCTCGGGAGTGAAAAGAATCCTTTACTATTACGTAAAGGCAAAGTCCTCTACCACCTGTCCTAATTGAATTTGTCATACAAAAACTCGCTAAAAAATTCATAGGAAATACACAATCTGATGAGATAACAGTAAAATGAAATAAGACTGAAAAATTTTTTAAAAAAAGTCACTCACTGAGATTTGAACACGTGTTATAGGAGTCCATTATTAAATCCACACTGCTTCCTTCACCTCTAGGCTATTGTTGACATGACAGATCTATATACTAACAGGTATATACTCTAGTATATTAATTTTCTAACGTCTTGATTATTTACCCCATACAATTTCCGTTTAAAATTGATGTTTTTCTTATATTTTAACTAAATGAAGGAAAATGGCGGCTAAGACAGAGATCTCGGAGCTTGTTAGTCATTTTAGAGCCGTATTTTTAACTCACAAAGCGCTAATGTAGCACAACCAGAATTATCAAATGTGACGTTTCAACTTTTTTAATCAGAGGCATGTAATTGCTTTGTCTTTTAATACAGAGATCTGAATTTTGATACAAAGGATACTCTTTAAGACAGAAACCAGCTAACCGAATTTGGTTACCATAGCTTTTTAATTTTCGGAGATATAATTTTTTTTTTTTAATAAAACCCAAAGTTTTCTTGGAAAACCTTGTCCGATTTTCGAAATTCAAAAGTCGGGATCATCTCATTAGTGATTTTTTTAAGGAAATTAAATAATGAGATCGCTGTATTCTACAAAAGTAAACTGACCCTTTTTAAAAAGCAACAAACGAGAAATTAAACAATAAACCTCTTTAGCAATGTAGCGATTTTTAAATAATTTTTTTTAGTGTCTGACAGTTGCCATGGATTGTTGATGTAACCTACTGCATGTAAACGATTGTTTCATTATGTTCATTTGTTACTCGAGAATATATGGATTTTTAGATGCCAAATCAACACAGAATTTTTTTGTGTTTTGTACAAAAATCATGAGCAATACGACAACAAACCAAAAAACTTCTTGTAGAAAATTAAATTATCTATCGCAAAAATTGAAGAATTAATTTAAAAAAAAACAAAGAAAACAATTTTTTTTACACTGTATCTCGAAAACAAAACGGTTATTGACATAAGCGTGCAGGAACTTTTGTTGTTTTTGAGGTCCTCTATCGCGTGGTACTATGCATTGCACTTTTTTCAATGTCACCCTGTATTACTATGTGAAAACTGGAACTTGTGATGAGCACTAATAAGTACACTTGGAGAAACCCAAATCACCATAACACATATTTCAGAGACCTTACGATCGTTTCGTTGACAATGGCAATATGTGTTGTGGTGATTTGGGTTTCTCCAAGTGTACGTGTCACCCTGTATAAAAACATTGTTGTATCAATCGTAAAGATTACCATATATATATATATATATATATATATATATATATATATATATATATATATATATATATATATATGTATATATATATATATATATATATATATATATATATATATGTATGTATATATATATATATATATATATATATATATATATATATAACCTAAATAAGTAAAAGAAATATATATGATGGTGGAAAGTTTAGATGTGCTTTGTCTATTGGCAGAAAAAGGCCCTTTCAGAAAATAAAGCAGGAACTGTTGCTTCCTTCTCGTCCCTATTCGTTCCTTTAGTTCCCCTGTTTATAGGATGCCGCCGGTATTGGTTCTTGTGTTGATCCCTTTTATAGTCTTGTGCTTCATGAACACTGCAGGAGGGGGCTAAGAATTCAGTAGAGTAACGCCTTCCTCCATATCTACCTCGACTTCCTTCTTGGAGTATCACAGTGGGTTACCGTCTCTTTATAAGGAAGCCTGAGAGGAATTTCGAAATAATTCAATTTGTATATGTGGCGGTGGTTCCGACCGCAGTGTTTTAGTCAACACTACCCTATGTTTCTCTTGACAGCTAAAACGTTGCGTTACGTTATTCGACAGCAAGCTGTCAAGAACTACTATATAAGAGACACCAGGGATCTCTCTCTCTCTCCTCGCTACTAACCGACACAGTGAAGATACGTCTCTCCACGCTCGGTCAGTTATCTGTTATGTGCTGTCTGTGATTGTTTTATAGTTAAATGTATAGTTTATTCAGTTAGTGAAATAATAAAGTATATTAAATGTTTACGTATGGATTTAATATCAACAAGTGCAATTAACATCCATATTGGTGACCCCGTGCCGCAAGCCGAAGATGCCCAGCCTGATGTTCCAGCCGACGTCGTCTAACTTCCACGCACGTGCTCATGCCTACAGAAAACTAATATCTAAACAGGTCAGTCTTTTCTAATTTAAAAATTATCTGATTTTTTTCACAATGGCCGAAGATTCTTCAAGCAGCAATATCATGGCAAGGGTTGCAATAAAATTACCTCCTATATGGAGACGAAACGTGAAAATCTGGCAAATGCAGGTTGACGCCCAGTTTGATATATCGCAGATCAGTTCTGAAAAGACAAAATTCAGTCATGTACTCGCTATACTCGATCCTGATGTCGCAGAGTCAATTTCAGATTTTTTAACCCAACCATTATCATCAACCCCCTATTCAGATCTAATGAAACGTCTTTTATTAGAATTTGAAGAGTCCGATAGTCGCAAACTAAATAAACTTTTAACAGAATTAGAATTAGGCGACAGAAAACCATCGCAACTTTTACGCGAAATGAAGTTTTTAGCCGGTCGTCAGATTGGAGAAAATTTCCTTAAAATTTTATTTCTACAACGTTTACCAGTCAACGTTCGTTCAATTTTGGCTTTGAGCAACGATTCTCTAGAAAATTTGTCGGTTACAGCAGACAAAATCGTGGAATTTTCCAGAGATAAATACAACGTGGCTGAAATTCAGTCACGCGAGCCCGACAAGCTAGCCAAATTAGAAGCGCAATTAGAGAAGCTAACAGCATCAGTCAACGAATTGCGAACGCGTTCCCGATCTACCTCCCGAGAAAGACCCAAGCTTTCTCGAAACTCCATAACCGCAAATTCCTCAACCTCCACGTGTTGGTATCATGAACGATTTGGCAACAAGGCCAAACGTTGCATCCAACCTTGCAATTTCAAAGCAAAACATGTGTCGGAAAACTAATAAGGCACTCCCTCCACGCGGCAGGAGACGAGAGCCACCTAACACGCCGCCTTTTTATTTTTGATAGACGCTCCAATATGAAATTTCTAATCGACTCTGGAGCGGATATTTCAGTTATTCCACCCACTCACGACCAACGGAAATTTCAATCGAAACGTACCTTGTATGCTGCAAACGGGACCCCTATTCATACCTATGGCGAACAACTATTAGATTTGGATCTAGGTTTACGCCGTAGGTTCTGCTGGCCCTTCACACTTGCCGATATCAAGCAACCAATTATAGGCGCTGATTTTCTAGCAGAGTTTGCTTTACTTGTAGATATGAAACATAGACGTTTAATCGATACAAAGACAAACCTCTCTAAGACCGGTGCTAACCCACCACCAGGATTTAATTCTAAAATTCATCTCGTAGACCCGACACACCAGTACTTCAAATTGCTACAACAATTTCCTGACCTGTTTAAGGAAACTTCTTCTAGCAACCTTCCAGAGGTTGAGTTCTTCCATACTATAAGTACGGAAGGACCACCTGTCACTGCAAAAGCTAGAAGATTGCCCCCGGAAAAGCTAGCTCAAGCAAAGCTAGAATTCTAGCACATGATGGACTTGGGAATTTGTAGACCCTCCAAAAGTCCATGGTCAAGCCCCCTCCACATGGTGCAAAAAAAGGATGGCTCATGGAGACCATGTGGGGATTACCGAGCACTAAACGCTAAAACAATCCCAGACAAATATCCCTTTCCAAATTTGCAGGATTTTAATGCCCAGTTAGAAGGCAAACGTATTTTTTCAAAATTAGATATCATTCGCGCTTTCCATCACATCCCAGTAGCACCTCAAGATATTCCCAAAACAGCAGTCATAACTCCATTTGGGTTATTCGAATTTGTTAAAACCCCATTTGGCCTTCGTAATTCAGCACAAACATTTCAAAGATATTTACATTCAATTTTAAGACATCTTGACTTTGCCTACTCCTATCTTGACGATATTCTCGTTGCATCAGCCTCTGAAAAAGAACATCAAGAGCATCTAGCAAAACTTTTTCAGACACTTCAAGACAACGGCATCCGTATCAATTCATCTAAATGTGAATTCGGAGTGGCCGAAATTTCATTTTTAGGTTTTCGTGTAAATAAATCTGGATTATTTCCACTTCCTGAACGCATCAAAGCTATTACCGACCTACCTCTTCCCGATACCATTGAAAAACTCAGAAGATTTCTAGGTCTCATAAATTTCTACCGTCGTTCTCTTCCACGTGCTGCGGAAATTCAGCAACCACTATTCGACCTCTGCCAGAATCCCAAAAAACGCGACAAACGTAAAATCGAGTGGACTCCTCAGACTCGAGAAGCATTCGAACGTTTGAAAGAGGCACTAAAAAACGCTACACTAATAGCTCATCCGTCTTCTTCGCTACCACTGATTCTCCATGTCGATGCTTCTGATTATGCCGTAGGCGCTTCCCTCCAACAACTACGTGATCAAACACTAGAACCCCTGGGTTTCTACTCTAAAAAGCTTACTTCAGCCCAAAAATCTTACAGCACCTACGATCGCGAACTTCTAGCTGCTTATCAGGCAGTTAAATACTTTAGATATACCCTAGAAGGTCGCCATTTCACCATTTATACGGACCACAAACCTTTGACATACGCTTTTGAACAACGCGTCGATAAAGCATCTCCAAGGCAACTACGACATTTAGACTTCCTAGGTCAATTTACCACAGACATTCGCTACATACCAGGTCCTACAAACATTCCCGCAGACTATTGTTCTCGCATTGAAACAATTTCACTTTCTTCCACTGTGTCACTCCAAGAAATTGCGCAAGCTCAGTCATCTTGTGAGGAACTCAAACACCTTCTGCAGTCTAAATCTTCCTCATACAAATTTCAAAACATGCCTCTTGACAACGGATTGAATCTTATTTGCGATTCTTCTTCAAAGAAACTTCGCCCATTCATTCCGCTCAAATTTCGCCGAAAGATTTTCGATTCTATCCACAATTTATCTCACCCAGGCATAAGAGCTTCAGTCGATCTGGTCCAGGATAGATTTTGTTGGCCCAAATTGAAACGCGATGTATCTCTTTGGTCTAAAACTTGCATTCCCTGTCAGAAAGTCAAGATATGGAGACACACTTCCAGTGCCATTGGACAATACACCCCAGCCATGAGAAGATTCTCGCATATAAATGTTGACATTGTGGGACCATTACCACTATCACAAGGTCAACGCTATCTGTTAACAATAATAGACAGATTTTCTCGATGGCCCGAAGCAATTCCATTGTCAGATATTACAGCAGAAACAGTAGCGAACACTATTTTATCATGCTGGATCTCTCGTTTCGGTGTTCCGCAATACATCACCACAGACAGAGGTAAACAATTCGATTGCCACCTTTTCACACACCTCACTAAAACACTAGGTGCAGACCACATCAAGACCACAGCTTACCACCCAGCAGCAAATGGTGTAATCGAGAGATGGCATAGAGTTCTGAAACAGGCCTTGAAAGCTCATATGGACGAAAACTGGGTCGCTAAATTGCCAATTGTGTTACTAGGACTCAGATCGTACATAATTCCAGAATATCGCTCAACACCCGCTGAAATAGTCTATGGAGAATCAATCAAACTTCCCACCGACTTTTTCAACAGCACACAAGCTCATGATGTTCCACCACTTATATCTCAGCTGAAAGAAGACATAAGGAAACTTCGACCAGTACCTTTTAAACACCATACTGCAAAAAAGGTATTTGTCCATCCTAAGCTTATGGAAGCTCCTTTTGTTTTTGTTCGCATTGATATTCCGCGAAAAACTCTCGAACCAGTTTATGACGGCCCCTTTGAAGTGTTATCCCGAACTGACAAAGTCTTCAAAATCAAGAAATCACACGGAGAAGAGACAATTTCTGTTGACCGTCTTAAACCCGCATTCATTCTTTGTGATAACGAACAGACAACTTTCCACCCTCAGAGACATCCTAGTGAAACTGAAAGTGACAGTAAAAGTCCAACACCTAGTGAAACTGAAAGTGACAGTGAAAGTCCAACACCCAGTGAAACTGAAAGTGACAGCGAAGTTCCCGTTCCCGTTCAAACTACACGCCATGGACGTAGAGTTCGATTTCCACGAAGATACTTGAACTAATAGCGTTGCCACTGAGAGGGGAGTATGTGGCGGTGGTTCCGACCGCAGTGTTTTAGTCAACACTACCCTATGTTTCTCTTGACAGCTAAAACGTTGCGTTACGTTATTCGACAGCAAGCTGTCAAGAACTACTATATAAGAGACACCAGGGATCTCTCTCTCTCTCTCTCTCCTCGCTACTAACCGACACAGTGAAGATACGTCTCTCCACGCTCGGTCAGTTATCTGTTATGTGCTGTCTGTGATTGTTTTATAGTTAAATGTATAGTTTATTCAGTTAGTGAAATAATAAAGTATATTAAATGTTTACGTATGGATTTAATATCAACAAGTGCAATTAACATCCATAGTATACTCCCAGGGAGAACTGTTTTATTATTTTTTTCTCAAAATTAAAATGGTTTTCCTTACATTTGATTTAGATACTTACTTATACAGTGTGTTCTTTTAAAAATGTTAATAAAGGCGAGAGGTGACTTTAGAAACAAATAAAACCGTTTTATGGCATGGATATACAAAAATCACCACGTTGAAGCTACTTGTCAATAGGTAGCAAATAATTTGTTTACTAATTATCGTGAAAAAACATCAACCGAGGTTCTCGCATTGTATTTGAGCAAGTTTAATGTCTGCACGTTCCGCCCTTCGGAGGGGGCGTAAAGCCGTCGGTCCCGTGTCCATGCGATGTTGGGCACGTTAAAGAATATTCCTACCCTCCTTACAGAAAGGCAGGGGTTCGGCAAAATTTCCAGGATAGTGAGGTTAAACTGCTCCCTGGCGTCGGTGATTGGCCATAGTTGCGGAAATAGGCGGACGTTAAAGAAACAAAACACACACATGGTGAAAAAATATATCTTAAAAGAATTAACAACCAAAAACTTTCAAACGATTTCTTTAAAAAGATAGGTTACTATTTTAAGCCCTTTGGGTCAAGTCACTACCTAGCATGAATATGTCAATTCAGGTGTGTTGATGTTAAAAAATGTCTGGACACAGCAAGTGCGTTATGGTGGTGAATTTTCATAGAAATGGTGTAAGCAATTTTTTTAACACAACTTCACAACTCTCTTGGTCTTTTTGCAGTGATAATTAGATAGGGATTAGTCTCGTGAGTGCCACACTGGCTTTTTTTTTGTCTAAATTAAAATATTGTACCTATGTATAATGCGACAGAATACCGTAAGACGACCTTTGACACTTCGTCATATATATATATATATATATATATATATATATATATATATATATATATATAATGTAGTTTTTATTTATATATTTTTTATTTTTTGCGGGTTTTGCGGTAGTTCTTTATTGTTACAGGTCTAAAATGATCAGAGATGCCTAGACATTACAGGGGGAAAATATGGGGCGTACCTACAAGAATTTTTACCAAGCTGATCTCAAAATAGTATTAGACGCTTCAATATTTCGCGTGGGACTTTTCAAAACAAGTTAAAGGGTCAACATACATGCCCCGCCGATCACCCAACAGTGTTCACACCTGAGGAGGAGCGATTACTTACAAAGACTTTAATGACAGTGAGCGATTAGGGGTTCGCCTTCACAGAAACCGACATCTGCGAATTGCTTCACAAATACTCAGAAGAGAAAGACCGCAAAGTTAAGGAATTTAAGTATAATGTTCCTAAACATGATTTTTTAGAACACTCTATTATCCGGAGCAATCTGAGTGTCCGTTTGACAGCGAAGACAAAACAAACATGTACGGCGGTTGGACCAAATTAAATTGGCAAATTTTGTGATTAGATTAAAGAGGTTTTACAAGACATCAACCCTTTATTGATTGTTGTTCCCCTTACTTGGTGAAACTGGTCCATACTACATACAGACTTGGAGACTACTTCTCTGGCTTCACTGTTGGTTTTCGTTTCTGTAGGTGAAGGACGTAGCCAGCGCGTAAGCTAACTGGAGCAAGTGGCTCTTATGAATTCTGGATATTCTAGGATGTTCTTCAACGTTTCTATGACTATCTTCGCTGTTTGACAACATTCTCAGACAGATAAAAATTGAATTAGTACAAAATCATGACACCTATAAATAAATATCTGTTGCTATGTTATGATATGATGTTTTGATCAAAAAATTGTTATAAAATTGAAAATAAAATGAAACACAGATGACAGATGAGGCTTTCAAAATGTCTACGTGATATATGTCAATATTTAACATAAAAATATAAGTAGCCTACAATAATATTTCGTACTAATTCAATTTTTATTTGTTTGAGAATGCTGTCAAGCAGCGAAACTAGTTACAGAAACGTTGAAGAACATCCTAGAACATCCAGAATTCATAAGGGCCACTTGCTCCAGTTAGCTTAGGCGTTGCCTACGTCGTTCACTTACAGAAACGAAAACCAACAGTGAAGCCAGAGAAGTAGTCTCCAAGTCTGTATGTAACATTAACCCTTATTTGGCTTTTAACTACGATGTTCAGGATCATCCTGGTGCCAACAAAGTCGTGGTTCCGAGCCGCGGGGAACCAAAGGCGTGGAGATGGTTCAGCAACACTCCAAAGCTTCGGTCGTATTATGGTATGTGAAAACGCTGCAGGAGGTTTCACTTCAATATGCACAAGATAGCCAATTTATACGAAGGCTGGTCACAAGGAAGTCCTCCTGGGACTGTCAACAACCACACCCTTAGTGGCTGGTTCGATATGGAGCATTTTTAAAAATGTTTCTTCGCAGTTTTGCTATACCTAAAATTAAAGATATTGACAATTATGGCAAAAAAATTGTTGTTGGAGACAAGTTAGCTTCCCATTTTCAGCTACTGTAATCGACGCTTGTGGGGAAAACAACATCTACATGACAGCATTACCCCCAAATAGCAATAATCTCACGCAATCATTGGACGTGGCTGTGTTTGGACTAATGAAAAAAAATGGCGTGCGCTTCTAGACAAACAGCGCTCTGAAACAAAATCCAGTGCCTCCATTCCAAAATAATACTTTCCAAACCTCTTAAATAGATTGTGGATTGCAATAATTGTGTCAGAAAAATTAAAATATGAATTAGAATCACAGGACTCCCTGTCATTTTCATCCTCAGGAAGTTCTTAAAAGAGCCCGAGGCGGTGAATTATTAGAAGGTGCACACGAAAATGCGCAGAAGACTATGAATGAAAGCCTAATTGAAATGCTTCAAGATATACTCGGTTCAATCAAAGGAAAAAGCACTAGCAAACGTGGAAAGAAAATAGAACCAGGAGAACCACTTAAGGTAGATGCCTCTAAATCAAATTTCCGAGAACCCCCTGGCAAACAGCGACCTACAGAAGAACCAGTTGCTGGCCCTTCAGGGACCCAGAAATTAATCAGTAGCAGCAGCGACGAAGAAAGTGATGACTCTCCACTTGCAACTAAAGTGCCAGATTCTACAAAAATATTAACAATAAGAAAACAAACCAAACGAGATTTTAAAAGTATGGATAACTTGTAACGAGGCGTTGATTTACGGGGTGAATTATTTAGTCGGTTTTACGGGTACGATCTCGAGCGCCAGGATTTTAGAAGGGTTTACTCCCTACGAAGGTGTCTGCGACCTCGTCACAAGACTCCGACCACAGGTGTGATCAGAGTGACTGGATAGCTCTGTGGAGAGGGTCCGGTAGCCTTTGCTATAACAGGCCGTGTAGTTACCTCCGGGGTGGCGGGCTTTAATCGCTACCCCGACAATTTCCTGACCTTCTGAAAATCTATATAGATGTAGCAGATTTATTTCAGGGGTGACATAGACTAGATATTTTATTTACAACATTTATTAGGAAAGAATATACAAAGATTCAGCAAGATTTAACAACCTGATAATGTCTACTACACTACGCTGCCTTGACTAATATACCTTAGATGACGGACGAGGCAATACTAGCCTATTACTTGTACGGAGGAAGATCCGACGTCGGCTTGACCCCCTATACGCTGGGTCGAGAGATACGGCAACGAATACACCGGGCACCGCGGTTTACGACTCGGAGATGCAGATAATAGGTGGACCACTACGGTGGGCATTTCATAACCAACCAAGCAGCGTATCCTCGGGCGGAATCGGTGCCGTGAAAGTCAAGGTACCTCGACACCCGTGGCTGTCGAGAACAAAGAGGAAGTCGGTGGGATGGGGTTGTGACGGAATACTGTCGCGACCTAATTTGATCTAACCTTACTTGTGTCACTACAGCGTCTAAACCAGGATCAAATCAGGACGGACGTGCGTAATCTATTCGAAAAGTCTGTGTCACTACAGCATCACTTTCCGACAGATTTACCACGCTAACAGTGGTAGGGTACGGGGAGGGAGGGGTCTTGTCTCAAACTCACGATCCCGACGTCGCCGAAGAGATACACTATTCCGAGAAAATTTATGGACGTTCGCTATCTTTAAAATATGAAAATTCGCTAGCTCTAAAATATGAAGATACGCTATCTCTAAATATCATGAAATTAACAAGGTTCTTACCTATTCCGATAATCTAGCGGGACAATTATTACTGCGTACGGTACTAGACGGACGGTACTTAACTTCAAAGACTAATTACAATTAAATGGCGGAATTCTTTATTTATTTAACACAGCACTTGATCTACAAAATCTTCAACCTTGCTGCTACAAGTAGAAATTTGTTTCTGCCCTCAGTCGTTATTGTATCTCCAGCCACCGGCTGAAAATCTAATCGGTGGTAGATACCTTATCCTTATGTTGTGCAGATATGTTTTTATTTTGAAGCGATAATTCTAAATGCGTACTTGTTAAGAATATTAATGACAAATAAATATTTTAACTCCGGAGAATATTTTTACCAGTATAATTTGCATTAGATCTATTTTAGAACGGACGCTTTTGATATCTACGGCTGTCCCGAAAATATCTGCTTCATTACAAACTTATGCGCAAATTCCTTTAGAAAATGGAAAACCTACACGGCTCCTGATTGGATCCGTTCCAGTGAATGCAAACAAATGGATTTGTGGGACCGGCAACGAAGCTTAGTGACGACCCATATTATGTTGCTCCAGCTGTACGAACATGTTGACAGTGATGATTCTGTGAAGGATGTGGATTTTTCCTCATAAAAGGGTACTATGGTGTTTTGAATATGAAGTTTTAGTTTTTTTGTTAAGTTTAGTTATTTAATATGTTTACTTTAGAATCAGAATTCATTGTTTAGTTGAACTTCCAATGTGGTTTAATAAATAAATAATTTATTAAGAAATTTGCAAAATGAGGTTAGGTTAGATTCGTAAATAAAATGGTCCAAACTCAAAGCTGCTTTAATAATTTATAATTTTTGATGTCAAAGAAGGCTTAATACAGCGCCTACATAAACGGATTTTAATATACTACCAAAGCAACTCCCAATTTTCTGCTTACTTTGGCACTCCACAATCAAAGTTTTTTTAGATATGATATACGTAGATGAAAACAAACCATATTTGGTTGATCGACCGACAATTAAACAAAAAGCGCGAAGCAATTTTAAAAAGTTTAAGCGATTTTTAAAGTTTAAGGGGCTTGTGACTTAGAATAACAAAATAGGGTACCGAATCAAAATTTGGCCAATAGTAAGACTACACATAAAAATATAACTGCTTTAAAAACCTTAGTCAAATTTAAGTAAACCATTAAAGCTTAATTGCTTTCAACCAATCATAAGTCACTCTTAATGACTGAAGTCTGTGGTTGGTTATATCCGCCTATTACCGTTATCTCCTAATTAAAATAAACACGCATTTCATAAGCCAACCATTAAAGTACTTAATTATAGTCATCTGCACATTGGATGAAATAATAACTGTGGTCTGTAAAAATGTTCATTCCTTCGTTTCGTTGTAGTTTCCGCATTTTATTGGGTTGCGGGAATAGGGAAATGTTTTTTCTTTTGCGATTTCTCGTAAAGAAAATTACGCTTACAGAGGGGTAGGTAACAACTTTCGACTTTTTGAATTTGTTTTCAAATGAGCACGAATTGAAGGTCCTAGAACCCATATATCCCAAGTCAGTTTCAGACTTCATATGTTTATATATATATATATATATATATATATATATATATATATATATATATATATATATATATATATATATATATATATATATATAGTGTATACCACGAAATGCGTTGGTGAGACGTTTTTCTATTTATTAACGTATCTCAATTCTGAAAATTTGCACTCACATGTAAGACATAACGCTCTTTTCATGTAAAATAATTTGGAGTCGATATCACTTAAGGTTTAACCGGAAGTAGCTATCAACTTTGCTCTGCTTTGTAATATGTCTATACTCTCAGACCAGCACAACAGGCTATTTAAGAGTATTTGTATAAAAAGTTTAACAATACCATTGACAAGTACGATAATCCGATGGTTGGAAGGATCATCTAGAGCACCTTTTTTATGAAGCATACACAAAGTTATTTCGCACTAAGATTCAGGCATACATCCCAAGTAAAAAATCTTGTTAAATAGAGACCTCAAATAAAGCTTCCAGTTTTGAGGGAGATTTTTCAAAAAATCATTCAAGATACTGTCAACTCCAGTCCCCTTTCTGCTTCTCATTTTTGCCAGAGCGGTTTGCAATTCTGATAGATCCATCACAGAATCAAGTATTGGATTGCGTGCATTGAAAAATATCAGATAATTGGTGACTATGGGGACTGATACCGACTCATGATAAAATTCACAATCCAGAATATATATTGGGGAATTTGCATATCTGAATGAGCGGAATGTCTTCAAAACACGACCTAGATATGCTGGTTACGCAACCTACTTGTTTCGGTAGGATAAGAATACTTTTTATATCGGACATGGGAGTGTTCAGGGGCGTGCGGTGACATTTCAAATAAGGGAAGCAATTCTTAGAAACTTACCTATTTCTAGTGTAACTCGATTCTTCGGTCGTTTTTGGAAAATTCGCTAATAATGTCGTCATGTAACTGTGGATTCTGGGACATTTCCTGGACGAGTTTATTTTCAACTGACAAAATTGAAATTTGGGAAAGTCTTTCCTGTCCTGTTGAATTTCTAACAAAACTCTTGATACGTTTCAATATAGAAAAATTTCGTTCGAAAGATGCACTAGTAGCAGGAATTGTTAATACTAATTCACATAATTTGAACACTTCAGAATATGCATTTTCCAATTTTGATTGTTTTAAGAAAGTTAAAAGTTCTTTCGCGTTAGTTTTTGTGTCAATAACATCGGGTTCATAAATGACTGTAAGTTCTGATCGTAATAAGACTTTGTCAAAATAATGTCCATAGTGGTGAAATATGATTTG
The DNA here is from genome assembly GCA_964006375.1 of Tillus elongatus. Lineage (NCBI taxonomy): Eukaryota > Metazoa > Arthropoda > Insecta > Coleoptera > Cleridae > Tillus > Tillus elongatus. Next base: position 113,528,352 of record OZ023269.1, on the reverse strand, counting down.
AATTAATCTTCTGCGAAAGGTATCCCTTTAAAGCCTCCAAAATTACACAATTCAAGAAATTTCAGGTCACTGAGATGATAAAATCTGCGGTTAATTTGCTGCTGAATTTGATCTATAATTTCGTAGAAAAGGCGGCGGTGAGAAGTTTGAAGGTCTCCCACATTATCATTGCGCACACCCTTTCTTCGTGGCTCCACTTCTCCTAATTCAATTGTTTTTCCAGAACTTATCAAATTCATTCCTTTTTTGAATTACAATGGATTTAAATTCACTTTTTTTTCTGGCAAAAACCACTGTAATTTATTTTACATTGCAATATGTTAAATACATTATCTGCAAACGGAAATATTTCCGAAAATATATTAAGTAAAAAATTAAAATTAAAGTCTCCTTTCAAACCATCCAAAAATCCTCTTAGAGCTATTTATTGTTTCTGCGTCCCAATTTTTGCCATTTTCCATTATGTTTTAAAAAAGTTAAATTAACGATTCACGGTGTTCAAATATAGTTAACACAAGTCTGCCGTTGTAGTTCCATCAGGTTGCAGCTACTTTGGGTAAACGTTTTTTAACAATTGAGTCTAAGGCTTGTGTACGCTTCGTAGATTTGGAAAAAAAGCAACCATTTATAACTTTGCATTCTTTAATATGCTTTACAGATTGGGATAAAATTAAATTTAATTTATGAGCACAACAGTGTACAAATAGAGCAATGGAGAACGTTTCCGCACTTTAGCTTGAAGACCTCCTAAATGTCTGACCATAACAGCAGCCCCATCATAGCTTTGGGCATTTAATTTATTATCAGCCTCCTCAATATCTTTCATAATATTAAGCACAATTTTATATAGAGAGTTTGCGGTACGACCTTCTGTCACATTTTTAAAGCCTAAAAATCTTTTTTGTACACTCCCATCCATTTTTACGTGGCGTATTACTACAGATAGTTTGCTTAAATTAGTTACATCGGTTGTTTCATCTAGAACAATAGCAATGAAACGAATCTGTTTAATTCCAGATTTAATTCTGTTCAAAATAATAGTGGCAGCAGCCGAAATTAAGTCAATCTGAATGCGATTGTATGTCCCGCAAAAAACGTTAGGCTGTTCCAAGTGATTTTTTAAACAAATGTCGTATTTCGATATTAAACAAACTAGGTCTTGAAAGTTGCCTCTATTTGCAGATGTAGTTGTTTCGTCATGACCCCTAAAGCCCAATTCATGCTGACAAAGGAAACACACAGCATCAATAAGTCTTTTTAATATGTTTCTGTTTTCATCAACCAGTTGATTGTGTTGGCGATGACTAATTTCTATCTGTTTGTCAACGGCGTATTCAATTCGCGTTTTTACAAAGACACGTGATTTTAAAATGGTCTATAAATGCGCTTTAGACATAACATGTCTTTGTACTAGTTTATGTAGATAATTCAAGTCGGAAAACGCACTTTTATTCCACACTCCCTTTTCAGTCACAAATAGACTACAAGACCAACAAAACAGTTTATTCCTGTTTTCACAACCCGTTAACCATTCATATTGTTTATAAGTTTTTTTCCGCGTTGAAATGTCTAATAGGTACATGTTTTAATTCTTGTATTTAAGTTTTTTAGAGTAGTTTTCGGCCTACCTTTATTAATAATAGCAAGTTTTTCAGCAAACTGTAAAGCTGAAAATCCTTTAGTTATCAAAAAACACACAATACAATTACAGTTATTATTACCACTTGTTTGTAAAGTTTGTAAATCCCCACCCCCACCGTCACCGCTGTTAAAAGCTACTTGCAGCCATATTAATAATCATAAAATGCCAATGTATTTAACTTAGTCGACTGTTTATATCTACGAAATAATCAGGCACATTCACGTTGTACTCGCATCGGGTCTTCGTAGTACAACACGTTCTAAAAACACGCGTACATCGCGCCGAGCCGGGGTTTCTTTTATAAAGTTGCCTGCTGACTACGTGTATTTAACTGAAGTCATTGAATCCACTCCTAGTATCAGATCAGGTTCATGCTGTCCGCATGCGATCGCATTTACTGGGACGATGTTCTTGCTAGGAGCGTATATACAAATACAGTATGATTATGATGCATAATAAATAAGTATGTGTGTGAGCTTGCGAAATAAAAATTTTAATAATTAAATTAGTTTCAGAATTTGAAATTTAATATTTAAAATACAAAAGGGATTTTAAATGATGCGGTTTAGGTATGTAGTCGTTATTTTAAGGGAAGCAATGCTTCCCTTGCTTCCATGGACCGCACGCCACTAGGAGTGTTAGAATAGATTTCAATGACCGAAAGACCAGCTTTCCCATAAATCTAAAGCATGACAACAATGCAAACAATTTATACAGTGGGAAAACCATTTGATCACTGCTCAAATTGTAGTCAACACAAATTACGAAATTATGTCGTTAACATTTATACACTGCAAAATTCAATGTCGTAAATTACACACATATAAAAATCAAGTTTTTAAACGCTATCAATTTTTCCAAATTTTTATAAAATTTTTCGTAACACTCACCCAAACGTGCTAACCCATATACATACCTTCCATTGACGGATTCATAGCTGATATATTGTTTTGACGGTTTGTCTGTGGATAATAGAGAGGTGGGCCGGGCTGATACCTAATGTTCACATTAGAAGCATTTTCATCAGCTCCTTGTAAATTTCGCCCCATGTCGCTGAACATTGCTAAACGGTTTCGGATAAGTTCTCGTTCGGCTGAAAAAAAAATTGGTAATTTAACAACAGAAAAATGTGTACAACTAACAGATTTGCGTACAGTGTGGACCGCAGTTAAGGAATAAAATGCATAATTCGAAAAGAAATGTTTTTATGAAAAACGCTTGAACCCGTCATATATATTTTTTTTCGTTTCACACCTTGTAGTGTTAGTTTGTAATTTTCACCCCTCACCATTTCACTTGTAGATTTTTTTGAATTTTCTTTTAAAAATTCACTAATGAGGAGATCTCGACTTTTTAATTCTGAAAAAATTGCTTCAAATGAGCGCGAACTAGACCCCCTAGAACCCATATCCAGGGTCAGTTTCAATTCTTATATGTTTATATGTTTATATTGTTAGAAATTAATAGCGAATATTTAAAATTTAGCGCCCTCTAAACAATGTTGGTAACACTGTTGTAGTTCAATAAGAATAAAGTAAGTTGATGTCGAAGCATCGAACAGAGCGTTTCATTTTCTATACCGGCGATAATTTTTAACAGGTTATGGGGCCCAGATGCTAATGGCCACGTGTGTAATTAGCTGGGAATGCCGGTAAAGAATTGTGAAGTATAACGTTGTGTTTCGCGAGAACGTTAACGGAAATGGCATCGAATAATTACATAGTGAATGTGCCGAAACTAAAAGGCCGCGAATATTTCGCAGAATGGTCTTTTGCTGTTGAAAACTTTCTAGTACTTGAAGGTTTATCTAAGTGTACTACAGAGGTGGTTCCTGATCACGATGCAAAAGCGAAGGCTAAAATAATATTAACATTAGACTCGTCATTGTTTGTACATATAAAAGGTGCAAAAACCACGGTGGAATTGTGGAAGACGTTAAATAATTTATTCGACGATTCCGGGCAAACGCGTAAAATAAGTTTGCTGCGAAAGTTAATTTCAACACGTCTTGATGAATGTGACTCTATGACGGAATATGTTAATCGAATAGCTGATACTGGACAAAAGTTAAGTGGTACGGGTTTAGATATCGGAGATGAACTTTTAGGTTCTATCACGTTAGCCGGTTTAACTGAAAAATATCAACCGATGGTGATGGCTATTGATAATAGCGGGCAGAAAGTGACAGTTGACTCCATTAAGTCGAAGCTTCTAGATATGGATAGTACAGATACTGGCAGTGGGATGGCGTTTGCTGCTGGTAGTAATTCAAGTTCAAGTTATCGACACAGGAGGACACGAATGGCGCATCCGCAAACTGACAAATTCAACAAAAATGGACATGAAGCAAATTCGAATTTAAAAGAAAATGTAACTTGCTGGAATTGCAAAGAAAAGGGGCATTTTCGAAGTCAGTGTCCAAAACTAAAACAATTAGCTAGTGGTGGCAATGCCGCGTCATCAAAAAACAAACATTTGTTTAATGTGGTGTTTTCAAATGGAAACTTCAGTAGTAAAGATTGGTACGTAGACTCCGGGGCTAGTTGTCATTTCACTACAAATGTCATTTCACTACAAATGAAAATTGGGTGAAGAATAAAAATCATCCGAAATTTCCTGAGATCATGGTAGCGAATAAAGAAAAACTTGCAGTTAAATGTACAGGTGATGTAGCACTAAAAACGTTAGTGGATAGTCAGTGTTTGGATATTACCGTAACAGATGTCATGTGTGTGCCGGGACTAACAACCAATTTATTATCTGTAAGCCGAATTATTGAAAATGGAAATTCTGTGATATTTGGTGACCAGATTTGCCAGATTTTCAATCGAGATAATGAACTGCTTGCGACAGCTAATCTGCAAGGAGGTGTGTATAAGTTAAATATACCTGATAAAGTTTCTCCTGTAGCAGCACCTGCAGTAGCTCTGGTCACGGGGCAGACGTGGCACAGAAGGTTGGGGCATATAAATACAGCGTACCTGAACAAGATGGTAAATCGAGTAGTCGAAGGAATGGAATGTCAAGGACAAAGACAGTTTGATCTAAAAAATTGTATTACATGTTGCGAAGGTAAGCAAACAAAATTGCCATTTAAAAACACTGGTACAAGGGCCTCATCATTGTTAGAAATTATTCACACTGATATATGTGGACCAATGCAAACACAGTCACTAGGAGGGTCCAAGTATTTTTTAACATTCGAAGATGATTTTAGTCGAATGGGCTTTGTTTATTTTCTAAAAAGTAAGGATGAAGCATTTGGGTGTTTTAAAAATTTTAAGGCAATGGTGGAAAAACATAAGAATATGTCGATTAAGTTTTTACGATCAGATAATGGTGGAGAATTTTGTTCAAATGAATTTGAAAATTATTTGAAGTCAAATGGTATAATACATCAGACTACTAACAGTTATACACCTGAACAGAATGGTATGTCGGAGAGACTAAACCGAACGTTAGTAGAGAAAGCGAGATGTATGCTAGATGATGCAAATCTAGAAATTAAATTTTGGGCAGAAGCTGTGCATTGTGCGATGTACCTGAGAAATCGATCAATTGCTTCGGGCATTGACAAGACACCGTTTGAGGTATGGAATGGAAAAAGGCCAAACTTGAAGCATTTGAGAATTTTTGGCAGTCATGCAATGATGCACGTACCTAAAAATTTAAGACAAAAATGGGATAAAAAGTCAAAAGAAGTTATTTTTGTGGGATACGAAGAACAAACAAAAGGCTATAGATTATATGATTATGAAAAGCATGAAGTTAAAATATGTAGAGATGTGATAGTTATGGAAGGAACAAGTAGAAATGATAACTTAAAAAAGAGTTTAGAAATTGTTATAGAAGAAAATAATAATGAATTGTTAGAAATTGAAGATTCAGTGGGTGTTGAAACTGAGGTAAGTTCTGAAACAAATTCTGAAAGTGATTCAGGAAGTGAATATTCCAGAGAAGAAGAAGAAGATAGTGATTACACACCTACAGAATTAGTGTCAACTTCAGAAACTATAAGAAAATCTGACAGGGAAAGAAAACCGAAAGGTTATGAAGATTTTGTGACTTATATGATGTGCAAAGATACTTGTGAAGTTAAAAGTGATCCTGTTACGTTGAAAGAAGCTCTCTCCAGGCCAGATGCCGAGATGTGGAGGCAAGCTATAAAAGAAGAGTTGGAAAGCTTCAGAGAAAACGACGCCTGGGAACTAGTGGACCTACATAATGATTTGTCAACGATAGTGCCATGTAAGTGGGTGCTTAAGAGAAAGGTGAGTTGTGAAGGTGAAATTAGGTATCGTGCGAGACTAGTGGCAAAAGGTTTCGTTCAACAACCAGGTATAGACTACGATCAGACTTTTGCACCAGTCATAAGATTTTCTAATTTGAGATTGTTATTTGCATTAGCTGTTAAATTAGGGTTAGATATATATCACCTAGACGTGCAGACTGCTTTCTTAAATGGAGATTTAAAAGAATGTTTATATATGCAAATGCCTGAAGGTATGAATGTGAATCAAAATAAAGTTTTAAAGTTAAAGAAAGCCATTTATGGGCTGAAACAGTCGTCACGAGCTTGGAATAAAAAGGTACATGATGTTTTACTAGAGCTAGGTTATGTGCAATCAGCTTATGAGCCTTGCATTTATAGTAAAAGATCTAAAAATGTATTTACTCTTGTAGCGTTGTTTGTAGATGATTTTTTCTTATTTTCAAATAGTATCAAAGAAACAGATTTTTTGAAAAAAGAGTTGAAGTCTAGATTTAAAATTAAGGATTTGGGAAAAATTAAGGAGTGCTTAGGCATGACAGTTAATATTGATAAGGACAAAAATATTGTTTTAAATCAGAAAGATTATATATTAAAATTGTTAGATAAGTTTAACATGAAAGATGCTAAAGCTGTATGTACGCCAATGGAGGCAAAAGTTAGTTTAGAAAAAGTAGTTTTGACCGAAGAGAATAAAACTAAGTATCCCTACCAGACTTTAATAGGAAGTCTAATGTATTTATCAGTATTAACAAGACCTGATATTAGTTATAGTTTAAGTTACTTAAGTCAGTTCAATAATAATTATGACAAAAGTCATTGGATGTGTGCCAAACGTATTTTGAGATATTTAAAGGGCACTGCAGATTATTCAATAAAATTTTCAAAAAATGATACTGAATTGAAAGGTTTTGTTGATTCGGATTGGGGTAGTGACAATGTGGACAGGAAATCTTACACAGGTTTTTGCTTCTTACTGTCAAATGGTCCTATTTCTTGGGAAAGTCGGAAGCAGATATCTGTTGCCTTATCAAGCACAGAAGCTGAGTATATGGCAATCACAGAGGCTGCTAAAGAGGCCATATACTTAAAAAATATATTGCAAGATCCAATAGGTGTTGATAAACCTGTAGTAGTTTATAATGATAATATGGGAGCGCAGAAACTGTCATATAATCATATGTATCACAAGCGTAGTAAACATATAGACATAAGGCACCATTATATAAGAGAAATTATTGCTAAAAATCAGATTGTCTTAAAATACTTACCTACTTCAGAGATGCCAGCTGATATGTTTACTAAAGGTTTAACTAGCGTTAAGCATGATAAATTTGTTAAGTGTTTAGGTTTAGCATAATGAATTTATTTTTAAATATTCTCTAAGTGGGTGTGTTAAAAATTAATAGCGAATATTTAAAATTTAGCGCCCTCTAAACAATGTTGGTAACACTGTTGTAGTTCAATAAGAATAAAGTAAGTTGATGTCGAAGCATCGAACAGAGCGTTTCATTTTCTATACCGGCGATAATTTTTAACATATATATATATATATATATATATATATATATATATATATATATATATATATATATATATATATATATATATATATATATATATATATATATATATATATATATATAGAGTGTGTATTTTTTTAATTAAGTAAATGTTATTTTTACAAGAGTTAGTCACAAGTCTAACGTTTATGGGCGATAATTATTGTATATGGGTATGTTTTTGTGATTTAAATATTAGGTTATACTATTTTTAAGTGTATTGTATTTTAAGACTGTATTAAATGTGTAATACCTCATAATATGTAGTAACAATTTATGTACATTTTTTTGGTTTAAATGTTGGGCGCCTTTTGTTTTGCTTAAAACAAGTGTAAGTTTTTAATATAGTTAATTTCACACTTAAGTGAGTGCTGAGCGTGTCGCCACCTAGTTGCGGAACCAAGTAATATGTTGTCACGCTAGCTCCAAATGACACACAGTGTTAAAAAATAGAGACTGTATACAACCAACTAACAATTTAATAAATTATCAGCCCTGGCCCATTTCTACCTTAATATAGAGACAAAGTATGTAAGGCTAGATGCATTCTCACAACAATTAGAACCGTAGACCTATAAAGTAATACGGCTAAAGTGGAGCTGGCGTGACAACATACTACTTGGTTCGGCAACTAGGTGGCGACACGCTTACCACTCACTTAGTGTTGAAAGGCTGGCTACTTTAACCGTATTACTTAGGTGTATTTTCGCTGCAATTAGTATGCTGTATTGACGAGCTCTAATAAGATCAAAACCGGTCTACCGTTCTAATTGTTGTGAGAATGCATCTAGCCTTACATACTTTGTTTCTATATTAAGGTAGAAATGGGCCAGGGTTGACAATTTATTAAATTGTTAGTTGGTTGTATACAGTCTCTATTTTTTAACACTTTGTGTTATTTGGAGCTGGCGTGACAACATACTACTTGGTTCCGCAACTAGGTGGTGACACGCTCATCACTCACTTAGTGTTGAAAGGCTGGCTACTTTAGCCGTTTTACTTTATAGGTGTATTTTCGCTGCAATTAGTATGCCGTACTGACGAGCTCTAATTAGAGCGAAACCGGTCTACGGTTCTAATTGTGGTGAGAATGCCAACGTGAGGAAAAGTCATATGAAAAATGGTCAACCAGAACATAAAATTTGAATCCTCCATAGTTCTTTTTAAACCAGTTGCTTCCCTACTAGTGACTGTATTCTTAATTCTTTCAGCAATTTCTTGAAAACAGAGTATAAGATTTTCCCTGTTTTCATAAATAACATTAACGAACCTTATATCGAAATTCCATCGAGTGGGCGCAACACGCGGTTATCTGACTTTTACAATTTCTTCTAGGATATCACTTCTATGAGATGAATTAGAAAAGAAAGACGGAAATCCGGACAGGTCCGAGACAAAAATTCCCACCTGCGTATTTTGAGTGGCAGCCTTTTGCATTATGAGATTTAACTGGTGTGCATAGCAGTGAACAAAATATGCATATGGATATTTTTCACGCATTTTTGACTGAACACCACCAACAGATCCACTCATTACATTCGCACCGTCATATGCCTGGCCTATTAATTTATTCAGATTATTGATCATTGGATCAATTTCTTTTTGAATGCTTGTTACCAGACCAGCGGCTATTTTATCGGTTATTCGTAAAAAATACTCCAAAACGACTCGTGTATAACATGCCCGTTCATATACCGCAATATTATTACCATTTGGCAATGATTACTTACATCAGTTGTTTCATCACACTGAATTGCCAAAAACGTAGCGTGTTCCACTTCTCTCAAAATGTCATTTTGACACAGTTAACATGCAGTCCAAAATGTCATTTTGAATAGTTTTCGAAGTTCCCTTAAAAACTGATGACGTCACCAAATGTTCCTTCAGCACAATGTCTAATTCGGCATTGTAGTTTATCAGTTCTTTAAAAATTCCACGATTTAAGGATTCGTCTGTTTCGTCGTGTCCTTGGAGTGTCGGTTCAAAAACGCCACAGAATTTAACGCACGTTATAATCCTTCTCAAAATATGTCTACTTTTTTTCACTGTTGCATTATGTTCGGCGATCTGTTGTCGATATGTGGCAGATAACTGTTGAGCAATGTTAACTTTTCCCAGTAATGCAAGTTCTATTCAAGCTTGCAAATGAGCCTTGCAATTTTCATGCTTTTTTATTTTTTCGTGTAAATGATTTAAGTCGGTTACACCTACACGGCTCCAATTGTTGACCATGCTTGGAGCATAAAATAACAAACATGAAAAAAAAGAATTCCGTACATTGCATCCACATATCCATTCGTTGCGATCATATATACTTCTAGCAAAATGTCGAGGAAAACACATACCTTCTTTTTTTTTCATACAAGTTTGCCTTAACTTTAAATCTGGTGTGGGTCGTCCTAAACTTTTAATCTTTACCTTAGAATTTAAGTCTGACTGTGAAAAGTTAACCTTTAAAATATTATCCACTGAATTAATCACAGTATCACAATTATTTTGTCCACTTATTAAGCAACCTGGAGTAGTAACCAACATAATAATAATAACTGTCTTGCTAGAACATGTAAACAACAATGAAATGATCTAATTAAAATGAATCCGACGCGACGTGCTGCACTACGAAGAAAATTACTACAGACGCCCTGCGAACAGTGCAAACTGCAAGTGTGGAATTTTAAAGCGCACAGCCGGATTACTTATTCGGTCGTTTTTGACATAGTCGATCATTTCGCATTGAAATTTCCATTTCGTTAGAGCGCCGAAGAATACACACCGACGCGCGACTCAGTGATGCACAGATGCATATTATATTATATGGATGTATACAACGTCGGCAACCATTAACACTATACTTCTTCTGATTCTCTATTAATGGCTGCCGACTCTGCGATCCTCGATATACTGAATTTGTTTGTAAAATGCAGGAGGTAAAAAGTAAATAAAAATTTATTAAAATATAGCATAGCAAAAATATTATTTTTACCCGGCAGGCGGCAGTGCGTGCACGGGCGCACTTATTGAGGAGCCGCCCCTGTTTGCATGGCAAATTGCGATCAACGTTGAAATAACACGTTGTTAATTGACTTATAAGTCAACGTTTATACGTTTAGTTTTCCCCTGTATATACGAAGTAGTGAGTGCTGTAGTTTCTGGGTGGTTTTTGTGTTATTTTAGCGTGTTCAGTGATCAATTAGGACTTTAATTAAAGATATTTGTTTATCTTGTTATCCTTGTATCTGTGGAAAAGACGAGTGAAGTGTAATACGTGTAAATCGTAATAGAATCAAAACAAAATTCATTGCATAGAGTAGCTGGGTATTTATGTTTCAAAATAAATTCTTATTGCAACGAAGAAATATTCAACGGTTTTTCGAGACTGAAAATTATTTTCCGCCAGCTGTTTTGTTTTGTTGACGCAAAATATAAAGTTATTCTCTGTTAAGAAAATGTTGAGTGACTGTTCAGATGTCATGCATATTTTGCTCTGACATGACCTGAAAAAAAATTGTGAACAGGTTTGTTGTATTCAGGCAAAAATAACGAGTAAAAGCGACTAAATTCGAAAAAAAAGGTTATACATCCTAGCAAAAGTATAATGAGTAAGTACATCTTTATGAACATTGAATAAAGTTTCATAATTATTTTTATTTAATGACCATTATTTGTAATAAGGTCATAAACTATGAGTTTTACCTTGTAATGTTAAATAATTCATAGAATTATTCATTCCCAAATTGTACTGGTATTATTTAAATGCAAAGTACAGACTACTATCAGTGATTGAAATCTAAGGCAAAAGAAATATTCTATCGACACACACATAATTTCCCCACAAGACAACATTATAGAACAGTAATGAGCTAACCAATGCTCTATAAGCCAGCAACAGGACATCAACACTCAACACAAATTTCAGCTGCAAGAGAGCGGAAAAACTCCTATTCATACTTTTGCGGACACGTTCAATATGGTTTTCCCAACGCATAAAGTACTTCTTCGAGTTCACACTCAGCACCACACCACACGCCTCTAAATCTACCTCTATGTAAGCTTCGGATACAAAATCAGCACTCCTGAAGGTCATGGACAAACGAATATATATATATATATATATATATATATATATATATATATATATATATATATATATATATATATATATTTATATATATATATCATCACACCACCATGTCAACGTTCAGAGCGACAAAAGCTGGCCGTAACCTTATAACCAGCAATGTTAACAGTATGCAATGTATCAAGACTACACCTGTGCTCTGTCACACGCAAAAGGTCAACAGAGTGAGTCTACAACATAACTTCTATTTGATTTAGTTTGTTAGCTATTGATTGAGCATTGATGAAACAACACCTCATCATAACATATCCTGTCCTTCGTCACATAATGAGCTACCCAAATCTGGCTTCTGAAGCAAAGTGGAAATCCTTTCGAAAAAAGAACCTCTTCACAAAAACCCCACTGGGCCAGAAGCTCGGGGATATAATTCATCTCTTATAGAAAATGCAGCACTTACCCTAAATTAAGTCATCCGCCCCTTTGATGGAAAATTTTCAGCTTCAACTCTATGTTGTGGTAACTTTTTTTTTCAATGTACTCCTGCACATCTTCAACATGAAGTAGTAGTAGCAATGGTGGGGAGGCTAACGCCAGGCAAGTAGGCCACAACGGGCCCTTTTTTCCAGCCACGGCAACCCAGCAACTATGCCCTACCCCTCCTCGGTTTCTTCACCAAACCTCCACGACCTCGAAATAAACGTCATGGCGGTCTTCCATTGGACGGCACTTACGTAGCTCCTCCGTAGGGTCCTCGAACAAAACAATTCTGTTCGAAGACTCCCAAAAGCCTCGCATTCACACAGGTAGAGGTAAGACGTTTCTTCAGCCTCGCCGCCTTTCTAGCAAATGGGTTACCTCAGGACACCTACCAATGTAAGGTGTCTTCTGTTGCAGTGATATCGGGGCGACAAGGCCGTGGACGTGCCCTGAGGGGAAAAAAGTGTCTTCTGAGAGTACAGTGGCCTGTTAGCACCCCAATGATGCGGCGAAGCGCAGAACGATTCCTACCAAGAATACAGACAGTCTTGTTTCTATCCGGCCTCTCCACGAAATCCCTCGCCTACCTACAGCACTGACCGACCTCCAGTGCTTTTCCATGGCCTCCTCAGTCCATTTATCGGGAGAGTCGGGGACCACCTTACTACTTATGCCTATAGAAGGCTCCGCACCTTGATGGCGGAAATCGGAATTTCGTTTTTCACCTCCTTGGTGACTCTTGCATGCCCCATTACTGCTCCCTCTCCACACCAGTTTCCAGAGTCTCGCATTCTAAGATGCGACGCCATAGCCTCCCTTCTTATACAGATGGGAAGCGGTGGCAGTATCAACAAGACCTCTAGCGCGGCTGAGGGTGTCGTCCTCATAGCGCCTGTGATACCCAGGATTGCCAGCCTTTGGAGTTTGGCCAGCTTCCTGGTAGTAGTTTGGTTCACACCACACCACCAGACCAACGCCCCATAGAGGATCCTCGACCTGACGATCGCAGTGTAAATCCAATGAAGGATCCGAGGATTAAGTCCCCAGATCCTCCCTATCACTCGACGCAGCTGCCAGAGGGTCGATACTCCCTTCCTCACTACTCGTTCTATTTGCGACCCCCGTGATAATTTGGAGTCCAGGACCACACCCAGATATTTGATCTCCCGCACTAAAGCTAAAGGTTTTCCAAACATCACTGGCGCCCTGAACCCCTCCAGATTCCTCTTCTTGGTGAACAGGATCATCTCCGTCTTCGCTGGGTTTACGGAGACTCCCAGCTCACCACACCACCTTTGAAATATACTACAGATTGTTTGCATGCATGCACAGACGACGCTGAGGAATTTACCGGTGACTAAGACCAGCCCATCATCAGCATATGCGTGGAAAAAGAAGCCATTCTCAGAGAGCCGTTCCATGAGGCCGTCCATGACACCATAGATGTGGCGAAAGGCAGCTGCCCTTTAGCATGAAACTATTCTATAGAACCTGGCGCATCCCTTGTAAAATAAAATAAAAAACTAAAGTGTTTTAAACCTTGTACCCATTTTGCGCTTATAAGCGCTATATAAACGTTACGAAAACGGTTATAACAACAGTCATGTTTTATAAAAAATGTTTTATAAACGTTCTTGTGACTACAATAAAACATCAAATTACTAGTTGGACGGTTCCCTTCAAATTAGAACAAAGCATATTATTATGCTTGGGAGTAAAAGAGTTGAAATCATATAGAAAAAAATAGATTACATTTAAATACTCTTATAGACATTTAAACATGTAAACTTACCAGCCTGAAGTTCGAGTCTGGCCTGTTCTCTTGAAAGCCCACTTCTTGGGTTTCGAGCATTTTGCTGCCTTCTCTGACCTGTAAGTATCAAATATGAGTAAGTATACATTAAAATCTTTCACACATGATTAACTATTTCTAATTAATTCTATCCTACAATTTTGTCTTCACTGTTTCAGGCGATAACAACAGCAAAGAACCAAATTGAAGGATCTCCAGATTCGAGACAATAAAAAGATCACATATAAAATTGGTGTGTTTTGAACAGCCAAATCGCTGTGCACACCTTAACGAAAATTTGCAAAAATGTTTTATCTATATTTTTACTGTCTCGGGTCTGCAGATGCTTGACTTGTGCTTTTTCTGTCGTTATTGTCTGGAACAATCAAGACAATATTCCAACTGTGATAATTTTTTATACAGAGTGAGTGTTACAATCATATATCTGAAAAACTACTCCGAGTATTTTCCGAAAAATTTGTGAGGTGATAGGTAGGTTGGGGGACACATTTTGAAACATTTTGGACATTTACCGTTCTCCTAATTTTTAACCGCCGTTGCGGCATTTTAAATGTCAAATGGAATGGTGTTTTTTTTTCAAAAATTTGATTCTCCGTGAAAAACTGCGTATGTACCTAGAAAATCGTTGCATTTGGCTACTGGTTGCATACTTATAAATTTTGCAATAAATAAAATTAGAATAAGAACTAGCATGAAATACCTTAAGTTTAGCGACGGTTAATTTCTAAAAGGTGTTCGAAATGTCATCCATTTACTTTCTAACATTTAAAAAATCCTCTTTGGCAAGAGTAGCGCACATTATTCAACATTTTGGAGGAGCTTGTCTAATCAGGCATCTCATATTTCCTGGCGTGAATGGTGTTATAGCCATAACGTTCTCTTTTATAAATTCCCAAAAGGAAAAATCTAAAGGCGTGAGATCAGGAGACCTTGCGGGCCAGTTTACCGGGCCACCACTGCCGATCCATCTATATCCAAACATGTTATCTAGAGTGTCTATGACTTGGCGCGTAAAGTCTGGCGGGGCTCCGTCTTGCTAAAACCACACCTCCTCTGGTTGATTTTCTATATTGTTCAGAAGTTGAGGTCAATTGTGCCTTAAAAAATCATTGTACATCTCCCCATTTAGGTGGTCTTCGAAAAAATGTTTCCAAATTTTATTTAATGGAAAATTCATAATTATACAATCAGCAGATGGAGCAAATGCAACGATTTTCTAAGTACATACGCAGTTCTTCACAGAAAATAGAATTGAAAAAAAACACCATTCAATTCGACATTTAAAACGTGATACCGATATATATATATATATATATATATATATATATATATATATATATATATATATATATATATATATATATATATATATATATATATATATATATATATATATATATATATAAAAGTCACTTTTACCCACTCTTTATTATTTCTTGCCTTTGCCTTTGCCTTTGCCTTTGCCTTTGCTTCTTCCCATGTTATGTTCTTTTCTTCGAGTGGAGCTGCTATTACGTTGTCCCATGCATTCTTTGGTCTTCCCCTCTTATTCTTTGCCACTACTCGAGCTTGCCACACTTTCTTAACTGGTCTCTTATCGACCATTCTCACAAGATGCCCAAACCACTTAAGCTGTTGTCTCTTAATAGTTTTTATCACTGGTTCCACTTGCAGTTCTTCTCTTACACTATTGTTTCTTATTCTGTCCAATCTTGTAATTTCCTTCACCCTGCGTAAGAAAATCATTTCCACTCCTTGTACTCGGCGTTCCGTGACTTTAGTCAGCACCTAACTTTCACTTCCGTAAGTCAGCACCGGGCAAAATGCTGAGTTATATACACTAATTTTCGTTTTTATCGATACTTCCCTTCTTCCTATAAACTCAGGTACAGCCTTAGTGCTGGCTTTATTATTTCGTTAATTTTCGCATCTTGTAGAACATATGCCTGTAGCTGAACTCCCAGGTACTTGACCATGATCTTAGTTTTTTCTGTGTTGATCTTCATATTCCTCTTATCTAAAGCCTCCTTCCATACCTACAAATTTTTTGCAGATCGTCCTCAGTTTTCGTATAGATCACTAGATCATCAGCAAACGCGCACTCTGTAAAGCTCACTGCCTGTAAATTTTGGTATCCTATCTGCAATTGTTTTGTTTCTGACCTTACTTCCTTGATGACGACGTCCATAACATTATGGGTATAATCAGGGGCTGAGCACTCCACCTTGTCATAGACCTTCTTTTGTTATGAATTCTTTTGATTCTAAATTTTCTTTTCTGACTCTATTCCTTGTTGTCGTATATAAGGCTTTTATGTTACCTATCAGTTCTTTGTTCATTTTTCTATTTCTTGTACTACTCCACATTCTGCTTCTTGGAATACTGTCGAATGCTTTATAAATATCTACAAAAGCCAAATATGCAGCTATATTTTGTTTCAGGATTTTCTCTGCTAGCTGTTTGACCGTAAATATGTGGTCTTTTGCACTTCTTCCTTTTCTAAAGCCGCTTTGAGATTCTTCAAGTTGTGTTTCTAATATAGTTCTTAATTTAATTTCTTAATTCCTTTCGCAGACTTTGAGGACTACACTTAATATTGCTATGCCTCTGTGGCTATTACAGTCACTCCTATCTCCTTTTTATTCACTGGCACTAATATCCCAATCTCCCAGTTCTTTGGTATGGGTTGGTATTCCCACATTTTTCTGAAAATAATTTTTAGCAATTGTAACCCTTTTTCATCTAAGTTTTTAATGATCTCTGTTGTTATTTCGTCAAATTCTGCAGATTTTCCTCGTTTTAGCATCTTCACAGCTCTTATTACTTCTTCTATTTCTATTTCTTCTGTCGTGTTCGTATCCTATGAAACAACGTCTTGTTCTTGCTCCTCTTGGGTTTCTATTTCGCTGCTTTCTTGTCTATCTAGCAGCTCTTTAGAATATTCTTTCCAGCATTCCTTTATTGCCTGGTTTTGTCGTTGCGTGGCTCCTTTCTTGTCTTCTATTTGTCTTGTAGTGTTATTTTTACCTTTTCCGAGAGTTTTAATTACTTTAAAGAACAACATCTTGTTACCCACACTGTCGGTTTCTATCTTTTCACCAAATTGTCCCAAGCTTTTGTTTTCTCCATCTTCACCATATCTCTGACTTTTTTCTTTGGCTATTGTATCGTTGGTAACTGTCATCAGATCTTTGTTTCAAATATTCTTTCCATTTCTGTTTCTTGATTTTGACCTGTACGATGATGTCCTCTATCCACCATTTTGTTTGTTTTTCGCTCTGGTCCAATTTTGTAGTGCCACATACTTGTTTCGCCGTATCAAGCAGTATGTTTTATACACTGTTCTTCTATTGTCATATCTAACTTATCGTTTTCTATTTGGCTAAAATTTTCTTCTGTATTTTTCTTGTACAATTCTGCTGTTACTATTTCATTCAATTTATACATTCTGATCTCTTTTGTCGTAAATGGTTGATTTTCCGTAGTTGTCGTGCTGGTATACTTGTCAGGCTTTACTCTCATATTTATTTCTGCTAGGAGAAGAAAGTGGTCGCTATTTATTTCAGCCCCCCTCCTAACTCTTACATCTTTTACATCTTTTCTGTATTCTCTATTTATCAACACATAGTCTATAATAGATTTATCTCCTCTACTTTTTACTTCTCGCCTATATTTATGTATTTCTTTGTATTGAAAAAAAGTATTTGTCACTAGCAAGTCATTTTTCATGCAGAAGCCTATCAGTCTTCTACCATTATTGTTTCCAATATGTTCTCTTTGTGTACCTATGACTTCGCCTCTTTCATCGTCTTTTCTACCGACCCCTCCATTCATTGCACCTACTATTATCATTTTTACATCAACATTGTCTATTGCTTCATTTTACTTTTACCAGAATTCACCTTTTTCGCTGCCTTCTCGTCTTCATTTGGTCCATATGCTACTATTATTGTTATATTTGTTCTCAACTGCATATCTATTTTTAAAATTATTTCTTTGATACCTGTCCATTTGGTGATGACCTTCTTTTTATTATTATTTATTAAACAAGCAACCCCTTACTTGGCTCGGCTTTCTTCATCAACTTCACTATAAATAAGTACGTTCCCATTTCCAGTATCTTATTCCCCTCTTCCCTTCTTTTTTGTCTCCGTGACTCCTAAAATGCCTATTTATGCCTTTTCAAATTCGTCTATAACCTCCTCTTCTTTTTCTGTTAAGCCGCTAACATTCTATGTTTCAGTCTTCCAGCTGCTTATATGGCAGCTTTTATCATTCTTATTAGCTTCTTCAACTCCAAAAGTCATATCATTTTTCTTTACATGCGTCGTCATATTCCCTACATCATTTTTTGCTTCATATGCTACTTTTTTATCCACTTCTGGTAACGTTGCTAAGTTTGTTCTGTTATTGGTCCCATTTCCATTCCTTTCAGTCTATAACTACTTTCCTGTAGCCTAGCTTCTTTCTTCCCTAGCGAAACTTCTTATTTTAAATTGAATTTCCTTTTCTGTTTTTGTCAAGTCTATGTCAATATATATGATCTTTATGTTTACTCAACTAATTCTTATTTTTTAGTGTCGTTATTTTGTCATACTCTCTGTTTCCATCACAAATGTTTTAGTACCTATCTTTCCTACACTTCTTAACTATTTCTAAATTTAGCTCTTGCTTTATGAAGTTCTACATATTTTCCTTAATATTTACATCATCTTCAGCTATAACAAGTCCAGATAATATCAAGTTTCTCTTTTTCTGTTCTTTCTCTCATTCTTCCACTTTCTCGTTTAAAACTTCTATTTCTTTCTTCATAGCTGCATTCTCTTGTTTAACTTGTTTTAATTTTTTCGTGGTATTCTTTCTGTTCAATTCTAATTTGTTTTATTTCCTTCTTCATTTCTGTGTTTTTGTTGATGCGCTCTCACACCATTACCATCATCTCATTCTCTGTATCCCCCATTATATCTCTGCTAGATTTCAATGGAGATTTCTTTGTAAGTTTACTTCTTCCAAAATATTCTTCGCTGTCTTCTCTTTTACGCTTATTTTCTTCGTCAGTATCTATAACGCTACCTGACGCTTACATTTACAGTATTTGCAGTCTAATATTTTACAAATATTCACACTTGTATATTTCTAATACGGTCCTGTCTTTACCGCAGCCGGTGGTCGGCAGTTGAAAGCGCGCACTCACTATCACCGCGATAAGAGCTCTCACCTGAATGCTCTTCACAGAGGTTAGGCTCTTCTTTATTATATTTATGTACGATTCTCAATTAAAAGTCTCTAGTATCAAATTCTCCACTCCACAATGTTTATAACACTTTGTTCACATAGACATGTGCCTTAAACGCTCGATACCTCCCAATTTGGAATAAATTTCGAAATGTTAACAAGCACGCCCGTCACACACCGGTACCACCGAAAATTTTTGTACATACTGTAACATTCTTAGTTGGTGACTTTAACATGCCTGAATATGCTTCTTGTCGTCAGAACCACCCCTCCGCTCGTGTGTCTGCTTTTCAGAATTTCTGTAATCTACTACTGCTTGGGCAGTTTAATCATGTTGAGAATATTAACAACAGGATTTTTGACGTGGTTTTGTTTACAGGCACTTGCTTGGTGGAGGAGGCTCCTGATTCGCCCGTGATTCCCGATGGTCATCATCCCCCCTTAATCATAGAGTTTCCGTTCAGGGGTTCAGTGGTGACACTGGGCAAAGATCATATAATTTTCGAAAATGTAATTTTGTCAGATTGTATGCGGAGCTTGGCGGCTTGTGCTGGGATGGCATGGATGGGCTTCAGGATGTCGATTCTATGCTTGACTTTTTTCTATTCCAGACTTGTTTGATCTGTATGTTCCCAAGACTGCTCCAAGAGCATGTAATAGGTACCCCCCATGGTTTTCTAAAGAAATTAAGGTCAGTATCAAATATAAATATTCATTATGGTGTAAGTTTAAGAAGTCTGGAAATGTGGAGTTTCTGGATAGATTTAGGGAGCTGAGACAAAAACTTAAGAGAGACATTTATCTTTCTCGAGTAAACTACTTTCAGAGGGTTGAAAGAGAGATTAGGTCTAATCCTAAAAAATTCTGGAACTGCTCTTCTCGACGCCGTCAAAACGTTTCTGTTGGTAATTCATCTGATCAGCAACAGGCAGCTGACAGTTTTGCTTCTTATTTTGCGGGATGTTCTGGTTCCGCCCCCACCTCATCGCCTACAGCTGCCAGCCTTGCTTCGGGTAACATCACAATGTTCTTTGTAGATGACTTTACAGAGGACGAAATTATTACTGCCGCTAAGAGAATTAAGGCTAACATGTCCTGTGGACCTGATCTGGTTCCTGGTTTCTTGGTGCGTGACTGCTTATATGATCTCCTGACTCCACTTAAGAAAATCTTTAAACTGATTCTTAGATCTGGAACATTTCCCGCGATTTGGAAGCTGTCACGGGTTTTCCCTGTCTTCAAGGCGGGTGATAGTGGTGATCCATCAAACTATCGACCAATATCCATACTATGTGTCTTCCGTAAGATTTTCGAGGCCTGCCTTTTTCAACGAATACTGTTTCACATTAAAAACAGACTCTCTATTTCTCAGCATGGTTTCATTCCAGGTAGATCGACTGTAACAAATTTAGTTGACGTTACACAGTTCATTGTGTCCGCTCTTGACCGCTCTTCACAGGTTGATGTTGTGTATACTGATCTATCTAAGGCCTTCGATTGCCTAAATCACTCTGTTCTGATTGACAGGATGAGGGCTATCTGATTCTCCCAGGGCTTGCTTGGCTTGTTCAGATCTTACCTGGATGGAAGGAGGCAATTTGTTGAGGTTGGGGGCTTCAAATCTAACACCTTTCACGTAACCTCGGGAGTGCCGCAGGGTTCCATACTAGGTTCATTACTATTCAATATCTTTATTGACCCAGTTAAACATGTTTTACATGTTCCTTTTTTAATGTATGCAGATGATATCAAGATTTTCGCAAACATTTCGAGTGTTGATGACTGTTTGCGGCTCCAGAACTGTCTTCAGACCCTAGATGAATGGTGTTGTCAGAGTGGTCTTTCTAGGAATGTTTCCAAGTGTTGTGTGATGTCCTTTACTCGAAATAAGCACGCAATCACTTTCGGGTACAATATAAGAGGGCTTCCACTTGATCGCCCCGGGACAGTTAAGGACCTTGGAATTGTTTTTGATGGTACTCTATCTTTTAAACCACACTATGAGCAGACTGTCAGCTCTGCTTACAAAACTCTAGGGTTTCTGATAAGAAACAGCAAAAATTTCTCATAGACTGACACCCTCCTCCTGCTCTTTAGCTGTTTGGTTAGGTCCCGACTTGAATATGGCTCAGTTGTGTGGGCTCCTACTTATGAGATACATGTGGTAAGCCTGGAATCAGTGCAAAGGAAATTTCTAAAATTTCTTAGCTTTCGTGAGGATGGTCGATATCAGTCTATTGGTTTTCCTCAGGAAAGTTTACTTCTTCGCTTTAGTCTGCAGAGTCTGTTGATGCGCAGGCAGTGCAGTTACATTATATTTTTATATAAACTGGTTAATTCTGTGTTCGACTGCCCTAGTTTGCTTCAGCAACTTAATTTCAATGTGCCTCGTATTGCAGCACGTTTTCCAGGCACATTCTATCTCCCGACTGCTCGTACACGACTGCTGCGATCGTCTCTAATTTACCAGATGTGCAATGATTACTCTGCACTGCAAGACCGCCTAGATATCTTCTCATGTAACATATCAGAGATAAAAATGTTTTTTAAAGCGATCTAATTTGTGACTTTTTTAGTATTGTTAGTTTGATTATTATTAGTTATTATGTTTTGTGTACTGGCCCATCCTTAATTTGGCTTTTAGGCTGTTGGATAGTGTATGAATAAATAAATAAATAAATAAATAAACATTAACATCAACCATGGTTGTGGCATTGTATTTGAGCAAGTTGAATATCTGCACGTTCCGCCCTTTAGAAGGGGCGTGAAGCCGTTGGTCCCGTGCACATGCGATGCTGGGCATGTTAAAGATCGTTACCCTCCTTAAGGAAAGGCAGGGGTTTTGCAAATTTTCGAGAATAGTGAGGTGAAACTGCTCCCTGGCGTCGGTGATTGGCCATAGTCGCGGAAATATACCGACGTTAAGGAATCAAAAAACATACATACACACAACCTTGGAGTGCGTAAAAGCCAAACGTTTTGACGTTTGGAAATTAGATGGTTAATAAAGTAACTAAACTAAGGAATGACGAAAAATTGTCGATAAAACAAAATTTTTAATAAGAGCCATGAAAAGCGAGGTTTAATGATTTTAAATATATACCTTCTAAGGTATATAAAATAGTAATAGATAGTAACACTAAAATGTAAAATTTTACGGTCCAATTAAACAAGAAGTTAATTAAGGTGACGGCATTATCCTACCCTCTCCTACGATTCTCTTAAAAGGGGAACATACAAAACAAAGCATATTAATATGCCTGGGAGCAAAAGAGTTAAAATCATATAGAAAAAAAATATAGATCACATTGTCAAGCAGGCGTCAAAATTATTATCTTTAGATTTTTTGAGAAACCACGCTTAAATAAAAAAAATTACCCAAAAATAGAGATGAAATATTATGGATCTAGTAGAAATATTGACAAAGATAATTGAATGTTTTTCTACCTGGAAGTTTTTTTATTTTATTGTACACTAATATTTACAATCAGAACCACCTAATATATTATATACATTAACTAATATGTATATACATTGAGTTCTATAAGTAAATCTGCTGACGAGAAATTGACATGAAGGAATTACACCCATTGGTGCAATCCGGCAATTGTGATTTTATTTCATACGTGCCTCCATATATCTGATGGCCACTTTCTATTCAGTCGTCTTGTTTGGTTTTCAAGCAATGGTCTAACGGCATCATTTGGATGTGCTTCCAGTTTTTGATGGTGTTTGTTTGCTCTTCTAGTGATTTCTTCTGATACGAAGGGTATATTTAGATCTCTGTGAAGGGTGTGGTTGCTTACATACCAAGGAGCATCTGTTATGATGCGGAGGGCTTTGGACTGAAAGTGTTGAACTAGGTTAGTGTTGGATACTTTGGAGGAACCCCATAATTCTAGACCATAGGTCCAGATTGGCTTGATTATAGCCTTGTAAACCAGGACTTTGTTTTCTATTGTAATTGGAGATTTTCTACCTATTAGCCAGTACAGTTTCTTCATTCTCAGATCCATTTCTTTACGCTTCTTTTTAATGTGGGTACTCCATGTGAGTCGTTTGTCTAGATGTAGTCCCAGATATCTAGCATGATCAGCTTGAGGAATTTCTGTGTTGTTGATGTGGACAGGTGGACAAGTCTGGCGGTTCAGAGTGAATGTGACATGCGATGACTTTGCTTCAATGATCTTTATCTTCCATTTGTCTAACCATCTTTGTAGCAATGAAAGGTGATTTTGTATATGATAGCTGGCTACTTCAGGGTCTTCATTTACAGACTGTATGGCTGTGTCATCTGCGAATGTGGACATGTCAGTTTCTTGGGTAGTCGGTATATCTGAGGTGTATAGTAGATATAGAATCGGACCGAGCACGCTACCTTGAGGTAGCCCTGATTGGATTGGTCTGATAGATGAAACTTCTTCGCCTTGTTTAATTTGAAAGTATCGATCTGATAGATACGATTTAAGGATTAAGGGAAGGATTTCTTGATTTTGTACAGGAATCCTTTATGCCATACTCTGTCAAAGGCTTGACTTACATCTAGGAAGACTGAAGAACAGTTTTTTTTTGATTCTAGGGTTTTTTGTATTATATTCACGAGTCTATGGCATTGTTGAACTGTTGAGTGCTGTTTTATAAATCCAAACTGGTGTTCAGGAATCAAGTTCTCTTCGTCCAGTTCTCTTAGTAAGCGATTAAGCATGAGCCTCTCAAGTACTTTTGATAATATTGGCAACAGACTTATAGGTCGATATGACTTTACTTCTGTGGGAGGCTTTCCTGGTTTCAAAAACATCAATATTTGAGCAAATTTGAGCTGCTTGGGCCAATAGGCTACCCGTAATATCGCATTGAAGATTATAGTTATAAATTTGAGCCCTTGCTCTGGTAGTTCGTTTAGTACCGTGCCAGTAATAAGATCTAGTCCAGGTGCTTTACGTTTGTTTAGCCTCTTTATTTGTTCCTTGACCTCCATAACTTCAAATTTACGGATTGGAGGAGACAGCTGTAGCGGTATGTCAAGATATTCCTCTATTTCTGAATCAGGTTCATCTGAGTAAGGTTGGAAGACCTCTGATAAATGTTGACTAAACAATTCGGCTTTCTCATTATCTGACGTTGACCAGGTGCTCCAGTTATCCGAATGGGTGGTATATGATTTTGAGGACTCTTATAGCTTCTCGTGGCTTTCCATATGGAGTGATCTTGACAATTTAAGTTTTTATGTAATAACGGAATGTTTCATTTCTAGTATTTTGTAATTTACGCTTCAGTCTGTTAGCAATATTGTTGTAGCGTGTTTTGTCTACCGGGTGATGAGTTTGATGCCATATAGCCCTAGCTCTTCATTTTTCCGTAATCAGTTCGGTCACCTGCATTGGAATGCTACCTAAGTCCTTGACTTCATCCTCTACTATAGGTGTGGCATACCATGCAGCATGTTGTATCGTTGATATTAGGTGATTTGTTGCTTCTTCCAATTCTTCTGGTGTTTTTATACTTATTTGTGGTTGGAGTTTGTCGTTGATGTATTCTCTAAATATATTCCAGTTTGTTTTTTTGTTATGTAGGACCGGTTTTGCTTTCTTTCTTATAATTGTAGCACTTACCGTTGCTACGACTGGCGTGTGATCAGATGATAGATCCGGACAAGATTGTGCTTCTAGATAGTTTTGTGATAACCCATTGACTACAAAGAAGTCTAATAAGTCGGGAATTTTGTTTGGATCTGTAGGACAATATGTTGGTTCTCCCGTGGATAATGTACTGTACCTACTTTCTATTATCAGCTTAGAGAGTTCCCTACCTTTCGGTGTTGTCAGTCTTGAACCCCAACTAGTATGTTTTGAGTTATAATCCCCACCAGCTATAAACGCGTTACCTAAGGTTACAAAAAAGGGTTGAAAGTCTTCTTTTGTAATTCTATGTCTTGGCGGACAATAAACTGCTGATACTGTTAGTGGATTAGGAAGCTTGTTAACTTGGATCGTAGTAGCTTGTAGAAAATCTGCTTGGAATTTTGGCATCTCATAATGTGGTAATGAGTTTTTAATTATTATTGCGGTGCCACCATGAGCTGTGGCGTCTGGATGTTCAGTGTGGTATATACTATAGTGTGGTATTTTTAAGTGTGTTCTGTCCGTAAAATGTGTTTCTGATACGAGCAGAATGTCTATTTTGTGCATAACTAGGATTATCTGTACTTCGTGATTTTTGGGTTGGAGGCCATTGGCGTTCCATAATGCTATTCTAAGAAACTGAGACATTGTTAAGCCATTCTATTAATGACAGTCGACAACATGTTTAGAATCATGTTATTCTGTTGCATGAGCTGACTGAACATGGCCTTGAATTCGTTAAAAAATTGCACCAGTGTTATATCACTTTGCTGTTCGATATCATTATACGTAGCGTTGTTTTGCCTGTTGTGCTCATCATGACGGAGCGCTTGTGCATAAGAATGAATGATCTCTGACCTTTCGGGAGCTTTAGTCTGACTAAGATGATTTCGCTGGTTATTGTCATGTACTGAGGTATGAAGCGAATTTTGCTGATGTCGCGAGGGTTGCTGTCGTAGATCTGGTTTATTTTTGGCTTGGAGTTCTTTATAAACTTGGCAACCTTTATAATTGGATGGATGAGGACCATTACACAAAAAGCACTTAGCTGGCGTGTCTCTTGTTTTGTTACATACTTTGGAATCATGACTTTCTCCACACCTAACGCAGGCATATGGTCTATTGCAATATTTCTTGGTGCGGTTGTACATCTGACATCTGGTACATTGGACTATGACTTTGTTTTTTCTTGGTGGTTGGATTACTATTGACTTATTATTAAGGTATCTTAGATTATATACATCTTTGTTATTGGGAGCTGGTTCAAGGTCAACAAAGAAAAGGGACAACGGTTCTTTGGTGTTTCTGTGTCTAACATTAATCAGGTTTCTGACTTTGTGTCCATTATTTTCCCGCTCTTCTTGTATATCTTTTAGGGGTACAGTATGATGAAGGTGCTGTATCACTACTCTGTATGGCTTTTCTTCTTTCATTTGATATGTGTGGTAAATAATGTTATTCTCCTTCATGTATCTTACAAGTTTTCGGTAAGTATCTGGGGTGTTAGCGTTAAGTTTTATAGTATTATCCCGAAGAGCTTTAGTTGTGTATTGCTCTTCCTCTACAATATTTTGTAGAAACGAATCATCTCTGGGTATTTGATGACGCCTTGAATATATATTGGGGGTGGTTTGGGAATTTTTTCCACTACTGGCTGCGCATCTCTCAGATCGCTATCAACTAACGTTGTTAGGGGTGCAAATTTATTGCTAACTAAATCTGGAGATTCATCTGATGACCGAGTTCCTTGTCTTTGTATTCTTTTTCTTTTATATCTTGACTGAGCCTGCTGCCATTCATTTTTGTCATTATTTATTTGGTTGCTGGTATTTGTGTCTACACTCATGATTCCTACGCCGCTGGTATTTCTGATTATAGATTTAATATCTTTTGCTGACTGATAATTTATCTGAATTAGTGGATCGGATGTATCCATATGACTGTTGTCTGTCATAATTTTAATAAATTATATTCCATTATGCGCTGATCAAGTATGTAACTCTCTAAATATTCTCCGTGAAAATATTTATAACTTAAAATATTATTATCGCAGTCACTTTTGATAACTTTACTGAGATCGCTAGCAAATACGTCCGCACCTGACCACGATTCTCACAAAACTACCTGGAAGTTTGAACGAAATTTTGGAAGTGACAGTTTCGAAGGTTCTTGACATTTTTATATCGACATTTATATAAAAATTGTATTGTTTACATGCACAAGCAATGCTTATATATAAGACACTGCATAATTAGTTTGCAAAAATATATATTACTATAGACATTTAAACATGTAATCTTACCAGACACACCCCTGACCTGACCCCTGGCATGGCCCATGGTCTGACCCCTCGCCCTACCCCTGGTCTGACCCCTGGTCTGACCGCTGGTCTGACCCCTGGTCTGACCCCCGGTCTGACCCCTGGTCTGAACCCTGGTCTGACCCCGGACCTGAGTAAACCAGATCGGAACCCCGATGGCCCGTCGTCTTGTGGCTCTGCCTCTAATACTCCAGCTTTGAGCATCTTGCCATCTGTCACCTGTAAGTATTAAAGATGAGAAAATATACATTAAAACATTTTACATATACTTAAGTATTTCTGATTAATTATATACAACTCATAAACTCATTCAAATTTTGGATCAGCTATATGTACAGAGTATCCCATTTTGGTTGCAATTACTGGATATCTCGGTTATTAGTAAAGATAGAGCCTTGCGGTTTTCGTGAACCTGAGCTACTTTTTTGTGAAACGAAATATGCCGTAAATAAATTTGTCATCGCCCTCTTAGTTTGCGAGCTACATGGCGATATTGAAAAAAATCATTTTCAGGTACCCCCTGTACAAGCTGTCTTATTATCGTTGTAAATGTGGAGTATCTCAGTTATTATTGAAGATAGAGACAAACGGTTATCGCATTACTGTGCTCGATTTTTATGAAACAAAAAAATGGCAGTGGCAGAAAAAAGTCGCCGTCTTCTTACTTTCGTAGATATAGGGCGCTTTTGAAAAGTTTGCAATTAGGGACCCGACTTGTATTTCACTTATTCAACAAGATATCTAAATGGTGAAAACGGATTCTGGTAGAACTTTTTCCGTAGAATAAAGTAGTGTATTTAGATATTTTCAAAAACATTTAGTTTTTGAGAAAAATGCTAAAGTTGTGTTTTTTTAAATGGGACACCTATATATTGTTAGCTATTTTAATAGCTCTAATTCAGGCAATTCCAACGATAAAAGGTTTCATAAATTATCTTTTCAGTTTTCAGGGAAAATGTCGAAGCTCTGTTTTTTTTAAATAGGACATCCTATATATTGTTAGCTATTTTAATAGCTCTAATTAAGGCGATTTTCTTAATATTTCCACAACGCACCACAAGGGCTTACAGCTTCAATACTATCGTACCATGGGTGTCGACAAGGAGGAAAGAGGCAACTTGTTAATTTTGGACTTAAAGGTTTGGAGGTTCGGAGGAGAAGGAAAAACATGTGTCGGCAAGGAATTCCACAACTTGGAAGTGCTAAGGACAAAAGAGCGGTCATAACAACATGTTCTATGTCTGGTGAACTGGACAGTACGAGGGTGCATTCGCTCTGTTACCCTGGTAAATCTGTTGGGGGCAGCAGGTGGAGGAACTATGGAAGAAAGCTCCTCTGAGCAGTGCCCGTGCAGATATCTATAAAAGAGAGAGAGACGTCACCAACGGCACGTCGGTGGGCAAGGGATGGTAGCCTTCGGGTGAGGGTACGGTCACCGATGAGACGTATAGCTCTGTTCTGAATGGAGTCCAGGATAGCGAGTGTAGAAACGGCAGCGGCACCCCAGATGTGGGAGCAGTATTCGAGGTTTGGCCTTCTTTGTGAACTATATAAGGTATAGAGATTAGCTGGTGAAAAGTATTTGCGAGCCCGGAAGAGGAAACCTAATTTCTTAGCAACCGCCTCTGCAATTGATGTAGCATGTTGGTGCCAATTGAGATTTCAATCCACCAACTTGTCCCCAAGAAAGGATCCAAAGCACTTCCTAGCAAGTACAGGCCTATTTCTCTCCTTTCGGTCGTCTCTAAAGTAATGGAAAAGTATATAAACACCGAATTACTAAAATTTCTTGAAAAACACTGTCTAATCCACGACATGCAGTATGGATTCCGTCAGCGCAGATCAACTGCCGATCTCCTTTCCTTTGTCACCCATTCTTGGAACAAGTCTATGGAACTACACGGTGAATCCCAGATTGTCTATCTAGACATATCCAAAGCATTCGACCAGGTCTGGCACGCAGCGCTGCTTAATAAACTTCCGGCCTATGGCCTACCACCAAAACTCTGTACATGGACAGCAAATTTCCTCTCCAACCGGAGCATTTCTGTTGTCGTGGATGGCCATTCCTCTAAACTGTATCCAATTAATGCAGGAGTTCCTCAAGGTTCAGCTTTAGCCCCTACTTTGTTTCTTCTCTACATCAATGACCTCCTCTCTAGCACATCCAACCCAGTTCACAGTTACGCGGACGACAGCACCCTCCACTCAAATATACAATATTCTAAGCCTGTCTCTTTAGCCCAATTAGATGAGGATCGCAGACTCATGGAGGGTTCTATCTCCGTGGATCTCCAAAAAATATTAGACTGGGGAAGTAGAAATCTTCTACAATTCAATCCCACCAAATCACAGTCTTAATTTCTTTTTCATAAGAGATACACAAGCCCTAGACACATCACAATGAACAACCAAGTTATTCAAAGTAAGGAGTACTTTTCACTTGTTGGCATTTCTGTGGATCGGAATTTGAATTGGCATCAACATATCACATCAATTGCAGAAGCGGCTGCTAAGAAATTAGGTTTCCTCTTCCGGGCTCGCAAATACTTTTCACCAGCTAATCTCTATACCTTATATACTTCACAAATAAGACCAAACCTCGAATACTGCTCCCACATCTGGGGTGCTGCTGCCGCTTCTACACTCGCTATCCTGTACTCCTTTCATCGGTG
Organism: Tillus elongatus; assembly: GCA_964006375.1. Taxonomy (NCBI): domain Eukaryota; kingdom Metazoa; phylum Arthropoda; class Insecta; order Coleoptera; family Cleridae; genus Tillus; species Tillus elongatus. The sequence continues at coordinate 113,498,659 of OZ023269.1, read as the reverse complement.
ACCGTACCCTCACCCAAAGGCTGCCATCCCTTGCCCACCGACGTGCCGTTGGTGACCTCTCTCTCTTTTATAGATATCTGCACGGGCAGTGCTCAGAGGAGCTTTCTTCCATAGTTCCTCCACCTGCTGCCCCCAACAGATCTGCCAGGGGAACAGAGCGAATGCACCCTTTTACTGTCCAGGTCATCAGACATAGAACATCTTGTTATGCCCGATCTTTTGTCCCGAGTACTTCTAAGTTGTGGAATTCCTTCCCGTCACATGTTTTTCCTTCTCCTCCGAACCTCCAAACCTCCAAGTCCAGAATTAACAAGTTGCCTCTTTCCTCCTTGTCTACACCCACGATACGATAGTATTTAGGCTGTAAGCCCTCGTGGTGTGTTGTTGAAATAAAAAATATCCCTATTCAAAATGCTGCTTTGTTAGGAAAATTAACTAATTTAGAAAAGCCCAAGAAAATGGCTATCAAAAGAAGTAAAAATACACGGCGTGTTCCGTTTAAAACAATAAGAAACCCGTTTTGTTCCATAAGGAGAAATGTTGTATTACATTATCCGTTAGATTGTCTCTTTGGAACATTGCACGTTATGGAAAATAAGAGTTTCTAATTAATTTTTAGGAAAGCAGTAAAGATAAATATATAAAGCCTGATATCGTTGGAATCGTCTTAATTAGAGATATTAAAATAGCTAACAATATATGGCGTGTCTCGTTAAAAAAACACAACTTTGACTTATTTCCACTTTATTCCACGGAAAAATTTCTACCTAAATCAGTTTACACCTTTTCGATATCTTGTTGAGTAAAGAAAATACAAGTGGTGTCCCAAATTGGAAACTTTTCAAAAGCGCCCCGTATCTACGAAACTAAGAAGGCGATCACTTTTCTGTCACTGCTATTTTTCGTTTCATAAAAATCAAGTACAGCATTGCGAAAACCGTTTGTCTCTATCTTCAATAATAACTGAGATACTTCACATTTACAACGAAAATAAGGCACTTTGTATATGTCAGTCGTCTGACAACTTGACAAAAAGGTAAAAACGAATCCTTCTAGAACTTTTTACGTGCAACCTAGTGGCCTATTTAGTTGTTTTCTAAGTATTACTGTTTTTGAAATTTTGACCAATGTTTGATTTTTTAAATAGGAGATATTTGTGAAAAAATTAATTTGCATTTTTACAACCTTCTCAAAAATATTTAACATTATGGGTATATTTTAATAAACAACGAAAAAAATCGTAATGTTCATGTGTGTGTGTGTGTTTGTTTGTTTCTTTAACGTCGGCCTATTTCCACGACTATGGCCAATCACCGACGCCAGGGAGCAGTTTCACCTCACTATCCTGGAAATTTTGCCGAACCCCTGCCTTTCTGTAAGGTGGGTCGTAATGTTCATAATTTGCATTCCAAATTTTGCAGTAGGCTATGCAAAAAAATGTTTCTGTTTATTTATTTCTATACGCTAACAACAAATCGAGAAAATTATTTAATAACAGCTATTTATCAGAAAGAAAAGGCAGAATCACCCCAAAAACCACAAAAATAATAACATAGTTATGCGCTAGATACGTATTTCGACAACGAAGTTGTCTTCATCAGTAGCAGTCGCTAAGCTAACTGAATGGGCGAAATTATCCTATTTATATACCTAAACTATACACTAAAAATTATGTAATCCCGATGATGCAATATCGGATAATGATGCAATACCAGATGATGCAATACCGGGTGATGAAATATCGGATGATGGAACACCGTATGATGCAATATCAGCTGTCTCAGTACCGGATGATGTAACACCGGATGACGTAACACCTGGTGACGTAATCAGGGACTATTGTTGTGTCAGTGGATACGCCCAACCGGTTGTGTCGATGTTGAAAGCAACTATGGCTTATTTCATGGTATTTCAAAAAGTTCTGAATTGACCGGACCCATGTCTGAACTCATCAAATTCTGTGGATCCACCTTGCGGATTTCCAAACTTTCCAAAGCATCTAACTTGGAATAATCAGTGGTTTCCTTCAACAACTTAAGATTACTATCACCTATCTTATGTCCCGAGTCAATCAGATGTTGGGCAAGGCAACATCTTTCTGCTCTATTGACTCTGAAATGAGCTATGTGCTCTTTGAATCTTGTTATTGATCTCCGCGTTTGCCCAATATAGATTGTCTCGCAATTATTACAAGATATTTGATAAATGCCCGATTTTTGTCGGAAGCCAATAGTATCATTTGGCCTACCCTAGAGGTTCTTCAAATTATCAACTTAATAAACAACTCTCAAGTCGTTATCTTTGAATATTTTCTCTAACCCTTTTGTAAGAAAAGGCTGATTTCCATTTTGCTGTATGCACGCTTCACATACTTTTCTCATTCGCGTTAAGGAACTAAGCAGAACAACGAAATGATTTTGTAAGTAGCAAAAACTTTCTCTTATTGCATTTCCTAAATCTTGAATATTATCATAATGAACTTTGTAAATTTTATTCTCCAGCTATTCCCATAGAAATAAATCCAATATTGACAAGTCTGGGGACCTAGAAGGCCATCTTATAGGCCCATTGGTTCCGATACGTTGCTCTGGAAAATTCTTCTCCAGAACTAACCTAGTCATTTGAGATTGGATGCATGAACCCCGTCCTGTTGAAAATAATTTCGTTTACATGCGTTAAAGGAACATCATCGAGCAATTCAGGTATAGCTGTCTCTAAAGTTTCAACGTAGCGATTGGCTGTTAGGTTTTCCTCAAATATAATTTTTTTTATCTGTGTTCCTAATATGAAGGAAGACACACTTAGAACAAACCTGCCCTGCTGTCTTCCGGGAAATAATTGATTTTTGTTTTCCTGAGATCAGAATCTGCTATTGTGCCTATTAAGTATACCAGATTTACTAAATTGTCTGACCATATAACCTTCATTGCAAAATCTCCAACCATATCACATTTTTCTCGATACCAATTGCAGAAGACTACTTAACGTTGAGCATCCCCAAGATGTAGGTGCTGGACGAGCCTAAGTTTGTATGGGTGGTATTTGTGTTTTCTTAGAATGTATTAACTTTAGCATTTGGAATTCCTGCGCTCCTTTCAATGGCTCTACAGGAGTTTGTACGGTAAACTTAAACATTAGCCAAAACTATGACTTATTTAACATTTCGATTTTTTTATTATATGTTTTTGGAAGAGGTTTGTTAAATGATTCGTGACCAAGTAAGTTCTTTTTTATTCGCTAAAAAGTGGATGTTTTTGGAAGAGGTTTGTTAAATGATTCGTGACCAAGTAAGTTCTTTTTCATTCGATAAAAAGTAGATGTATTGGTCCGCCTCCTTTCTGGATATCTAATGAGAGGATTTGAAAAGCTACAGGCATGCCACATCTATCGAGTATTAACTTAGACAACAAAGAATCATACAAGAAAGATTCCATCTCATGCGCGTCCTCAGGTGTTGTCGTAATCCTTGAATTATATTTGCGCGTCATGGTTGAAAACTAACCAAGACAAGACCATCACTATCTATAATATTTCGAGAATAGTTTCAACTACTCTTCTATTGACAATTGTCCCTAACAATGTGACATCTGGATTCAAAGTAACTGGAATTCATCTATTTAATAGAGATATCTTCACAGATCAAGATTTTCTTCCCAGTTACGTGACGGATCGCGAAAATGCTGATACAACACCTTTAAATTTATCAAATACCGAATACAATCTTCCTTCAACATCTCCGCAGTCAGGTCTTTCAAATATAGGAAGCACACCTTTGACATCTAGCATAGCTGAAACAGGGCCTTTTGTTCCTCCAGAAATAATTAGCAGACCTTCGACATCCGCCATAGTTGCAATAGGGCCTTTGCTTTTCCAGAACTTATACGTCCACTGCCTAAAGCTAGAGAAACACTGGAACACAACAAAGAACAAAACGCAAGTCTGTGATTTTAACAGACACTCCGGTAAAAGGTGAAGTGGAAGCACAGCAGGCAAACAAATAATACATGTAGGTAAATAACAATTAAAAATTTAACCTAGTATATTAAAATTACACAAGTGAAAAAAATTAAACATGAATTTTGTGACAACTAGCCCCGGTTTCCCCTTATATTTGAGCAAGTGCAGTGTCTGCATGTTCCACCTTTCGGAAGGGGAATAAATCCGTCGGTTCCGTGCGATGTCGGGCACGTTAAAGATCTCTAGCCTCCTTACAGAAAGGCAGGGATTCGGCAAAATTTCCAGGATAGTGAGGTGAAACTGCTCCCTGGCGTCGGTGATTAGCCATAGTCGCGGAAATAGGCCAAAGCTAAAAAAAAGCCCCGGTCTCCCCTATTGTTATAGACATTTAAGCATGTAAACCTACCATACAGATCCCTGATGGCCTGTTGGCTTTGGGCTCTAGCATTCAAGTTTCCAGAATTTGGCTGCCCTCTCTGACCTGTAAGTATTAAAGAAGAGTAAACATACATTAAAATATTTCACATATAATTAAGTATTTCTAATTAATGTGATACTCACAAACTCGTTTAAATTTTGGACCAAATATACACAGAGAAAACAGTTTCTTTGGTTTTAGTAATTTGATTTATTTGACTGATAATTGTTTCAAACAAGAAATTTTATGTTACTTTAAAACAATTTTTTTGAAACAAAGAATATGGTTTTCTTGAATTTTTCTACCAAGTTATTTGAACTTTTTTAACACAATTGTTTGAACCAAAGAAGCTTTTAATTGGTCTAAGACACATATTTGTTTACCTTTAATAAAATTGACATCATACAACCAAAATATTTTATTCAAACAACCAATTTATTCTCGGAGCAAAAACAGAAAGGATTTAAATCAAAATTGAATTTATTTGAATTGATTGAAAACTCCCTTTCTGGTATTTCTGGATCCTTTAGTTTTAAATTAATATTGCCTTGTAACAAATAAGATATTTCTTTCAGAAAAATACAATTTAATTCAAATAGATATTTGTTTGACCAAAAAGTAGTTTCTTTGGCCCTATTATTTTTATATATCTTTTTATAGCACACTTCCAAATGATATCAACAAGTTAACCTTGAAAAGGTTGGTTGTCATTCCCCGATCGCCTGGCTGAAGGGGGAAGGGTCGTCGTCGTCAGTCGTCATACGTCATATTCTATTTGTATGGAACGTGCGGATGTGTAGGGACTTGTTTAACATTATTATTCCTTTATATACCTAAACTAAAGCCGGCTAATTCAGTAATTAAGTTCTATTTGCGTATTATGTGTTTGTTTTCTGTGTTCTGTAGCCCACTGAGTTCGAGTTTGAGTACCTACTTTAAAACCAAAGCATCACCTTTTGTTACATTATCCGACTATTATTTCTAGAGTAGGACCTTTCTAGGGGCTTAGACGCGCTCATTTGAAGAGATTTTCTAAATTTAAAAGTCTAAATCTCCTCATTAGTGAATTTTTTAAAGAAAATTCATTAAAAATTAAAATTGGTTGCAGAAAAAATACAAGCACTTGTAAAGCCACGGAAAAAGTCTACGACTCTATTAAACATGTTTCACTAAGTTAGGGAAGAACAAACAACCAGATATGCTATTCAAATTAAATTAAGCCTTGAAAGTTTTCGTCTCCTCTTTATTACATTATTTTTTATACAAAGACTCGCTAAAAAATTCATCTGATCAGAGAACGTAAAATGAAACGAAAGACAAAAAAAATCATAAAAAGTGAAGTCACTAACTAGGATTGGAACTCGTCTTATTACAGGACTCGATTATCTGATGCAGACCTACCTACCGCTTAGACCACTGGACTACGATCGACATGACAGATGTATGTACTAGCAGATATATATGCTAGTATGTTAATTTTCTAACGTCTTTATTATTTATACCAAACAATTTTTATTTACAATGGATTTCTTGCTCATATTTTAAGGAAATGAGGGAAAATGACGACACAGATTAAGGAAATTGTTAGTACATAGGATACCCTTTATGACAGAAACCAGCGCACCAAATTTGGTTACCCTTACTTTGTTATTTCCGGAGATATGCATTTTTCCGAAAGAAAACACCAAATTTTCCGGTAAGACCTGAGCCTATTTTCCTAGCTAACTAACTTATCCAAGCCACTTGCAAAAGGAAGGGACGTACCAAATTTGATCAAAAGCTGTCAATTATTTTTTGAGTTATCGGTGTGACACACACACACACACACACAGATATATACATACATATATATATATATATATATATATATATATATATATATATATATATATATATATATATATATATATATATATATATATATATATATTGAACTGACCCTGGATGTGGGTTCTAGGTGGTCTAGTTCGCGCTCATTTGAAGAATTTTTTTTAAAGAAAACTAAAAACACGAAACTAGTAAACCAAAAAGATGCAAACACGAAATTTACTAATTAAAGCGACTCAAACACGCAACTAGTGGACTACTGTCAGAAATATGAAGTATAATTCATGTGCTGTCAAACTGTCAGTTAAGACAATTTTATCCAACGCATACTATACGTAAAACTCAAGTAGGTATGCATATCCTATGATCTGTAAGTTGGATAGAAAATCATTTTTGAACAATTATCTACGTGTGTCATTATATCGATGGTCGTTAATTTTATGAGGTCTTTTAATAGTAAATAATAGTAGATTCATCATAGATTATGATCATATCATGAGTTTTTTAAGTTAGTGGATGTTAATATTTTGGCCCAGTGATATGAGCTTTTTAAAAGTGTGACAATAAAGCTGAATTAAGTGAGATGTAAGACACGAAGCAGGTGCCGCCACCTCGTTGCGGAAACAAGTAGTATGGTGTCACGGCAGCTCCAAATAATAGAATGTTAAACAATAGAGACTGTATACAACCAACTAACAATTTAGTAAATTGCCAGCCTCCAAGCATCTAAATAATACCAAAAACCCTGTCTATATTAAGTACTTCAAGTTTTGAATTTCAAAAGTTATTTGATGAAAAGTCGCCAACATTTAACTACCCTAAACTCTGTGCTGCAGGCTGAGAAAGCATGTTAAAAAATTCAAACATCTAAAGACGCAGTATAGCTTTGTTAGTAAATGATGTGTCGCATTTTCCTAGAAGGGCGTTTAAGTAAACAAAATATCCGTTGAGAATGTTCTAGAACAAATTGTTACTTCATCTTATTGAAAATTCGTTAGGTAAGGTACGAGTTCATTTTCAATGTTAAGGGGGAGTCGAGAAGGTATCTGCAACTCCGGCATGAAATTAACCTTGGAAGCCCTGAACTATAGGCGAGGGACGTAGGTGTTAAGGGGAAGATAATTTTAATCTCGGAAAGAACAGACGTTAGCTCAAGAGGAGTCGACACTGGCACGTTACCGCGTAAACACCTTTCAATTGCGGTGGCTAAACATTATCTTAAAAATGGGCGATAAAAACCTTTCTGTTCTCTATACTATCTAATAATAATTGTCAGTGATTGTTTCAAGTCATTTGAGTGGCTCTTGAATTTAAATAAACGCCGTGTTTAGCATAAAAACGCGAGTTAACAGTGATCCTTTGTTTCCGACCTGGTGTATTTCTTACGTTAATCAGAAAGATTTTCTGAGTATTAGCGAATTTTGAGTCAATTGGCAGTACATTTCACTGGAGCCAATTTATGTTTTAATTGTTGTTTGAAAAGCTTTCGTCAAAGTAATTCAGCGTATCGACATAAGGAACAAATTATCTCCTAGTATTAGAGCAACAAAATCCACCGGCCCAATAACCGCTAATGGGAAGTACCAATCATTATCTTCAGCATTCCCTCTCTTATTGAAGTTTGTCAGCTTGTGTCAGGCACTGATAGCTGATCCCAGTTGGAAAGCATCTTCCTAGGGTCATCAGATAACTTAATGCAGGAGGACTTGGTGAGTCGAAATAAATCCTATCTCTATAAACCAGCAGAATTTCTCAAGCAGCAATCTAATATTTGAACCCTTACAACTTGAACTTTCGAAATAACGTAATCAACTTGAATCAAAATAGTGTCAGCGAGGTGCTGTAAGGATAACTGTAAATTTCCTGTTTCATCTTAGAATTTTGTCAATTTTGTGAATTTAAATACATATTTCCTGAAATTGTAATTAGAAAATTTCGACTGTTAAATATCCAACCTTTACATTCTTTTTAATATCTTTCATTTTCAATAATTAATGTAGAAATTTCACGTAAGAATATTTTTTTATGGAGGCTCACTCAAGTAACTGGCCAGTTGACTAATTGAAAAACTAACCGAACTGATTGACAAACGTCAAGTAATTTACCTAATAATTTGTGTTTGCTTTTGAGCTGTAAAATACAGCATTTGATTTTTAATATACCTCAAGTAGGTAATGTCCGCTCTAATTACCTAGGGGATATCCTAGACATTGCCCTAATAAGAAATACTATCACTCCAGCTCATCAAGTAGTACTCACAGAACTAGACTCGGATCATCTACCAGTTCTTCTATCATTTTGTGATAAGCCAGAACCCTTCAAACAACCACCAAGACTGATAAATGGTAAGGTTGATTGGAAAAAGTTTCAAGAAGATATCGACAGACGTTTGACACCCCTACGCAGACTCTCCACACGACAAGATATAGACAGCGCTGTAAAACATTTAACAGCATGCATTGTGCACGCAGTTCATGAATCAACCATTGTTCCAAATCAACTATCAAGACCAAATAAGTCATACGTAACACCTCAATATATATTAGATCTAATTAAAGAGAAAAACAGGGTCAGACGACTGTGGCTTGATAATCATACTAGTCAATTGAAGACCAGACTAAATCAATTAAGTCACCAAGTAAAAAGAGAACTTAATGAACATAGAATATCATCATATCAAAAATATATAAGTGAACTAGAAGCAGCAGATCCCTCACTGTGGAGAGCTACCAAAAAAATACTTCGACAACCACAAACTACATACAGCTTAAAAACTAACAACAAAGTTCACGATACAGATAAGGGCAAGTGTAGAATATTTGCCGAGCATCTCGAAAACGTTTATGTTCCAGCGCCTTTACCATATCACACCCTCACCAAAGAAATTAAATCATTTATTGATAATGTGCTTCCTAATATAAGCCCAAACAGCTTCTTGATAATTACCTCAGACGAAATATCTGATTTAACCAAAATAATACCAATAAAAAAATCCCCTGGTCATGATCTCATACCGAACATAGTTCTTAAAAATCTGACCAAAAAGTGTTATGAAGCATTAGCGCTTATATTTAATGCATGCCTGAAAACTGGCTATTTTCCACACACATGGAAACACGCTGTAATTATCATGTTCCTGAAACATGGAAAAAACAAGATGCACCCATCAAGCTATAGGCCTATCAGCTTGCTATGCACTTTAGGCAAGCTTTTCGAAAAACTGATACTGAGGCGACTGAACGAATTTATGGAAGAGCATAATACCCTACCCCCCCACACAGTTCGGGTTCAGAAAAAAGCATTCAACTCTTCATCAACACCTTCGTTTAAATGAAATTATTGTCAAAGGATTCGAAAACAAAAAATATACCACCGTAGCATTTCTTGACGCAACACAAGCTTTTGATAAAATATGGATCGACGGGCTCCTCTTCAAATTAGCTAAAATCCAAGGCTTACCCTCCTATCTACTCAAAATCATTGCCAGCTTCACACAAAATAGAACATTTGCAGTAAGAATAAACGCCGAATTTTCCACAACTAAAGCAATTCACGCAGGAGTACCTCAAGGTTCCATATTGGGACCTACACTATATAATTTATATGTAAGCGACATACCATACGAACAAGGCTCCTTATTGGCGATGTACGCGGACGATACAGCGATAGCAACACAACACAAAAGCATAATCGAATCCAGAAACCTCTTACAAAATTCCTTAAACAAAGTTACAAAATGGTGCAAGAGCTGGGGAATCACTATAAACTCCTCAAAGAGTCAAGCTAAAATCTTTACGCTCTTAAGAGGACCAAATCCGCCACCGTTACAAATAGATAACAAAGCAATCCCTTGGAATCACAAACACGAATCCGTCAAATATTTAGGCCTACATTACGATCGTACCTTAACCTGGAGGCACCATATCAAAAACAGAACTCAGCAAGCTTATGGACGTCTAAAAATGCTGTACCCCATTATAAACAGAAAATCATCACTAAAGATTGAATGTGGAACTCTCATCTACAAAAGTATTCTTAGACCAGTTCTCACATATGGCTGTCCAATATGGGGAACAGCGTCAAATTCAACAATAAATATGGCACAAACCTTCCAGAACAAAATACTACGAATCATCACCGATGCACCGTGGTTCATTAGGAACACGCAAATACATCGCGAATTAAACATACCAGTGATCAGTGATTTCATAAAAACAAGTGCAATCAACTTCCTGAACAACTTAACTGAATGTCCTGGAGCAGTACATTACAATCTTGGTGCAAGACTACAACAAAGAAGACTAAGAAAAAGACTTCCACAAGATGTGTTTAATGGTCCATGATCAGAGTTAAAATATAATTTAAGTATGTATGGGTATTTGGGCGCATGGGAATGTGTGTGTGAGTATGGATCTGTACATACGAATGTAAGCCTACCAAATAATGTTACTAATTTATTGACCAAACTATTTTTAATTTATGTTTCTAACTATAGCATCTTATCATTATAATTTTTTATTGTTTCTTGTATTAGACAATAGCTCATGGCAGATAAAACAACCATGAATAGCATACATGTTGCTGAACTGGTTTGATCTACAATAAAAAATAAAATAAAATAAAAGTAGGTAATGTCAATATTTTAGTGACATACAACCATCTTTATCTTATTATTTTGTCATATGTATGTGAAATGATAATTTCTTTTCTTGAAGTTCTTGCTGTTTAATTGATTTTTATCTATGTATGATTAATGTTCATTTGAGGTTTACCAACCATGTTTATTTAATTTTGCTTGCTATTCCAAATTTAATTTATATAAATAAATTTAATACTTTGTTACATTAACATATCTGTTTAAGTGGAAAGTAACTCCTAACCAATATTTACCATATTTGGCGGCGACTCAATAGATAATTCTGACTACCTTTTTCCGAGATATCTACTACAGTTTTAGAAATAACCAGGTTCTGATCAGGGAATCCCACAAATATGGGACCTCTGACAGAACAACTCAGAACTAGGTAAGTAGTAAGCTTTATTTCTTAACATCTTGTGACCCTACCAGTGTTTATCATCTTAAAAATAATAAAATCTGATAGATAGATACATTAGGTTAGAGTTCAACAGCTAATGGTGATCTCACTACCAACCGGATTTAGATCCAGTTGAGTTCAATCTTTGGATAACAGCTTTTCCGCTTACTACATAATACTTTGCATCATATTGATGGTAAAAGTTCTTTTATTTGAAGGAGGTAACACGTGACAACATACTACTTGGTTCTGCAACAAGGTGGCGGCACGTGCTTTGTGTCTTACATCTCACTTAGTGTTGGAAGGCTGGCTACCATAGCCGTATTACTTTATAGGTGTATTTTCGCTGCAATTAGTATGCCGTACTGACGAGCTCTAATTAGAGCGAAACCGGTCTACGGTTCTAATTGTGGTGAGAATGCATCTATCCTTAAATAAATCTAATATTTTTATTATGAGCCATCTCTTATATAGCTTTGATTCGTGTGATTATAATATCTCCATCCCATATATCTATAGAGTATTTTTTTCGATATATAAGGAGGATAAATTTCATAAAGTCGGGCTTGATAAAAGCTTGAAATAGAATGTGATGAAACAAAACGTGGATTGAGTGATGCATAATGATATGAGAATCATTATCTAATACGTAAACAGAAATCATATTACCGTAAGACCAATCTGAGAAAAATGTCATCTCCTAGATGTGCATTTTTTGCATGTCAATAATTTAGGCCGGTGCTGTGAGAAATGTGTCAACTCTGCTGAGTGCTTTTTTCTGTCGCATTTTTCATCTGGTTATAATTTATGAATTCAAATTTTACAAGTTCCGTATACCTACGAAGTGTATATTTTCGCGGTGGCAATATGTGAAATAAAATTGCTACTCCAGCCCTGGAATACAGATTTTAATCAAAGTTGAAAATCTAGTGTTCCATCGAGTCAATACACCTCTATAATTTGAATAGGGTAATTTTAATGACGCCTGAGATATAACGCTGTAAAAATTCGCTAAAATCTCAAATCACTCTGTATATTGAAAACGAAGGACCAAACGACCTTTTTATGTAAGTCGGGTACACGCTGAAACATCCTGTATACTGTTTCAGACCTTATAAGACATGTGATCTTACCACCTTGGCGCCTAGCTTGCCACTGTTGGGTCCACGTTTGACGCCCCCTTTCGCTGAGATTAGCATGCCTCCATCTCTGATGAAGCTCTGCACATGTATAAAAAAAGCATATATTAAATTTATATACTGGTTTCTATAGCCATGTTTTAAAAATAAAATCAACCAAATACGTTTTGTTTCATAAATGCTAATAATTGTGGAAAATTAATTAGAAATAAATCAGTTGTGGGGTTGTAAAATGGTAATAATAATAATGACAATGAGTTTATTACTGAATCTTCGTAGAAAAAAATTCAATGAGGAGATCGCGACTTTTGAATTCTGAAACAATTTTTTTCAAGTGAGGGTGAAGACCCCCTAGTACACATTTACGGGGCCAGTTTCAATTTTTTTTTATGTTTATATATGTATATACACATGTGCTTATGTGTGTGTTTGTGTACAAAAACAGGCATATACTGAATGTATTGTGATTGTATGTGGCATCTGTGATTGAGTATACGCATTTTAACCGAGAATCTCATAATCATATAAGTCACAAATATTTACAAGGCAGGAGTCAAAGTCCTTACTTAAATGCGTAAAAAAACGGCACTCAGCGGTCTGTATACTCTGTCGGATCAAAATTATATAATATGGTTCCCAGTGATTTGAAGACAATTTACAGAAACTATAGGTTCAGAAAACTAACTGATTTTGTTGTAAGTAACTATACTGCATTGGAGTATAAACTCAATCATCTGTATGACGTATAAAGCTAAAGAAAGAGTTTGTGGGCTCAATTTTGAGCTGGTAATGTTAGTAATAAATATTGGACGTTGATTTTTTTGTCGTAGTTCCATTTGGAGTAACGATTCGTAAATACTGTTTAAGAGACGTAATAAGTGATATATACGAAGATGTGGAAGCAGGCCTGGACTGACTCCTTCAGGAGCCCTCGGCTAGGTACTGAAAAGGACCCCCTACCGGGGGGATTGGGGAGTGTGGAATACCCCTTAGGGAACGAGAGGTCCGGGTCCAAAAATTTGGAAAATTATGTGCCTGGAAACCGTATTTTGCTCAGTGGTCTAAGTCCCTATAAATCCGAGAATCAAATTCAGTTGACTTCGGCATGACGAGTTCGAATCCTAGTTAGTGACTTTACTTTTTACATTTTTTTTAGTCTCATTTCACTTTACTGTTATCTAATTAGTTTGTTGTTATTCCGATCAATGTTTTAGCGAGTTTTTGTATAGACAATAATTAGACAAAGAGGAGATGAAAGTTTTAAGACCTAATTCAATTTGAATAGCACATCTGGTTGTTTGTTATTGCCCTAACTTAGTGAAACCGTTCCATATTTAATACAGTCGTAGACTTTTCCCGTGGCTTCACAAGTGCTTGTTTTAGTCAATTTTCTTCAAAAAAAATTCACTAACGAGGAGATCCCGACTTTTGAATTTTGAAAAAAAATTCTTCAAATGAGGGCGAACTAGGCCGTCTAGAATCCATATCCAGGGTCAGTTTCAATTATATGTATGTGTGTGTAAAGGGTGAACAATTTACCAAAATTTAGGTCTGTAAATTTAAAGACAAAAAAGGCATTTAAAGAAAAAAAATTGGGGTTTTCCTCAAAACGTAAAAAGTCGCGACTTGAAACGTCAAAATTGGCAACATTTAGGCAAAAAACCTGAAAGAAATACGGATTATGTAAAGAGTGTTCTGCAAACCCTTAAGTTTCAGCTTCAACCATCATTGTCCTTCATTTTAATAAAATATTTCCAGAAAATTCATTTCAAATAGACACTTTCTCTGATGCTTTGGAAGTAGTTTTAGTTAAATTTATGGTTTATGGTCTATAATTTTTAGCTAATTTTCATAGAAAAAATTCGTTAATGAGGAGACCGCGGCTTTTGAATTCTAAAAAGATTTCTTCAAATGAGCGCAAACTGGGCCCCCTAGAATCCATATCCGAGTTTACTTTCTGTTTACATATATACAGGGTGACGCATTTCTACGGTAAAGCTCAATATAATTGTTATTATGCAAGATACGAGAAAAAATTGTATACGTTACCTACACAGAGAAAAAAGATTACTTGACTTACAGAAATTTTCTTTGGTGCAAATAAATTTGTGCTTTGTAAACGGCGAAAGAAATAATTACTTCTTTTAAAAAATCAGTTTTCTTGACTTTTGTGAAGCTAAAAATTCTTTGAGACAAGTAGTTATTTATTAATATTCAGTTTTCTTACTTCGGAACCGAAAAAAATAAACCTTTAAAACTAGAAACATTATTCTTGATTTAAATACCGAGCTATTTGAGGGAAATAAATTTGACTATTGTTAAGGAAAATGATTTTTTTATTAACGTAGCTATAGTCTTGAAATCAGATATTTATATTTTAATATAAATAAATTTTTATTTCTAGGGATATCTCCTGCTTTAATGACAAACTATATTATCTTAAGTGAAACAATACCATTTTTCGATCAAACAAATCTATTTTGATACAGGTATATAAATGTTTTGGACAAGCTGTCTTTTTTTAATTCAAACAGTTAATTTCTTTGGTTTAAAAACATTTTGGTAAATTTGTTTTGTTTTAAACAAATGGTTATCTCCAGAATAAAATTAACATTTAAAAGCAAAAATATATTCTCTTGATTCAAAGAATGACATTCTTGTTTCAAATACGTCTTTTAGTGAATTTTTATTAGAAAAATTCACTAATAGAGAGGTATCGATGGTGAGACTTTGCAAAAATTATTTCAAATGAGTGCGAACTAGGACCCCTAGAACCCATATCCGGGGTCAGTTTCAATTTTTATATGTTTATATATATATATATATATATATATATATATATATATATATATATATATATATATATATATATATATATATATATATATGTGTGTGTGTGTATCCAACCGCTAACTCAAAAAATAATTAACCGATTTCGATGAAACTTAGCAAGTGCCTTTCTTTTATTAATGGCTTGGATGAGTTCGTTAGTCAGAAAAATCGAACGGGGTTTTCCGGGAAAATTTTGAGTTTTCTTTCGAAAAAAAATTTTATCCGAAAGTAACACAGCTGTTTTAATGAAATTCAGTACATATGTTGCCTCAGGAGAGATTGTACTACCAAAATTCAACTGTCTAAGTTTAGAGAAAATTGAGTTATTAAAATTTTTAATTTTCTTTTGAAACAATTTTTTTTCTCCAAAAATTACAAAGTTATTTTAAAGAAATTTGGTGGATATCTTGTCCTAGGAAATATATTACTACATACCAAAATTCAACTTTCTAAGATTATAGAAAGCTGAGTTAATCAAATTTTTATAGCTCACTGCAGTGTTCAAATCAATTGTATTTGCTTCACTATGTTAAACACGTGCCTGGGGGACTGACCGAATTCATTCCCAGTTGCTTTGTTCTACTCATATTCTCTGAACATGTTAAAAGACGTGGTATTTACTTCATTCCAAGTCAGTATTAACCGACTATTTATGAAATCAAATAAGTAAATTAAATCGATTGTCATAAAATATGTAGTGTATTAAGACTAAGGGAAAAAGAAATAAAACATATATAACTGTGCACCTAGCTCACTAGGAGAAATCGCCACTGCTTGAGAGAGGTATTGTCACAGCAATATCTTATTAAAGTTCATTTGTAAATAGGTTTAATTTTTATATGTTTATATATATATATATATATATATATATATATATATATATATATATATATATATATATATATATATATATATATATATATATATATATGTATCCGTCTGATAACTCAAAAATTATTAACCGATTTCGATAAAACTTGGCGAGTGCCTTTCTTTTATTAATGGCTTGGATGAGTTCGTTATCAAGAAAAATCGGACGGGGTTTTCCGGAAAAATTTTGAGTTTACTTTCAAAAAAAAATTTTTTCTCCGAAAGTAACAAAGCTCTTTTAATGAAATTTACTATATATATTGCCTCAGGAGAGATCTTACTACGTACCAAAATTCAACTTTTTAAGTTTAGAGAAAATTTAGTTATTCAAATTTCAAATTTTCTTTTGAAAAAAATTTTTTTCTCCGAAAATTACAAAGTTATTTTAATGAAATTTTGTGGATATCTTGCCTTAGGAAAGACCTTACTACGTATTAAAATTAAACTCTCTAACTTTATAGAAAATTGAGTTATTTAAATTTGAAGCATTTAATAAAAATTCACAACCATAACGCATTTGCTGCGTCCCGAGTTTTTTAACATTTAAATAAATCTGTGCTCTAGACAAAGGCTCCTATTTCTGCAAAATAAAAATGTATTGCTTCCAATGAAGACACTTCTTTCTTATAGTAAAATCAGTATCTCACAAAGTGAAGGTTGGAACCTGTGATGAGCACTAGTAAGTACACTTACAGAACCCAAATCACCACAACACATCTTTTTAAAGACCTGAAGATCGTTTCACAACTTTGTTAGTGAAACGATCGTCAGGTCTTTAAAAAGATATGTTGTGGCGATTTGGATTCTCAAAGTGTACAAAATCAGTATCTGTTATCAAAAGATAGTTCATTTCACTTAAAATCAAGATTTACTGAAAGGAAAAAAAAATTTTTTTTGAGAAAACATTGATTTCATGCAATCAACTGAGAATATTCTTAATGTACTTTTGTTTTCCTCATTTTGATATTATGCACCAAATATTATAAGTATAATCAGTTTTTACCCAAGTTTTATACCATGTTTTTAGGCAAAAATTAAGCTCAATTATTTCTCTCTGAAATTATACGACATAGTCAGAAGTGTGATTTGAGACCAGGTTTGTTGAAAAATTCTAATTAAAAAATAGTAAGTAAAATACAAAGAAAAATATTCAACAATTTGTCAAAAATGTTTATAATTATTTAGCCATTTTGATTTTAAATATCTTTGTATGGATCCTTAAGCCATGTCCATATTTATTTTATTCTATCGCCTCTTGCATAAAGTTACTTTACTTTTTGCTTATTAAAATATTTGCTGTAACAGTTCTACTCTACTTTATAAACATTGATTTTGTTGCAAAGTGTGACACAACATGGGAATTAGGGAACTAAAACTGTGTTTTTATTTAATAAAGCATTCTATTGACTACACATAACATTTTTTGGGTAGAAAACAGATTGTGTTTTAATGCCGTGTATTTTTATGGACCGCAAAATTAAATGTTACATAATAATACATTACTGCTGAGTTTGTCTGTTTATTGATAAAAAATAATACATAAAAACTTACAAAGGTGAAAGAAAACAACAAAGTATTAACAATAAAAGTAAAATAGTATGACATGAAAAAAAAAGTAAACTTTGTATTTTATTTGCATATAACAGACAAATGAGAGTTTTGCAATGAGGAAAAAATCAGTTTCAATATTGGTCACAATTCCTAATTTAAACTTTAAATTAACAGGTTAATACTATAAACATATGGTTCGATTCTGATTAAACGTACTCCATTACATTCTTTGGCAATATTAATAAACGGAAATGAATTATAGTCATTTTATCAAATTATTAACAAATTTTGAGTCCGATTTATATACCTTTTTTAAGGAAACTCTGTTTGGACAAATTGCACTACTTGGAAACCTTCATACCTCATCGCCCACGATGTCTTTGACTGGTCCTACTCTAGAAATAATGGTCGGATAATGTAACAAAATGTTTTTAATAGCAAATATGTGTGTTTTTTTTTCAGAAAGCAGGGATCAAATTTGGTTACCAGTATAACCTATATAGTAGAAACAATGTGCAATGTTTTATCAAAATAACTTTATTGTTTGAAAATGTACAAAAATTTCCGAAGGTAAACTTAAAGTGTATCCGAAAAAATCCGTTTCTTGGTCAACCTTATAGGTTAATAGCAAATTGAACTTTTCAAATATGAAGCATTTAATCAAAATTTGCTACCATAACGCACTTGCTGCGTTCATAATTTCTTTACTTACAAACATGCGATATATTTCGATGGAAAATGCAAAAACATAAGGCGTTTTCGACTAACAAAAATTTATTTGTATCACCAACGCTTATGGGCCATCCTGTGATTGTAGAAATATTTTTTAAGATGTAGCTCAAGACACCCTATAATTAATGTATACAATTTTTTTCATATATTGTAGAATAACGGATATATTGAGCTTTATTGATTTTTTACGAAAATTCGACAAAAGTTATATACCATTAAACGATAAACTCTATAGCTAATACTACTGCCAAGCACCAGAGAAAGGGTCTATTTGAAATGAATTTTCTGGAAACATTTTAGTAAATTGAAGGACAATGACGGTTGAAACTAAGACTTCAGGGTTTGTAAAACATTCTTCTTGAGACATTTTCTTTCCATAGCCCGTATTCGATTCAAGTTCCTTGCCTAAATGTTGCGAATTTTGACGTTTTAAATTGTCACTTAACGTTTTGAGGAAAACCCTAATTTATTTCTCTTTAAATGCCCATAACTTTTGTATCTTTTGACCTAGAGCGCTAAATTGGTAGGTAATTTACCCATAGAGATATAAAACGATGCACCAAATTTGGTTGCCCTTACTTTGTTATTTCCGGAGATATGAATTTTTTTCTAAAGAAAACACAAAATTTTCCGGGAAAACCTCGGCCGATTTTCCTGGATAACGAACTTATCCAAGCCACTTACAAAAGGAAGGTATTCACCAAATTTTGTCAAAATCGGCCCATTATTTTTTCAGTTATCGGTGTGATACACATATATATATATATATATATATATATATATATATATATATATATATATATATATATATATATATATATATATATATATATGTATATATATATATATATATATATATATATATATGTATATATATATATATGTATATATATATATATATATATATATATATATATATATATATATATATATATATATATATATATATATATAAACATATAAAAATCGAAAGTAACCCCGGATATGTGTTCTAGGGGGCCTAATTAGCGCTCATTTGAAGAAATTTTTTCAAAATTCAAAAGTCGGGATCTCCTCATTGGTGAATTTTTTAAAGAAAATTCACTAAAAGGTGATGCTTTGGTTTTAAAGTAGGTACTCAAACTCGAACTCAGTGGGCTACAGAACACAGAACACAAACACATAATGCGCAAATAGAACTTAATTACTGAATTAGCCGGCTTTAGTTTAGGTATATAAAGGAAGAATAATGTTAAACCAGTTCCTACACATCCGCACTTTCCATCCATAAAAATAGAATGACGACTGACGAGGAGGACCCTTCCCCCTTCAGCCAGGCGATCGGGGAATGACAACCAACCTTTTCAAGGTTAACTTGCTGATGTCATGTGGAAGTGTGCTATAAAAAGATATACAAAAATAATAGGGCCAAAGAAACTACTGTTTGGTCAAACAAATATCTATTTGAATTAAATTGTATTTTTCTGAAAGAAATATCTTATTTGTTAGAAGGAAATATTCATTTTAAACTAAAGGATACAGAAATAGCAGAAAGGGAGTTGTTAATCAATTCAAATAAATCTATGTTTGATTTATATCCTTTCTGTTTTTGCTCCGAGAATAACTGGGTTGTTTGAATAAAATATTTACTTAATGGAAACAAATTATTTTGGTTGTATGATGTCAATTTTATTAAAGGTAAACAAATATGTGTCTTAGGCCAATTAAAAGCTTCTTTGGTCTAAACAATTGTGTCAA
This sequence comes from Tillus elongatus, assembly GCA_964006375.1. Lineage (NCBI taxonomy): Eukaryota > Metazoa > Arthropoda > Insecta > Coleoptera > Cleridae > Tillus > Tillus elongatus. The sequence goes on along the minus strand of OZ023269.1, from coordinate 113,478,560 downwards.
AAAATGTCAAATAACTTGGTAAAAAAATTCAAGATAACCATATTCTTTGTTTCAAATAAAATTGTTTTAAAGTAAAATAAAATTTATTGTTTGAAACAATTATTAGTCAAATAAATCAAATTACTAAAACCAAAGAAACTGTTTTCTCTGTGTATAAATATAAATTATTTTGACAACGACATGATGGCCCATAAGTCGTTGGTGATACCTACATTTTTTTTAACATTCCTTATTGCATTTTTCATCGAAATATGATGCATGTTTGTAAGAAAAAAATCTAGACGCAGTAAGTGCGTTTTAGTAGCGAATTTTCATTAAACGCTTCACAATTCAATAACGCAATTTGCTATTAACCTAAGGTTCGTCAGCTAGAAAACGAGTTTTCTCGGAAACGTTTTAAGTTTCCTTTCGGAAAATTTTTGTACATTTTCAAACAAGTTATGTTGGAAAAATATGGTACATTGTTTCTTCTATATAGGTTATACCAGTGACCAAATTGATTCCTGCTTGAATTGAAGAGACATCTTTGCTATTAAAAACATTTTTAAGAAAATTCACTTCTATAACGCACTTGCTGCGTCCAGACTTTTCTTATTCTAACTTCTGTGTTTTTAAGGCTAAAAGAAGCAAAATTTGTTCTTCACTAAACTAGGTATAATATAATCCTACTTAATCTCTAATAGTTTTTCTGATCCCCACATTGCAATTCTTTACTTAGTATATTTGTGAGGGCAGCTGACCATTCGAAATTTATTACCGCGACCTTTAGGATTTATTGTGGTAGTTTTGCACCCTAGATAAATGTTTCGTAACTTTAATTTCGTAAGAGTCACTTTAAAACAGATATTGGTATTACGAGTACCTACTTGATTTTCAAGGGGCTCTTCAATAACGTATCGAAAAATTTGAAATGAGGAATTAAGGTATCCCTTAAATTAAAATTAGATTACAAACCTGTTGGGTGTCTTGGCCAGTTGCTATCGGACAAGCTAGCTCCCATTTTTCTTGGTCCTATTAATTTGTTTATACACGTTCACAGATACCACAAATCACTTACAAGTTTTATAGTTTTTAAAGAGCTCTAGCTGCCCTAGGATTCAACGAATGTAATAAAAAACAGATTTATTAGATCACGTAGGTCTGTTTTAGGCACTTCTTACGAATAAACAAGATATATAAAGCTGCTTTAGTTAAGAAATAAAGCTTGCCTTTAATTAGCTAAGTACCGCGATGGTTAATTGCTCGATTACCACTCTCACCGTGTTAAGCCGCGAAACTGAATGCACAATAAACTCCAGGTTATCATATCAACGAAGGCAGTGTTGCCAAGTTGGTAGAATTTCTCCTACATCTGGTAAATTGAGACCCCGCCTACTGGGTGAATTTTCGGTCTAGTGGGATAGTAGAAGTTCTGGAACTGGTTCAATTATTGATAATAATTATTTGTTGAACTTTGCGTTTAACCGTCCTCTATAAATAAGCAGAGGACGATACGAAAAGATGCTATGAAGTCATAAGATTTTCAGAACCACATAGCATAAAATTACAACACTAACGAAACTAAAAGCCAAAGCCAATCTACTATGTATTTGGCCATAGCAGTAGCGGCTCGTGCCTTTTCATTGGGGTGCGCAAGAAAAAAAAGTTCGGGACGCAGCAAATGTGTTATGGTAGTAAATTTTTATTGAATGCTTCAAATTTGAATAACTCAAGTTTTTACGAACTTAGAAAGTTTATGTTTGGTGTATAGTAGGGTCTTATCCAGGGAAATATATCCACCAAATTTCATTAAAATAACTTTGTAATTTTCAGAGAAAAAATTTTTTTTCAAAAGAAAACTCAAAATTTGAATAACTCAATTTTCTAAAAATGTAGAAAGTTGAATTTTAGTGTGTAGTAAGGTCTTTTACAAAGCAACATATTCACCAAATTTCATTTAAATACCTTTGTAATTTTCGGAGAAAAGGATTTTTTTTTAAACAAAACTCAAAATTTTCCTGGAAAACATTATCCGATTTACTGACTAGCGAACTCATCCAAGCCATTAATAAAACAAAGGCACTTGCCGAGTTTCATAGAAATCAGTTGCTTATTTTTTGAGTTATCGGTTGGATACATATATATATATATATATATATATATATATATATATATATATATATATATATATATATATATATATATATATATATATAGAAAATGACCCCGGATATGGGTTCTAGGGGTCCTAGTTTGCGCTCATTTGAAAAAAAATTGCAAAGTCTCTCCATCGATACCTCTTTATTAGTGAATTTTTTTAAATAAAAATTCACTAAAAATGAAGGGCTCACCTATTTTTTCCCCGAAAATGTATTATAAAGAAACCTACTTGCTAAACTTAATAATTATTAACTACTCAGCAAGTTTTCCTCTAGTTAGTTATAAGTTATAGTAGTTAAAAAGTCCCTAAAAAAGTTAACCTTTAAATTTAAAATATCCACAGAATTAATCACAGTATCACAATTATTTTGTCCGCTTATTAAGCAACCCGAAGTAGTAACCATAATAATAATAATAATTGTCTTGTTAGAACATGTAAACAACAATGAAATGATCTAATTAAAAATCCATCCGACGCGAAGATGAAAATTACTACGTAGTAGGTACACACGCTCTGCCAAAAGTCCACTACAAACTAGAAGTGTGTAATTTTATAGCGCACAACAGATTGCTTATTCGGTCGTTTTCGACGAAGATCATCAAGATTCGGCGATCATTTCGCACTGAAGTATCGCATTTCGTGAGAGCGCCGAAATATGCACACCGCCGCCCGAATGCTTTTTATGGATATGAATGTATATAACGTCTGCAACGATTAACACTATGCTTATTCTGATTCTGTATTCTGTATTAATGGCTGCCGGCTCTCTGCGATCCTCGATATACTAATTTTGTTTGTTGAATGCAGTAGGTAAAAAAGTTAATAAAAATGTATTAAAATATAGCATAGCAAAGTATTGTTTTTTCCACGGCAGACGGTAGCGCGCGCGCACGGGCGCACTTATTGAGGAGCCGCCCCTGGGCCATAGAATACATTATTTTTTTTCTTTATACAAAACATGTCTTAAAAATCAGTTCTTAAATCATCACAGTGGCATAGATATCAGTAATTTTGCTCATGCAGCTCGTGGGATGCTTTTAAACTCATTTCACTATCTTCCAATAAGTGCCACTCAAATAAAAACTATAATATCAGGGTTAAAGTATACTGGTTTGGTTGGGGTGAACTGTATACCTACTGATATCGTCAAGGCTGTTGCTGAACGGATAGCTGAGCCATTGACCTATATAATAAATTTATACGTTATGCAGAGCTAATGTCTAGACGCAGTAAAGATAGGCAAGGTAATTTTGCTATTTAAGGCTGGTGAGCCATTTCTCATTGAAAATTATACACCCATTAAAATTTTAACTACAATTACAAAAGTTATTGAAAGAGTGATGAATAATCGTATTTTGGGGTTTATCAACAAGTACAGCATTTTTTCGGAGAGCCATCATGAGTTTCGTTGAGGTAGGTCGACGGAAAGTGCTGCCTTTGAATTTGTGAAATATATTAGTATGCAGCAGCTCTTTTCTTCGATCTGTCAAAAGCGTTTGATACGCTTGAGCTAGATAAGGCACGTGCAATTTTTTTTTGTTACGGGGTTGCGTGAGAATAATCTGGACTGGCTTACATCGTACATATATATAATATGTAGAGGTAAACAACACTGGTTCATGGTTCAGACATGCATGAAAATAATTTGGGTGTTCCTTAGGGATCAGTTTAGGGCCCACTGATATTTTTTTATTTTTATTAATGTCTTGCCCAAGCATATTAGCTATGGTTGCACTATTTTATAAGCCATGACACATCTGTGGCCATTTCAGCTGACCTAATGAGGAAGTAGCTGTTAAGGCTGAATAGAGTATGTAGAATTTGCTGACTGGTGTGAATGGTTGTATCATTAGTTATGAAGAGACAGTTTGTATTCAATTTAATATAGAATCTGATCTTTCAGAGGATAACGTCTTAAAGTTTGGAAATTACACCCGTCAAGCTTTACCTTGTGCCAAATTTCTTGAACTTTACATATCGACAAAGATCTTCGATGGCAGGTTCAGATTGACTTCGTCTGTAAGAATTTGAGCTCAGTGTTGTATGCAACCCTACAGTTAAAAATCACACTAAAGCTTAAATACCTTATTGATGTCTACTACGCTCTTGTTTATCCGCTGCTGTCATATCATGTCGCTTTTGGGGTAGTGGCCGAATATTTATATCTACAGTAGAAAAGTAACCTAAGCTTAATATTTGGTCTTAAACAAACCCAGTTTTGTCGACCATTTTTATTAAATATAATATAATGCCACTACCATGCCTCTATATATATATATATATATATATATATCTATATATATATATATATATATATATATATATATATATATATATATATATATATATATATATATATATATATATATAGTGTGTCCCAAACTGGATGGGAATGTATTGCTATTTCCATTATTATTATTATATTATTAGAAATAGGGAGACGGTTAAATTAGCGATGTTTTGTAGCATTTTAAGTTTGTTCCAAATATGACTTGTATTTTGCCCAGCCTCTTTTCGTTTTCGAGTTATTTTGCAAAACCAAAATTTGTCGATTTCTTTTTTCTTCAATATCTAAGTAGGCGTTGATCTGACATGTCTAAGGCTTCACATTTTAGGACACTTTTTACATAGTAATCTTTTTGTGCTATTCTCAACTTTGGATTGTCATTTTTTTTGGGCTACAGGTATCAACGTTTGTTTTTATTATGGCAGCCATATTGGATTATTTGCTTATGTGATAGCCTATGAAATGAGCTTTCTAATGATGCACAACATGTAATTGCACTGACAATTTTGAGAAAAACCGTTTTGAGCATAGTAGGCTATGAAATCCAATACCAGAAAACAAATGACGAAAAAAGTGTTTAAAAAGTAGTAGGCCATGGAGTCCAACAATAGACTTCTACTTTTAACATAATTTTCCGTAATGATTCACGATAAAAAAATATTGTGATTTAATTTACAATACTTTATTAGGAAATAATGCTAGGTAATATTCTGTGAAACAGTTTAATAACGAAACTCGGCAATAACAAATAGAAACTTAAAATCCACAAAACAACACAATTAGAAACGGAACTCAACAAATAATAATATAGAAACTTAAAACTACACTAAACAGTAAAGTGTTCAATATGGCCACCGTTTTGTTCAATGCACTTTATACACCTTTTTGAAACATGCCTGAAACCTTTGGTGAGGGTGTTTTTGTTAATATTATTTATAGCTTCCGTGATTCTGTTTCGTAATTCATTGATATTTTGTGGTGTATCGAATTTATACACATCATTCTTCAGAGTACCCCAAAAATAAAAATCCATGGATGTTATATCAGGGCTCGAACACACCAATGAACCGGCCTATTGTTACAAATGACACGATTATTAAAATTTTGGTACAAAAATTCTTTGACGATCCTAGCATTGTGAGCTGGACAACCGTCTTGTTGGTACCAAATCTCGTCTAAATTATCATGAACTCTTCTAATTGTTGGTATGATATCATTTCTCAATAGATTAAGATACCTTTCCCCAGTTAAATTATTTTCAAAAAAGAACGGACCAGCAATGAAGTTACCTGATTTTTTTTAAAATTAACTGTCTAATCTACAAACAAAAAGAACAGTTTTTTACGTAATAAGCCGCACCAAACATTAATACCAAATCTGTCTTGCAATCGTCTTTCTTTCTTTAGATGGGATTTTCATTTGCCCAATAATGCCTATTACGGCGATTATACACACCACAATTTGTAAATCTAGATTCATCAATCCATATTATTTTCAAATGAAAATTTTCATCTTGCTGACATTTGATACTATTTGCAGAATTGAAGTCGCTTAGGGTAATCGACAACATTTGAGCCTGTACGATTGTCCAAACCACTTGCAAAAGGAAGGCACACAAGAAAATTTGATCAAAATCAGCCCAAAATTTTTTGAGATATCGGTGTGATACACACACAGATATATATATATATATATATATATATATATATATATATATATATATATATATATATATATATATATATATATATATATATATATATATATATATATATATATATATATATATATATATATATATATATATATATATATCAAAAAATTTTGGGCTGATATTGATCAAATTTTCTGAGTGCCTTCCTTTTGCAAGTGGCTTGGACAAGTTCGTTACCTAGAAAAATCGGCCCAGGTTTTCCCGAAAAATGTTGTGTTTTCTTTGGGAAAAAAATTATATCTTCGGAAATAACAAACACTGGGCAACCAAATTTGTTACGCGTGTTGGTATTACAAAAAGTGTACCACGGACCAAAATTTAGGTATCTAAGCTTAGAGACAGAAAAGTTATGGGTATTTAAACAAAAAGTGGTTTTCCTCAAAGCGTCAAAGTCACGATTGGAAACGTCCAAATTGGCAACATTTAGGCAAATAACCTGACACAAATACGGGTTCTGTAAAGAAATGTCGCAAGAAGAGTGTTCTGCAAACCCTTGAGTTTCAGCTTCAACAGTCATTGTCTTTCATTTTACTAAAATATTTCCAGAAATTTCATTTCAAATAGACCCTCTCTCGGATGCTTTGGCGGTAGTTTTAGTTAAGTTTATGGTTTAACGGTCTATAATTTTTAACTAATTTTCGTAGAAAAATTCATCAATGAGGAGACAGCGACTTTTCAATTTTAAAAAGATTTCTTTAAATGTGCGCAAACTAGGCCCCCAGAATCCATGTTCGGGTTTACTTTCAGTTTTTATGTGTTTACATATATACAGGGTGACACATTTCTACGGTAAAGGCCAATATAATCGTTATTATACAAGACACGAGAAAAAGTTGTATACGTTAATTATATGGTGTCTTGAGCTGCATCTTATAAAATTATTTTAACAATCACAGGCTGGCCCATAAGTAATTGGTGATACCAACAATTATTTTTTCGAACACCCTTATGTTATTGCATTTTTTATCGAAATATGATGCATGTTTGTAAGAAAAAATAGAGACGCAGGCCATGAAACCAGTTTTCTCGGAAACCTTTTAAGTTTACTTTCGGAAAATTGTTGTACGTTCTCAAACAACAAGTTCATTTGATAAAATATGGTACATTGTTTCTATTAGTGAATTTTTATTTTAAAAAATTCACTAATAGAGAGGTATCGATGGTGAGACTTCGCAAAAATTTTTTCAAATGAGCGCGAACTAGGACCTTTATAACCCATATCCGGGGTCAGTTTCAATTTTTATATGTTTATATATATATATATATATATATATATATATATATATATATATATATATATATATATATATATATATATATATATATATATATATATATATGTGTGTGTGTGTGTGTGTGTGTGTGTGTATCCAACCGATAACTCAAAAAATAATTAACCGATTTCAATTAAACTCGGCAATTTCCTTTCTTTTATTATTGGCTTAGATAAGTTCGTTAGCCAGGAAAATTCGACAAGGTTTTCCCAGAAAATGTTGACTTTTCTTTCGAAAAAAAATTTTTCTCCAAAAGTTACAAAGTTATTTTAATGAAATTTGATGGATATGTTGCCTTGCGAAAGACCTTACTACGCACCAAAATTCCACTTTCTAAGTTTATAAAAAATTCAGTTATTCAAATTTTGAGTTTTCTTTAGAAAAATTTTTTTCTCAGAAAATTACAAACTTATTCCAATGACATTTGGTGGATACGTTTCTTTAGGAAAGACCTTAATACATACCAAAATTCAACTTTCTAAATTTATAGAAAATTGAGTTATTCAAATTTGAAGCATTTAATAAAAATTCACTACCATAACGCACTTGCTGCGTCTCGAACTTTTTATATAGGTTATACCGGTAACCAGATTGATGCCTGCTTGCATTAGGGAGACATATTTGCTATTGAAAACATTTTTATGAAAATTTACTTCCATAACGCACCTGCTGCGCCCAGACTTTTTTATGTTTTCAGTAAATACTGTCCTATATGCAATATATAGTAGGTAACATAATTAAATTAAGTTCTTATTATTAGTAAGGTAAGCAAAATAACAAATTTAGCACAATATTTATAAAACATTACAACATTCTTATAATTAGGTACCTACCAATTAATAGTTGTAATTTGCTTGTTTTGTCTGTTCAGTAGAAAAATATATAAAACGTAGATCGCTAATAAATGTTTGAAAGAGCTAATGAGAGTGACAGAGTGGGAGAGAGAGAGAGAGAGAGAACGTGTAACAGAACAGAAAGAAAGGAATTAATAAAGCCAGAAAGACAACTATTACCAGTAACCACGCCTTTAAGTATCACTGTCGCCCACCTGCGGCGCTAGTGAACACCCAAACAATTAATTTAACATCCAAGGCAGTGGCGCGCCGTACCTAAGTTATTTGCCACTTGAAGTAATTATATGTAATAATTTTTTTAAAGATTTCCAGTATTGTCAAGCACTAAACAATATTTTATAACTTTTCACAATCATTTGTGGCAGCAGGTAAACACTGGATAACGGTAATTCACCTCAAGTACTCCTAGACTAGGAAGGGTTAGTTGCATATTGCTAACGTAAACCTAACGAAAGTTTAAGCATTTAAATTCTACGTAGAATTACCCCTGCTGATTTCTAACGTAACGTAACTGACATATAAATAAAAAATACAAATTACAGGTGAAGCTGAAGCTACTTGTACTAGCCGAGGTGTCATCAACTTCCTAAGCAAACAAATGTGTGATAATGAGGTAATACCTACTGCATATTAGCGTCAACCAGATTTTAATTATTTTTTTTTCATAAACATGGTTAAAACCACTCCAGTATGCATAATCAATAAGAAAAATGTTATAGAAACAACCCCCCTAAAGTTACGGGAGCGGGTGTGAACAGGGTTACTGGGTGGAAGGAAACAAAAAGAAAAATCGAGAAAAACAGCTTAGTAGAACTTCTATAAGCAACGTTTTTACATTTTGCATCAAGATTTTCTCTTAATAATGTTCTTCCACGGCAGGGCCATTTGCACCAGGTCGCGCAGCTTATTTTGGAGTTGAAGGGACAACTTTTTTCTTGTCGTTTATGCACAAAACACCCTACCAAGCAGGCTTGAACGAGCTGACCTAACCCGACTTGACCTGACCTGACTAAAAACGTTGGAGACAATAAGAAAGCAAAAAACATGCATTTAACAAATATATATATATATATATATATATATATATATATATATATATATATATATATATATATATATATATATATATATATATATATATTTAAATGTTAGTTTAAACCTACCGTATGTGCCCAGCGACGATCTAATAATTTAAATACCTCGGCAACAACAGATTCCCACAATGTAAAAACGAATTTCCACAACTTAAAAATATTTGCAAAGTGTATATAAGGTGGTAAACTTCAGCTACCAGCAGTCGATTTACCTAAAACTACTTAGTTGGCCGCTCAGCTTCAGTATCAGCATATATTCAAATAACGGGCAAAAATACAATAATGTATTTATGAAAAAGAAATCACAGCTAGTGTTTATAGAAAAAATCACAGCTGATGATTCTATTTCTATTATATTTGTACTCAGATTTGTAAACACAAACACAGTGGGTGCCTATCTGGGTATTTATTTTATTTTTGAAGTAAAAACACATACATTACAGTAATAAAATATGCAGTAAGTGCAGCTAGTAGTAAAATTTACGACATCGAAATTGAGTATCCACTCAGTGATAATATTCTTTAAGAAAGAATGCAGTAAGTACGATGTACGTAGAGCCTCGGTTGTTCAGGGGCAAGAACGTGTGCCTCTGAACCAAAGATTACTGGGTTCGATCCCAGGGCTATCCTTTCACTTTTTTCAGTACAAAGGGACCGTAAAGTCGTCGGTCTTGTGTCCATGCGATGTTGGGCACGTTAAAGATCCCTACCCTCCTTATAGAAAGGCAGGGGTTCGGCAAAATGTCAAGGCTAGTGAGGCGAAATTGCTCCCTGGCGTCGGTGATTGGCCATAGTCGCGTAAAATAGGCCGACGTTAAAGAAACAAAAAAAACACACACACACGATGTATCTAGTTACTATATTTTAAGTTAGTTAATTTATAATATGCAGTATCACCGAGAATGAAAATCCTCATGTAACAGTAGAACGTCATTTCCAAAATGATTTATAGATTACTGTTTGGAGTAGAATCATCAGAAGATAAGGCAAAATAGGTATGTATTTCATGCAAAATACTACGCCGGAATACTCCGTTCTAGTGCGAAATTACCTAAATAAAAGGCATCCTTAAATATCAATACACCTTGGCCAGCTCGTAGCCCTGATTTGGTCCAACTAGACATTTTTCGTTGATACATTAACAGCTACATGCTACAGGCTTAAATGAGTTGTCTACAGTGACTCAATAAAAAACCCGCGAAGAATGATGGCAAAAATTGTAGAAGCTGTGGGTTTAGAAATGAAGGAATACTATTTAAAGGTATAATCTCTTCCTAGGCCTACATGCAGATGAGTAAGTGAAGTTATTTTATAGAAAATTTATGGTTTGGTAGTAATGTGTTAAAATTAATGTGAGACATAGGCGCCTAGATAAATCTAACATAAATTAAAATTACTTATAGCGATTCCTTATTTATATTCTAACTTCTGTGTTTTTAAGGCTAAAAGAATAAAACATTTGTTCTTCACTTAACTAGGTACAGCATAATTTTAATTAACATAGTTTTACAGATCGCCATATTGGCCACGAGTACATACGTACTTGATTTTCAAGGAACGCTGCTAAAGTATTGACAAATTTTAAATAAAAAATTAAGGGAGGTATACTTTAAATGAAAATTAGATTACAAACCTGTTGGATGTCTAGGCCAGTTGCTATCAGACAAGCTAGCTCCCATTTTCCTTAGTAGTATTAATTTGTTTCTACACTGCCACAGATAAAACAAATCACTTACAAGTTTTAGAGTTTTTAAAGAAGCTGCCCTAGGATTCAACGAATGTAATCAAAAACAGATCTATTAGATCACAAGATCACGTATATACCTGTTTTAGGCACTTCCCACGAATAAAGCTGATTTAGTTAAGAAATAAAGTTGCCTTTATTAGCTAAATACCGCGATGGACAATACTGGATTACTTCACTCATCCAATTCAACGACGACACTAAACACTGAATATAGGTACAGAATATACTGCATTATTATCAAGAGAAAAGCGGCGTTGCCTATATTCAAGTTTTTCACGATTGTTAGGGTAAACTGTATAGCCTAAACAATATAGTTCCTATTTACACACGAGAGGGCGACTCTACAATACATTCCCCGATATTCGCTAAGGCACTATTAAGGTAAAACACGAAGTTACTCTATAAAATAATTACTTATTTCTACTAATACAAAGTTCTCACAATATCAATTCTAATTTAAAGTAAAATCCCGTTGAAAATGTTAATCTTTTTCAAGCGTTCCACCTAATAAGGATTTTTAAATTGATAAGATATGTCAATACGTGACTTTATGCTAATTATAGTGAAACATAAAATAATGATAAAATACTGACTTGGGACACTGTGTCTGGAAACTGAAACAAAAACAGAATCACCCCAAAAACCACAAAAATAATAACAGACAATTATGCGCTAAATACGTATTTCGACAAGTTTAGCGGCAGCTACTGATGCAGACAACTTCGTTGTCGAAATACGTATCGGACGCATAACTCTCTGTTATCCTTTTTGTGGTTTTTGTGGTGATTCTCATTTTTGTTTCATGGAATGAGGAGTAAAATTGAGAATGACTTGAATGGAGATCAGTTCGATTTTAGACCATGTGCAGGAACTATAAAAGTTGTGCTGGCACTCAGAACAATAGGAGTAGAAGCACCGGAACAAAACCTTGATTGCGTTTGTGGACATAAAAGAAAAATTGATAAACATTGGAAAATATTGTTTCATATAATGAACGGGACTGATTGGAGAGATTGCATTATTTGAAATCAATAAAAAATTAAAGCACCAGAATGTGTAGATATTAACAGATGCTAACTTGAAGCTAAAATAATGAAAGGTGTAGTAGTAGCAATGGTCAGGAGGCTAACGCCAAGCAAGTAGGCCACAATGGGCCTTTTTTGCCAAACCCAGCAACCATGCTCTACTCCTCCTCGGTTCCGTCGCCAAATTGCCTCAACCTCGAAATGAAGGCCGTCAAGGTCTTCAATTGGACGGAAGTTACCTGATTCCTCTGCAGAGTCCTCGAACCGAACAATTCTGCTCGAAGACTCCCAAAAGCCTGGCATTCCCACAGGTAGCGGTAAGAGGTTTCTTCATCTTCGCCGCATTCCTGGCAAATGGGATCTTTTTCTACGCCTATCAATGTGAGGGGTCTTCTAAAGGGGCAGTGACCTGTCAGGATGCGGCGCAGCGTAGGTCGACTCCTACCGAGTAACCAGGCAGCTTTATCTCTGTCCGGCCCCTCCACGAAGTCCCTCGCCTGCCTACAGCCACTAACCGACCCCCAGTGTCTTTCCATGGCTCCCTCAGTCCACCTGACAATACCGTCTTCCTACTTATGCCTGTCGCAGGTTCCGGGCCACAGAACGGCCGCCGGGAACCAAGTCTTGCAAGATTATTCGCTACCTCATTTCCCGCTACGCCACAGTGTCCCGGATCCCACACCAGTTGCACCTCCTTTGTCCTGGCTAGTCCTTTGACACTCCTGAACCAGTGTGGACCTGATTCTGACTGCCCGGAGGACCGCCTGGCTATCTGAGCATATGTATACACATTTCTCGGGGCTCCTCTTCACATCCTGTCTATTGGCCACAGACAGAATAGCGTACACCTCTGTTTCGAATGCCGTGGTATATGCGCCCAGAGTATAACTCTCGCGCACCCCCAGGGCCTTGATGTATATTCCTGCAACGGGAGATTGTTGATCCTCCAGCCGCGATTCGTTGGTAAAACAGACCAGGCTTGTGGGCTGGAATGCAACCTCATTTTCCCTCCACTGATCCCTACTGGGGATCCTGAGGGTATATGGCCTAGTCAACCTAATATCGTCCTCGGAATTCCGCACCTTGATGGCGGAAATCGGAATTTCTTTTTCCACCTCCTTGGCGACTCTTGCATGCCCCATTACTGCTCCCTCTCCGCACCAGTTTCCAGAGTCTCGCATTCTAAGATGCGACGCCATAGCCTCCCTTCTGATACAGAAGCGGTGGCAGCATCAACAAGACCTCTAGCGCGGCTGAGGGTGTCGTCCTCATAGCTCCTGTGATACCCAGGATTGCCAACCTTTGGAGTTTGGCCAGCTTCGTGGTAATAGTTTGGTTCACACCACACCACCAGACCAACGCCCCATAGAGGATCCTCGGCCTGACGATCGCAGTGTAAATCCAATGAAGGATCCGAAGATTAAGTCCCCAGGTCCTCCCTATCACTCGACGCAGCTGCCAGAGGGTGGCTACTCCCTTCCTCACTACTCGTTCTATTTGCGACCCCCATGTTAGTTTAGAGTCCAAGACCACCCCCAGATATTTGACCTCCCGCACTAAAGCTAAAAGTTTTCCAAACATTACGGGCGTCCTCCACATTCCTCTTCTTGGTGAATAGGATCATCTCCGTCTTCGCCGGGTTTACGGAGAGTCCCAGATCACCACACCACCTTTAAATTATGCTACAGGCAGCTTGCATGCACTCACAGACGACGCCAAAGAATTTGCCGGTGACTAGGACTAGCTTATCATCAGCGTACGTCCATGACCAGACACCATAGATGAGGCGAAAGGCAACTGCCCTGCGGACAGCCGCGTCCAGCCCCCGGTCCCTCAAGGTCAGGGAGACTCTCCTGTCCTCCAGAATGCTCGCCACCTAGCTTATTAGGGACCTCGGCGATCCCCTAATGAAAGGTGTACTGCAAGGATGCGCATTGTTGCCGCGTTTGTTCAATTTATTTATTTATTTATTCAATAAATAGGCTGAAGGAAAAGAAAGTATGAATCAGAATAAATAGGCAAGGGTTACATTGTATTAAGTAAGTTAATTACATAGAGCTGAGGAGAAACAGAAAAGGAATTACAAAAAATGCTTAGTATGCTGGATGATGTGTAAAGAAGAATCCAATTAGAAATAAATATGACGAACACAAAAGTAATAAAGATAAACAAAAATAGAACTGCAAAAATGTTAAACGGTCCTAACAACAAAAACAAGTAGAAATGTTTACGTACCCTGAAACTAGTATTGCTGATGGTGTTGGTGTAATAAAGAACTAAGAACAGGATTGCGATAGCAAACCACGCCTTCTATTGACAAGATATTTTTTTGCTAATTGATATTTAAACTTAGACCTAAGTAAGTAAAAATAGGAACCTGTGATAAAAACTGATAAGTACACGTGGAAAACCAAAATCAACACAACACATCTTTTTAAAGACCTGACGACTGTTTCACTAACAAAGTTAGCGTCATCAAATGATGAAAAAGTAGTTATATATATATATATATATATATATATATATATATATATATATATATATATATATATATATATATATATATATATTTATATTTATATAGGCAGTGTATAATAAATTTTGGATGGAGTATGTGTCTACCAACCAAAACAATGTCATCAGAAAATCCTAGCACCGAAACTGGCGCTGTGTTTGCAGTCAACTGGAAACCATAGTAAGAAGCAACTTCTTTTTCTGTGAGTTCTTCGAAAATGTATAGTTGTTAGTGGCAAGCATAATTACGAAAAGTCACAATTTGGATGACATTTTTTTAGGTGACAGTAGGTATACGCGTGAATTTAATTTGACCGTAAACGTCGTGAAAAAGAAAGCTTATCAAAATGATGTTCGAGTACAAGCAGTAGCTTTTAGTGAATTTTCGTAGAAAAAATTCACTAATGGGGAGATCCCGACTTTTGAATTTTGAAAAAAATTTTGCAAATGAGCGCGAACTAGTACCCCTAGAACCCATATCCAGGGTCAGTTTCAATTTTCATATGTTACGTCAAAGTCGCGATTTAAAATGTCAAAATTGGTAATATTTAGGCAATGATCATGAAATTAATATGAGCTATGGAAAGAAAATGTCTCAAGATGAAGGCTTTACAAAGCCTGAACTCTTAGTTTCAATCGTCATTGTTCTTCATTTTACTAAAATATTCCCAGAAAATTCATTTAAAATAGACCCTTTCTCTGATTCTTTGGCAGTAGTGTTGGCTATAGAGTTTATCGTTTAATGGTATATCATTTTTGTCAAATTTTCGTAAAAAATCTTAAAAGCTCAATATATGCGTTATTATGCAAGTTACGAAAAAAATGGTATACATTAATTATAGGGTGTCTTGAGCTACATCTTAAAAAATATTTCCACAATTACAGGGTGACCCATAAGTCGTTGGTGATTCAAATTAATTTTTTTAATCGAACACGCCCTATGTTATTGCATTTTCCATCGAAATATAATACATCTTTGTAAGAAAAGAAATTCGGGACGCAGCAAGTGCGTTATGGTAGCAAAATTTCATTAAATGCTTCAAATTTGAATAGCTCAATTGGCTATTAACCTATAAGGTTGACCAGGAAACCAGTTTTTTCGGGAACAATTTAAGTTTACTTTCGGAAATTTTTGTACATTTTCAAACAATAAAGTTATTTTGATGAAACATGGCACATTGTTTCTACTATATAGATTGATGCCTGCTTTCTTAAAAAAAACATGTTTGCTATTAAAAACATTTTTATGAAAATTCACTACCATAACGAACTTGCTGCGTCCAGAAGTTTTTTTTATATACACTGTAAAATTTTAATACTAAATAATAATTTGGGTAAATTTTGGATCACCTCCCGAACGCTTTTTTGAAAAATCTTTTCAGAAACATGCTTAGAACCTCCCTGGATGCACAACCACAAGAAACATTTCTTGCTCACACCCCCCAAGGAAGTTACGGGACCAAGAGTGAAGAGCGGAGTAGGTAGTACAGAGGAAATATGATCAGAAAATGCGAAGAAAACGGCTTAAAATCTGCCTCCTTCACATTTTTAGCCATACCCACCTTAAACCCTGCCTCCCCCACACGCACCCCTATTCGCCACAGGTCCCGTAATTTTCTTAAGGGCTGCTCTCAGGAAATTTGTCTTGTGGTTTATGTAGCGAGGGAGGCGAGAGGGGATTTAAAGTTCCCTCTAAAACTTTTTGGGAGGTCATCTGCAAATTCACCATTATATGTGCGCGCACGCGCTCGTGTGTGTGTGTGTGTGCGCGCGCATGGATGTAATCTTAAAATGACAATTTGCTCATAATATGTATTCCTATAATACCTTATTAAGTCGATAAAGAGAAGGAAGTGGCAACACCGCGTAATGTTACACGGAAATTCGTTACGTAATACCAAATAAGAATAAGAATCTAGCAACCAGGCAGATAGGCTTGAACTGAACGATAATTTTCCTAGAATATTGTCTAGATCGTTTCTAAGGAACTCCACCAAGATAAGGCACTGGCTGTGTTCGTCTTTTTTCTTTTATTAAACTAATAGGTATTTAATATTTCATTTTCAATGTACAGGGCATATACATATTTATTTGTAAAAAGTAGTTTTCGTTACTGGGGTGTTGTCCTCAAAACTTCTCAAGGTTATAAGTACCTAAATACATACCTAATTTTAAAATCTTGTTAATAACTTGCATTAGGTCGCTATTATGACTTAAAAAAAATATGTGATACAACATTTACGAAACATTACCACATTCTGATAATTAGGTACCATTAATAGTTTTAATTTCCTTGTTTATGTCTACATTAGGAAAATAATATAAAAAGAAAATTGTTAGGGAATGTTTGAGAGAACTAAGGAGAGTGACAGAGAAGAACGGAGAAAACGAGAAAACGATATAGAGCGAGAGAGACAACTCTTCCAAGTAAACCACGCCTTAAGTACCGCCGTCGCCCACCTGCGGCGCTAGTGAACACCCAAACAATTATTTTAATCACCAAGGCAGTGGCGTGCTGTGTCTAAGTTTTGCTTGCATACACCCTCAACAGTTAAAACTTACTTGTAAACATTTTGCCTTTTTTAAATTTGATGTAAAATTCGTTTGCCGCTATCAAATTTACCTATGTTAAAAGCGTTTGTAAGCACGATCCTTTTACTATTAGCCCGTTGTTCTATAAAACATCAGGTAATTCAGATAAGTTTTATACAGAGTGTTGAATAAAAGATTGAAATTTTCTAAACCGTCACGTAGCTAAAAAAAATTCTTTTTTGAATTTCAACTTAAAACATGTTGAAGTAGAACCCAGGCTACAAGATGGTGTTTAAGTTTTCCGGTTATCTTTTTTATTTACGGGATGATTACAAAAAAATAGGTTTTTCAATTTTCGGGTAGGTATAACATTTTACCCGTCAACCGATTTTCCTAAAGGAGAGCTCATGTTGAACCCGAAGCTTCAGGCATCAACGTCCAGTTAACCGAATTAACGCAGAATAAACGATAAATATACAGCGAGGGATCAAAAGTGGTCCAAATCTTAATTGTTTGGAAAATTTTGTTTGACGGCAGAATTGACTGGAAATTAATTCGTTTGTGAAAGAAACTGTTTCTCGTCTGCATAGGTCGAAAATTGTCGTTAAAAGAACTCAAACAAATGGCTTGTTTCCTAATGAGACTCATTCAAGGTTTTATCTGAAAATGTTCGTAACTAAAGTAACGAAAAGCATGACAAATATCAAAGATGCGGCATATCGTTATTGGCTGCCAATATCGCAAACATTAATTGATGAATTTTAATTATATTAACAGATAACCCAGTGATGTATTTGGGAGCTCTCTTTTTTTTTAATAATATTATTGGCTGCGGCACTTCAGGCCATTAGCACATTCATTTCCCATCATGCACTATTTTTACTAATTTTCCAGACAAAGTCAACTTCTAGTTGGCTCGCCAAGGAATCGAACCCGGGACCTCTCGCTTAGCAGACTGGCACCTAGCAACCTGCGCCACGAGGGCGTCTGGGAGCTCTCTTCATTTCGTTATAACTTCCACACTTATCAGTTGTGCCAGGTTTTCCAGAAGTTTTCTCCTTGGTCTACCTCCTCCGCTTTTACAACTATGTGCGTCCTTCAAATAATGTCGTCGAAAAGCTACTATGTCTTAGAATATGTCCGATAAATTTTTCATTCCTCCTTTCAGTTTCATTCACCAAGTATTTTTCCCCTCTCACCACTTCTAGCACAATTGTATTGGCCTTTCTATAGGAGTACCTTGTTTTTTATATTTCTTCATACCCACATTTCAAAGCTTTTATCCTCTTTCTGTCCTGCCCAGTCAAAGTCCAGGTTTCCGCCCCATACACGATCACACACTATACGTACAACTTGGTCAACTTTTTCCTCAGAACCAATTAAAATATTCATTAGTGAGAAGATTACTTTATCTATATTGAATGCTTACTTTGTCATCACGATCCTCAGATCTCTGCTATATTTACTATGATCAGATTGGTTTCTTATTTAAGTAAGTATTTCCAGTTCACATGCATCTTTCAGTTCTTCCACATTCAATTTCCTTCTTGTCGTTCATCTGTTATTTGTTAACGTGTTTTTGCACTTTGTTAATACAAGATTATGACCACTGTCTGTATCTGCACCAGGATATGAGTAGTTGGAGCTAAACACATTTCTGTAATATTTCTTGGTGCTTCCTATGTATATCATCTTCTTATAGCGTTATAGTAGCGAATTGTCATAAGAATTGTATACTATTATTATAGGACATATTAGTAAAGTTAATACTTTCAGCTTACACAGACCTTAAAGATCGATTTTATAGGTCCTAGTACGCGCACATTTGAAGAATTATTTCGAAAGTGTTACCATCGATATCTCCCTATTATCAAAAAAATCTTGCATTGTAACTCCTTTTGAGAAAAATGCCCAAAACTCAATTTTCTACGAAGCTAAAGAACTAAATTTTGATATATCTGTAGATAGAGTAAGTCTCTTTGAAAGAAACTTGTATTACAAATTTAATTGAAGTTATACAAAAGATTTTTAGAAGAAAACTCAATTCATCTTTATAAAAGTAAAGTATCTGCCAAATTATAAACGTAGCAGTTATTTTTCCTTATAATCGCCAGTATGATTTTATTTAAGTCAACCTAATCAAACCGGGTTTTTCAGTATCAACAATAACAAAATTATAATTTCAGACTCAAAGGTGACCATTTCATTCAGGGGCTTTAAACAAAAATGAGATCTTGTTCAAAACGTATGAAAGCTGTGCACTATTGTTTCTCCAAATGTCAAAATAAATCATAAAAAACATACATTCATTGAGCTGGATTCGATCACGTAACCTTCTACGTAGAAACCAAGCGCGCCATCTAAGCATACGTCAACTAACGTTTTATTTGCGTGAAACTTTAGATCGGCTTCATGCACGGGATATTATATTCAAAGTATACGTAACAATTAATTACAGAATTAGTAGCATTACCATTGAAACACTTTCCATGACTGTTTCGATCTTATATGACGTCTTATGTTTAAGTTTAAAGATAAAATAAACTATTTTAGAAACATTTTTATATAGACTTGGCTTGATCTTGTTTACATTTCTACTATATTATGCGACAGAATAATATATCTATGCTGCGCTAAAACTGTATTTGGGGCCGTTCAAAAAGTTACAAATATAGTGTATTTTAAGAATTGATTGAATCTCCCAGTTAAATAAGAATCACTTGGCAAATTTTTAATTTCATGTTGTCTGTCATTTTAATAATTGCAGCCGATATTTCACGATTGTTGGTTCGGGTAGTATGTTTTGTGCCTGGTTATATTTAGTTTGGTTAGCGTTGATGTATGGTTTATACCTGTTGTATGAATGAATCTACGCGTGGCAATTAACTACTCTGTCTGTGAGGTATTGGACTTTAACCATTAAGTCGTTCCAACGCATGTCTTTGGGATTTTATTTTTAATTTCGAAAAAACTCTAAATATTGTGTACCAAATTACTTAAAGTTCACAACATAGGTTTATTTGCGCTATTTCTATCCACATGTAAAGCGTTATTCGAGTTACTCTGATACAAAAATATAGCGTTATCAAAAATACTTTTGTAATTTTTGGGGATAATGTCCGTTATAGCTGATATACGAACTCGTCCGCGGTCTTAATACAATGAAGATATGTGCGAAGTTTCGTTCAAATCAGTTGCGTATTTTTCGAGTTATAACTCGGATACACACACACACACACACATATGTACACACACAAATATATATATATATATATATATATATATATATATATATATATATATATATATATATATATATATATATATATATATATATATATACATATAAAAATTTTAACGGACCTTGCTTTTGGGTTCTAGGGACCCAAATTAGCGCTCAACTGAAGAAGCTTTTTGAAAAGTTTTTCATCGTCACCTCTCTATTATCGAATCTGTCTTGATGAAAATTCGCTAAAAATGTAGCTAAGTATAATGGTTACTCTGCCTGCTTAGTGCAAAAATTAGTCAATAAACGTCAAATAAAGAAAATGTTAGCGGCATCTTCGACTATCAAAAAAGATAAACCAGATATAACCATTATCTATTTGTCATTTAAACCGCGAATTACGAGAGGTTTTAATAGCATTTTCGAGAAAGTCAAGTTTACAAATAACATTTTCTACAAAAAATACCTTAAAAAATTTGCTGGGTAACCCAAAGGATAAAGTTAAAACGACAGTGGTGTCAGGAATCTATGAGATAGGTTGTAGGATTGTAAACTTAAATATGTTGGGCAAACTAAAAGAACTATTGAAACAAGATTTAAAGAACATTTAGCGCAACTGAGATATGGCACTATTGATAAATTATGTATTGCACAGCATATTTGGTATAATAATAAAACTTTCAAGTTAATAAAAAATGTCAGGCAGTCACGTCAGTTAGATGCTTACGAAAGTATATAATTTGAACAAAAATGTTTCGTTGAATAGAGTAGTCCATTGTTCGAACTGTTATCTCAATAATCAGTGTGTCCTTCTTAGAGGGAATATTTGATAACGACGCACAGTATTACAAACGCAGGTATGCAATTTTGATTACAGGGATTTAAGACTCAACAGTGGGGGTTTGTCTGTATACCATCGTAGAGGATGCTGTTCGCCACTGCTTTACAACTAACATATACATACAAGTGATAGTTTTTTTCGCTTAGTTTATTCATCTCTCTGATGACGCTAACTTTGTTAGCCAAACGATCGTCAGGTCTAAAAACTGTATCGCGATGACTTGGGTTATCCAAATTGTACTTATTAGTGCTCATTACAGGTTCCAATCTTCACCCATAAGATTATACACCATAATTTAAAATTTCTCAAACTTATTTGTGTAAAATCTTTTTATAAAAAAAAGCAGCTCAATTTATTATTTTTTGGCAGACACTAACAACAGGAAAAAACTAAGAAAATACATCTTAATTTGTTATCTGTACATTTTAGGCGATCTAAAAATAACGAGGAAATTTGATACCAACATCTCAATGTACTGAAATACAACGTGGGAATCTTCGTGAAGATTTTAAAGGGGACCACCATGACTGAAACGTTGTAGGTGTGTAACTTTACATTATTTATAATATAAATTATATAATAGAAATGCCAATAGATATATAATAGTTTATCACAGTGTTTCATTTAAACCGCCCATAATTCATTTACGCTATAGCATTATTTACCTATGACACGCTAATTTGAGAATAAATCAAATATTTAATTTGCAGAATTCCACTGAGTGTGTATTAGTATTGACCGCAGTTTTACTGTTTACTAAATTAACTGCAATCTTCTATTTGTTTGAGTCTTATGTAACCATTTTTGTGACACTGAAAGTGACTACAGTTATCTTTTATGCTTTAAAGTTGGTGCATGTCTATACTACGAAAACTTACTAGATCGTAAAAATTGCCCGCAGATCCATAAAAGTATGTAGTTTAGATATTTTAATGCACACATGTTTGATAAAAATTTTAATGTGACTCTTAACAAAGTGTTCCTAGAAGCTTTTTTTTAATTTCAACAACACACCACGAGGGCTTACAGCCTAAATACTATCGTACCTTGGGTGTCGACAAGGAGGAAAGAGGAAACTTGTTAATTCTGGACTTGAAGGTTTGGAGGTGCGGAGGAGAAGGAAAAACATGCGTCGGCAAGGAATTCCACAACTTGGAAGTCCTCGGGACAAAAGAGCGGGCATAACAAGATGTTCTATGTCTGGTGACCTGGACAGTAAAGGGGTGCATTCGCTCTGTTCCCCTGGTAGATCTGTTAGGGGCAACAGGTGGAGGAACAATGGAAGAAAGCTCCTCTAAGCACTGCCCGTGCAGATATCTATAAAAGAGAGAGAGGTCACCAACGGCACGTCGGTGGGCAAGGAATGGCAGCCTTTGGGTGAAGGTAGGGTTACCAATGAGACGTATAGCTCTCTTCTGAATGGGGTCCAGGATAGCGAGTGTAGAAGCGTGAGCGGCACCCCAGATGTGGGAGCAGTATTCGATGTTTGGCCTTATTTGTGAAGTATATAAGGTATAGAGATTAGCTGGTGAAAAGTATTTGCGAGCCCGGAAGAGGAAACCTAATTTCTTAGCAGCCGCTTCTGCAATTGATGTGACATGTTGGTGCCAATTGAGATTTCGATCCACAGAAATGCCAACAAGTGAAAAGGACTCATTACTTTGAATAACTTGGTTGTTCATTGTGATGGTTCTAGGGCTGGTGTATCTTTTATGAGAAAGAAAGCAAGACTGAGATTTGGTGGGGTTGAATTGTACAAGATTTCTACTTCCCCAGTCTAATATTTGTTGGAGATCCACGGAGACAGAACCCTCCATGTGTCTGCGATCTTCATCTAGTTGGGCCAAAGAGACAGGCTTAGAATATTGTATATTTGAGTGGAGAGTGCTGTCGTCCGCGTAACTGTGAACTGGGTTGGATGTGCTAAAGAGGAGGTCATTGATGTGGAGAAGAAACAAAGTAGGGGCTAAAGCTGAACCTTGAGGAACTCCTGCCTCAATTGGATATAGTTTAGAGGAATGGCCATCTACAACAACAGAAATGCTCCGGTTGGAGAGGGAGTTTGCTGTCCAGGTACATAGTTTTGGTGGTAGGCCATAGGCTGGTAGTTTATTAAGCTGCGCTGCGTGACCTGGTCGAAGGCTTTGGATATGTCTAGAGCGACAATCTGGGATTCACCATGTAGTTCCATAGACTTTTCCAAGAATGGGTGACAAAGGAAAGGAGGTCGGCAGTTGATCTGCGCTGACGGAATTCATACTGCCTGTCGTGGATTAGACTGTGTTTTTCAAGAAATTTGAGTAATTCGGTGTTTATATACTTTTCCATCACTTTAGAGATGACTGAAAGGAGATAAATAGGCGGCCTGTAGTTGCTAGGAAGCGATTTGGATCCTTTCTTGGGGACGGCTTGTACTCGAGCAGTTTTCCAGTTACTAGGGAATATGCCTCTATTGTAAGATGTCTGAAACAGATGAGTCAGGACAGGAGCAAGTTCTGGTGCGCAATCTTTGAGAACAATTGCTGGGATCTCGCCAAGGCCAGAGGCTTTCCTGGTATTAAGAGAAGAGAGCATCTTTCGTACCTTTTTAGTTTTGAAAATGATGTCCGTCATTTTATGCGCGACATTGGGGACTGTTGGTGGTTGAACATTTGCAGGTGGGTTGAAAGTAGAATTGCCGGCGAACAACGAGGCAAAAAGTTCAGCCTTGCCCATAGGGCGGTAGAAACAATTTCATCCCCTGTGACAAGAGGTGGGAGCGTGCTCTTGCATAAATTATTCCCAATAGTTTTAGCAAGAGTCCATAAGGGTTTGCTGCCCTGAGAGCTTAAGAGGACTTTTTTTATGTAATTTCTAATGAGTTATTTGCCTCAGAAAGAATGCGGACATAGCGCTTTCTTGCATCGTTAAATGCTTGACGGTTTTCTTGACTGGGATTGCGTAGAAGTGTTTTGTGAGCTTTGATCTTTTCAAGTCTGGCCTTGTCACAAGATTTAGAGAACCAGGGCTTTTGAGTGCCTGAATAGGTTTTCTGTGTACGTGGAATAAATAATTCCATACCAGCTTAGATAACTTCGGTGACCTTTTGTGAGATATCTGAGGGGTGAGGATGAGAGAAGCAGACAGACGCTCATGGAAATGAGGAAAAGTAATCTCGCATTTCGTCCCAGTTCGCGGAGTTGTAGTGCCAAACGATACGTGGGTGTGATGTCTGTATGACCTCGGGTTGCATTGCGGAGGAAGCGGTGACCATGCCATGGTGTGAGCGACCAAGGGGGGCGGTGACTGATATTTTATAGCATTCAGGATTTGTATAGTAAGAAGGAGATCCAAGGGATTTGAATTTGTTGGGATGCGAGGAAAGTAAGTAGGTTGCTGAACCATATTGGCTAAAGGGTTGCTGACGGCAAAGGCCTCCGCTGCTCTCCTTTGTGGATCGGTTTTTGAAGATCCTAGCCATTCCGTATTATGGACGTTGAAGTCACCAAGAATAGTGACCTCGGAGGAAGGATATTCAGAAATCAGATGGTCGGTTTTTTTCAGAAAGGTAGTCAAAGAGCTGGACAAAGTTGTTGTCAGAAGGTGACCGGTAAATGCAACAGATGAATTTAGTTGCAGCGCTTAGAGAGAGTTTTATCCATAGTATCTCTTTTCTTCCAGCTTCTAAATTGGGGAGTTTGGTGCAGGGTAGATTGCTACGGACGTATGCGCACACGCCTCCATGCAATCTAAAGGAAGTAAGGAGCACATACCCCGGGAAATTAAGGTGATTAGTGGCTATTTTGGCACTGATTTGGGTTTCAGTGAGGAAGAGGAGTTGAGGCCTATTAGCCTGGAGGAAATGGTGGACGGAGTTCAGGTTAGAATTTAGGCCACATATATTCGAGAAGGATATGTTGAATTTTGATGTTGGCGCCCCTTGTACACCCCTCTCCCGGAGATCCCAATGGAGGGGTATTTTACCTCCGGAATGTTTTGCACAAGGAGGAGCCATCATCATTTTTGCTTATAAGAGAGACCGACTCATACACCAGAACTGGAAATGTCCGTTGGGACTTCACCGGCCCCTTGATGCATGGGGTGGTACCTCCTCGGGCGTGGAAAATTCCACTACCACCTGCGAAGAGAGGGAGCGAGACTTTAGTAGACCATCAGCCCTGGGCGTTATTCCCATTGCCGATAGTCACGCCAGGGGTGGCACGAGGAGCCAGCCTCTAGGAGTCCGGTAGCTAAATCACGCGTCGATCAATCAAGAGAACGACCAACGCACGACCAGGCTAAGGGACCACACCCCCATATTGATAGATCCTCTTTAGTTTCCCGCCAAGAGTGTTAACTGTCGGCTATAATATCTCTAGGACATTGATAATGGACGAGATCATTTTATGGGAAATCGAAACCACGTTTTTTAGAGGAAGGGGAAATCTTCAAAAGACAGTCGGGTATCTACAGAGCTGTGCTGGATCCATTCTCTTTAGACAATGCCTTACCAACTAAAAACCACCTCCCGCAGTGCGAAGCAAGCCTGGAACTACCTTATGATATTAGTTCAGCTGAGCTTCTTCTTTCTTGGTCTGACTGTGAAGCATGCAGGTTTCAGTTGTGTTGTTGTTGCGCTCCTGCTTCTCTCCTCTCCATATATTTCTTCTCTCCCATGATCTTCTCTATCATCTTGTCTATAACGGTCCATTTGTTGTCCCTTTCCAGCATATGTGGTATGATGTTTTCTGCTGTTAGCGCCTCCCCAATCATTGCTACCGCTTCTTTCCCGACAGCCGCCCATTTCTCACACCCCATAACGGTATATTCGGATGTATTCGTTTCTCCACATGAGCTGAAATGGTCAGATTCTATCAGGGCGAGTCTGTACAGATAGGAGCCAAAGCGCCCATGTCCCGACAGAAACTGTGTGAGGTAGTATCCAACCCCACCGTGCTTTTTTTGTACCCAAGGCTTGATTGTGGGTATTAGCCGTTTTGTCCACTAAGTTACCATAGTCTCCTCCTCCCATTCTTCCTGCCATTTTGTCGTCGTAACTTTTCTTCTTCTGTTCCTTTCAGCTACCTTGTTACTGTTTTTTCGTGAGTCCGCTCTGCTACCAGCCGGTGGATAGGTACGACTGCTGCTATTACCTGTATAATCTTGATGGATACTGCTCGGTATGATCTGGCTCTTTCTGTACTTGGTTTTGGATAGCCAATTCTTCCAGACAGGGGCGCCGTATAACAAAATGGAGTTACAACGCTGCCAAGTAATCTTCTCTTCCCTTCCTTGGGACCTCCGATGTTTGGCATCAGTCTGCTTAGTGCTACAGTCTCTTCTCAGCTCTTTCCGCTGCGTTATTGCTCTGCCAGCTCATGTTCATGTTTTGCCCCAGGTAAATTCCAAGGTATTTTAGTTTAACGCTAAAGTAGATTTCTAGGTTACCGATTCGGACTGTTAGTGTCTTAACAGTCTTTCTTCTTGTCAAGATTAGTACTTCGGTTTTGTGGAGGGCAAGTTGTCATCCCTTCTTCAACAGTCACACTTCGATTCCCCCACTCAGCCATGCTTCCTGGTCTTCAGTGTCCTCTATGGTGTTATCCCGTATAATCAGGGCAAGGTCATCAGCATATACTACAGAAGCGCTTCCTTCCGGCATCCCCATCAGCAGTAACTCATCGTAATAGATGCTCCACAGGGTGGGACCCAACTCTGATCCTTGTGAGATTCCGCTCATGATATCCATTATCCCTGTCTCTCCCACCATAATTTTCCTGTGCTCCAAGTAGCTGCATACCACCCTAACAAGCTTTGGTGATATTTGTCTCTTTCTCAGCTCACCTAGTATTCCCTTCCAGGGGACAGAGTTAAAGGCGTTTTGGACATTGTAAGTTACCATAGGTACATAGGTTCCTGGTCAGTTTTGGGTCTCATTTACGGTACTTTGCACTTTTTGAGTGGCATCCAGTGTCGAGAAACCTTTTCAAAAACCGTACTGCGTGTCAATATTTGATCTAGTATTTGTTCAAACGTCTTTGCGATGACGTCTATCAGGCATAAAGGTCAATGAGTCTTCTTACAAGGCTTCTCAATCGGCACCAGTCTGGCTAATTTCCATTTTCCAGGAGAGAGGCCGAGGATGAGGAGATTATTGAAAGTTTGCACAAACAGCTTGGGCACATGTGTTGTGATCGCCTTAATTACATCTGGGGGTATTCCATCCGGACCAGGTGCCTTTCGAAGTTTAATTTTGTTTCCAGCCGCGATTACTTCTTCCTTTGTTATGATGGGTATACTGTTTTCGTCCATATATAGAACGGGCCAGGTGTTTTATTTATGCTCTGGGAACAACTCACCAGCAATAAGCATCTGTTCTTGATTTGTCAAAACCGTCGATGCGCATAGTCCTAGTTTACTGGTAATTTTTGATTGATTTTTTTTTTTTGATTTTGTATCCGAGCCTACTTCCTTGCATGGTGAGAGCCACGACTGTTTTTTTGCCTTCGTTATAACTTTTTTCAGGAGGTTTATCTGCTCTTTGTGTAAAATTTTGATAGTTGTGACCAGTAATTTTCAGCAATTGTTGTTCTTGTGCAACTTTTTTGCCAATTCGCTAACGGTAATAGTTGACCTGTTCGAATGCTTTGTTATCTTGTTGTTCTTTACATTCGGGTCAATAGCCTCAGCAGACGATTTAGTCCATCTATTAATAGTATTTTTTCCAACAAGGACATCGTCGTACCAATTATCGATATCCGTTTTCTATAGTGTTGATTTGGTTTTAAGAAAAGCCATTGTGAGGTAGAATGTTCGTTTTGATATCAATTTATGAAATAGGCATACGGGCAGTTTTCACTTCCACTTCAGGCGACGTTAGAGAAATATTTGAATGTCTTCATAAAGGACCAATAAAAGTCTCATCCAGCCAGATCTTCATTTTAGTAAATTTTCTTAAAAAAATTCACTAATGGGGAGATCCCGACTTTTGAATTTTGAAAAAATTTCTTCAAATGAGCGCGATCTAGGACTCCTAGAATCGATATCCAGGGTCAGTTTCAAGATATATATATATATATATATATATATATATATATATATATATATATATATATATATATATATATATATATATATATATGTATGTATGTATGTATCACACCGATAACTAAAAAAATAATGGACCGATCTTGATAAAATTTAGTATGTACCTTCATTTTGTAAGTGACTTGGATAAGTTCGTTAGCCAGGAAAATCGAACCAGGTTTACCAGGAAAATTTTGCGATTTCTTTAAACAAAAAATTTTCCTCAAAAAATAGAAAATCTATGGTAACCAAATTTGCTACGTAAGTTTAAAATATTAGAAGGAAACTATATACCAAAATTTATATTTCTATGTTAAAAGAAAAAAAAAGTTATAAAAAAATATTTGGTGCCTGATCATTTCTATGAAAATTCACTACCATAACGCACTTGCTGCGTCCAGACTTTTTATTGATTGACTAAATCTCGAGTTAAAATTGGGAATGGGTTTCAGCAGTATCCAGTTCGTAACGTTCAGCAATTATTTTATAAAGTGAAGCATGTATTTAAGAATAATGGTCAGTTTCTTTATTTAGCTATAAAGAATTTGGAATCATAATGATTTTTAAAAGGCTAAGTCAAATAGATATTTAGTATTCGAGTAATGCAATCAGCACACAGCTACATCTTATCGATGTAGCCACTAGAGAAGTATTACCTAAGTACTTAAGTACATTTAAAATTGCCTAAAATCTTTTATACTTTTAAATTCAATTGTTATATGAAACTCCTCCCATAAAAGTTACCTGCTATCATATAATGGCTTCCTGAATACCTGTTATAAAAGACAAACTGCTTTACTACCTATCTTGTCTACTATATTTCCTCGTATGCTATTGGTAGACTAGTGGTATGGTGAGTAGACAGGTTCTTAAATATCCATTAAAAAGACCATAGCAAAGCATAAGGAACAGTTATGTTGTGACCATAGTATAGCGTAAAAATATCAGCACTGAAACTCGTAAAGCGGCACTAAAGTTGGGAAAATAGAAAATTTGACCTTGTCAACATCTCCCCAGAGTAACCGGTCAGGTTGGGACTCGGCATATAGTTATGCTGTTCTCGAATCACAGGCCTGCACGCTGATTTTATTGTCAGGGCCGTATTATCTTTCTTAAAGCAATGCTATTATTGATTTATATACAGCAAAACATTATGTAATTAAAGCAACAATAATATAATGTAGTCTAAAATAGTGTTAATAGGAGCAATATGAGTACAATACAACTACGATAGATTTAATCGTCGTGAATAGCATCTCACGTATAAGTAGATTTGGATAATTCAAATCACCACAACACATCTTTTTAAAGGCCCGACGATCGTTTCACTAACACAGTTAGCGCCATCAGAGGATGAAAAATTGTATCTACTTTACTACTAACATTACCTTTTATACTGAATCTTAGATAAAGAAGGACGCCGAGAGGGACACTAAATCGCAGGCAAATTTGTCAATGTATTGTATTTTAATTTCCGGGGTTTTTGAACTTCCTTTATCACTTTACCTGACAGGTTTCGGAATGTTTATCTGCTTCAAAGACAGAGCACAAGCAGACGACTTAAAACCAGTGGCGTGGCTAAGTTTAAGGAACTTTTGGTTTTTATTGCCCTAGAAATATACATTTCTTAAATTAGTTTTTATTCTAAAAAAGTTAGCTGCAAATCGGCTTTCTTAAAAAAATGCTCTCGATACCTACGTGGTTCAAAACGTAGGCAAACAATTTTTCTATATTTTATCTTTCCAGAATGTCGTGCCTTCCGCTAACATATTCTTGTGTTCTTTGATTAATTTTTACACTAAGCAATCCGAATATACGTTATATTTAATCACGCCTTTAATGTAGGATTCTAATTCTATACTATATATACTTCTACTTAAGGGACATTTTAGTAATCTATTTACTAAGAAAGTCAAACCAGGCGTTTTTTGTGCAAACGTATGAGGTGAGTCATTTGGAATGTAATTTAGAGTCGTAGTTTTCTTCCTGTGGACATCAAATTCAAGAGAGTCGTTATTTTTACTAACTATAGTACATCTAGGAAAGGAAGTTTGCTGTTAACTTCTGGAAGACGGGATGCCATGCTTGTGTGTTTTTATTGACCTTGCGAAAGCCTTTGACACTGTGGACCATGAGGAATTGCTAAAAATTCTGGAGGATTACGGGTTTAGGGGGATTGTTCACGATTTATTGAGGAGTTATCTTCTGGGAAGAAGGCAGTATGTCAGGATTGAGGAGTGTGTTAGCACATGTGCGGATGTAGAGTGCGGGGTTCCGCAGGGCACTGTAATTGGACCTATCCTTTTAAATATTTATATTAATAAACTGTTCTTTCAGTCGACTAGTGCAAAGATTGTGGGTTTTGCTGACGATACAGCTGTTTTTTATAAAGCAAAAACGTCGGATGAGCTCAGGATGGAAGCTGAGGCTGACTTGTGAGAGATCATGGAGTGGTTTAGTGAAAAATTGCTTACACTTAATCTAAATAAGACAAAATTTGCACCTTTCTGTAGCTACCTTACTGGTTTGCCCTCGTACTCGTCTTGCAGATCGCCCATGGTGATGCAGAGATAGAAATTAGTGCTGCTAAAAAATTAAGTATTTGGGGATAGAGATGTTATATGCTATGGGAGGCACATATTGACAACCTGGTTAAAAAAATTCAGTTTTTGAGTAGTAAATTTAAAGTATACAGAGAATTCTTTCACCCTATACACCTTAAGATTTTATATCAGTCTCTTGTCGAGACTCACCTCTTGTACAGTAACTTGGTATGGGGAGGGGCTGCGAGGACACGTGTGGGGCGGTTGGAGGTGGCTCAGAAATGGATACTCAAAATAATTGGAAAAAGAAATTATACATACCCAAGTGATGATCTTTATAAAGATGTTCCAGATCTGTTTCAAATCCATTTGGGAGATTAGTTCATATGACTCACAACTACCACACGCGCTCGACTGAACACTTCAATATAGTTGCAAGATTTCGTAAAATGGCCTCGTCGTAATGCTCAAAGATTAATACACGAGTGGTGAAGTGAAAATGTTGATAAGCTCATAAATAGAATATGGAAGTTGCTTTTTGCTGCTGCAAGTTTTGTCCATTAAAATCCTTCGAGAGAAAGGGCATAGATATAACTTTTGTTTGCTGCGTGTTCTTTTTCGTTGGCTACACCGTTTGTATGCATTTGTTTCAATGTACATTGTACATGTGAACATGTGTGAGCGCATGTGTGTGTGTGTGCGTTAATTGCGTGTGTGCCGATTAATTGTTGCACCTGTGTGTGTAGATTTGTGTTTTTGTATTATTTGCTTGTTAGGTTTTTTTTTGCTTGATTTAGATTTGTCCACGCACAAGTCTTTGACTTTTGTGGATCTCTTATTTATTTTGTACAACAGATCTATGTATATTATTGTTGAACTGTACTTTTGAGAATAAATCTACTATTATTATTATTATTATTATAATTATTATTATTATTATTATTATTAATTCGTGGGTGAATTTTATTGAATCAAATTGACAGTTCAGTCTTTTAATAAAATCATCTACTTGCATATATGTGTGTTAAACACTGCAAAAATATCGTCCACATACTCTAGGAAAATACTCACTCTCATTTTCTAAATCCATCTCAAATCTACTCATAAAAAGGTCCGCAATGAATGGAGAGAGTGGGTTGCCCATTGCCATGCCTTCAGTTAGTTAAAAACATTGAAAAATATCTTATTTTATACAAAGGTTTGTTAAAATTAAATATTCTTTGAAAACCTCTTATGTTGTTCACTTTAAACAACTATTCTAAATACATTAGAGTTTGTTTCGTGAGCACGCTAGGAAATAAAGACGCTACATCAAATGATATCAAGACCTCGCCTTCAACCAATTTAACATCTTTAACTTAATTAATTAATTCAAGTGAATTTAACATTGAATAACTTTTTTGTTTAACTGTCAAGCTTTTAAACTCATTCGACAGCCACTTCGCTAGGTTATATATCGGAGAATCTATAGCCGAAATAATAGGTCTCATTGACATTCCCGGTTTATGAATTTTTGGGAGACAATATTTTTTGGGGACTTTAGGATTTGCAACCTGTAACCGTCTTCCTAAGTCTTTTGTTATAAGGTTTTGAAAACTCCTTAAATTTCTCCTTAATCATTTTTGGTAGCGGGTTTAAACTTCGTTGTTGTAACCTCGTCCGGCAATTAAAATACAATATACTGAAAAATTTGCTTGCGATTTAGTCTCCTTCTCGGCATCGTTCTTTACCTAAGATTCAGTATAAAAGGTGATGTTAGTAATAAAGTAGTTAGAACTTCTCATCCTCTGATGACGCTAACTTTGTCAGTGAAACGATCGTCAGGTCTTTAAAAAGGTGCATTGTGGTGATTTGGGTACTCCAAGTGCTCATCACAGATTTCAATTTTCACTTAGTAGTAGCATATCACATTTAGGCATTTTAAACTAACAAGAATTATTTTCTTAAAATTTATAGTCAGTTTACTTCCAGCAAGTACGGTTGAAACGCTAATTCGTTACGTTCTTCGATAGCTCTAATTGATTACGTGTAATTGGCCGGTTGCATGTACATCAGGGTTACATGGTAAATAAAACATTAACGCGGGTTAATTAAATGAAATTATTGCACAATGGGCAAAGTTACACAGACAATAATAAACAGAAGCGGTGTAATATAAACAAAATACCTTTTCTTGCCGGGGACGTCATCGATGTGTTACGGGAACCCTTCTTCACAGAGTAAATGACTTGTTGCACAGATGGAAAATAGGGAGCACCTCCTGCTCTGATACCTGCAGTTTGGAGCACTTATGGTCCACGTTGGTTTCCAACACCTTTCAGAAGGTCACGTGGCTGCTACGGGCCTGTCTGCGCCCCATGCCCAGAGGACAACGAAGGACTCGAACTAAGAGTGTGAACTACACTATAGAACGATCATCGATCAAATGGGAAAATTGCAGCGTTCTTTATTCCGAAGTGTCGATGTGCTTGGGGGTCGAGAAGGGGTAGGCGGCCTCTTCAGCCAATCAGACTCTGTTAGAAAACGTAAATCTCCAGAGTGCTATCTTCAGGTTGACCATCATTGCTTGACGTGCCCAGGATTACCAACTGTGTTTTGGTATCCCTAGTCGGCACGTGCGTGTGGCAAAAAAGGTGTCGAAAATAACGACGGAACAACGATATTCTGGCGTATTCTCATAAAATTCATTCAATCTATAAAATGCAAGTTAAAAAAGTCCGAAAGTGGCTTGTGATATGGGTTCTACAGATTCTCGCGCTCATTTGGCAAAACATTTTCGAAAACTCAAGGTCGTTACCTCTATATAATGTGTGAATGAGTGAGTGTGAGAGAGTGGTGGGTTGACCTTGTAAAGCAGGTTCCATTGGCCACAGACTTTTATAAATCAATTCATTTAAAGAACCTTTCTATAAACGAATCCTCTTAATGAAAAATTGGTAAACAGAGTAATAAGAAGCCTGAACGCAGCTATGTGTTATGTTATGTTATGTTATGTTATGCAAATTTTCATAAAATTGTTTCACATCAACAAACAGAAAACAAAGAAAATGTTGACGGAATCAACAACGTTCAGAAGAGAAAAATCGGAAAAAACTTTGTTTGCTTACCATTTGAACCCAGAATCACGAGGGGTCTAGACAGGATTTTTAAAAAAGTCAACTTACAGCTAACATTTTCAACAACAAATACCTTAAAAAACTTGCTAGGTAACCCAAAAGACAAGGATAGCGCGGACAAAATGTCGGGAATTTATGAAATAAGTTGTAAAGATTGTAATCTTAAATACGTCGGATAAACAAAAAGATCAATTGGAATTAGATTCAAAGAACACATATCCCAATTACGTTACGGTACTGTAGATAAGTCTGCCGTCGCCCGACATATTTGGGATAATAATCATCACGTTGATAAAGATAATCTGAAATTAATAAAAAATGTTAGAAAACCAGGACAGCTAAACGGGTTCGAAAGCATATATATTGCGAAATATAGTTACAACAAAAAATGTATTAACACTTCACCAGCGCCAATTACGAGTCACTTGATCGATTGCTTTGCTAAATAAAATTCCCACGTTTTCGGCACGTTTTACCGATAACATAAGTATACAGTTATTGCCGCCAAAGGAATCGTTGTAAATTTAGCTGTCGTTGAACTTTCTCAAAACTATTACAGATGGACACTTTTTAGATAAAGCAGTAGGGATGGCGCATAGACCTTGTCGGGTGATAAAAATACAATACACTTTGGAATTTGCCTACGAGTAGTGTCTCATCTCGGTTCGATCTCTTTACCTGAGATCCGGTATATAATTTGATGTTAGTTTTTAAGTATTTAGAATGTTTCATCCTCTGATGACGCTAACTTGGTTAGTGAAGCGATCGTCAGGTCTTTTAAAATGTGTTGTGGTGATTTGGGTTCTCCAAGTGTACTTATCAGTGCTCATCACAGGTTCCAATCTTCACTTAGTACTTTAAAGCTCCTTATAACATTTTCTACCTTTAAAATCAATTGTTAGATGAAACTCCTCCCATAAAAGTTACCTGCTATCATATAATGGCTTCCTGAATACCTGTTATAAAAGACAAACTGCTTTACTACCTATCTTGTCCACTATATTTCCTCGTATGCTATTGGTAGACCAGTAGTATTGTGAGTAGACAGGTTATTAAATATGCATTAGAAGACCATAGGCTATCTACTATCCCTACGGTAAGTTAGTAAATATAATCTGAAAGCTACCTATCTCTTTCATTATCAAGGTTAGATTCTTCATACACAAAGGGATTAATAAGACTATAATGTAGTCATAGTTACAGATGTGAAATCACCACCAGCTAATACATAGCATCATACAAGAATTCAGGTATAAATATGATGGTTAGGGTAAATACATTTTTGTTAAAACAAAAGAAAAAAGTCTGGACGTATCAAATGTGTGGCTAGGCGTGTATGAATTTGTATATAATTTAGTATTATACAGGGTGATTCTTTACGAGTTCCTATTAGACGTTCGGGAGAAACTAGACTGATTTGGATTCTGAAAATTTGTTATATGAGGTTTACCAATATGTCCAATCCATCTAAAATATTTAGAACATCCCGCGACTTCTGGTTATACTGAAAGTGGACACTAATTCGCTTATTTTAAATGGAATGCCCTATATATTATTACAGATTCGGATACAGCTGATCTTGATGATTCTCCCAATATACGGTTTTGCTACTTTATACTGAATGTTTCACGAGATATGGCCGTTTTTATTACAAAAATATGTCCCCTTCAACGCTCTGTATCTTATTAATGGATGCAAATTGGAAGTTATTTGTTATTCATTGGCAAGATAATTTACTACTCTTCGAATTTTGTTAATCATTACCTATACCCAGACCGTACGGTTTTTGAGATATTCAGCTTCGAAATATGCAAGATGGGTATGTATTATGATTCCTATAGAGTCTCATGGAAAATAGCAAACAGTAACTAAATTTTCAGTTTGACAGTTATGTTTTGCATTGAGTAATACAACTAAGTGAACTTTACTTCTTTGTACAAAAATTCAGTTTGATCGCAAAAAAGCAATGGCAAGATCTGGATACTCAAATCAGGATTTTATCAATCTGCTACTAATTCACGGAGAATGCCGCCGGATGTCAGTAAGAACATGTCGTGTATTTGCAGAACGATATCCAGATTTACCTCCACCTTCCCATAAAACTATTGATGCCGTTATTAGAGACATGCCCTGGTAAGCACTGATTTGGAAAAAAGGTCAACTTTTGGGAATGGCTTATAATGCAGAAAGATGAGGATGATAATTTTTTGAATAATGTCATTTGGGTTGATGAGGCGAAATTTACGAATAACGGAATGTTCAATAGACACAACTGTCACTACTGGGCTTCCGAAAATCATCATGTAACTTGGCGAAGAGGATTTCAAAATAGGTGGTCCTTTAATGTAATCTGTGCAATAAAAGGTACGTAGACATGAAAGTTTTATTTCAAACTATTTTCCAACAGACTAAGTAAGACTCAGTAAGATTCATTTTCTTAAATTCTGATTCCATATTGTGAAATTCAAAGTAACACAATCCACTCGTTATAATTATGATTTGTTATTATTTCCAGGTGATCGAATTTTATGTGTCCACTTCTATGACGAGAATCTTACTGGGGAACGTTATTTAGAAATATTGAGGACCGTCATTGAACCACAATTAGCTGGAATGTCAGACGAGGAAAGGAATCAGACATGGTACCAGCAAGATGGCGGGTCACCGCACAGTACCAGAGCTGTTAGTGATGCACTGGAACGAATGTTTTCTGGCAGGTGAATAGCAAATAAAGGTGCTTACGTCTGGCCCCACGTTCTCCGAACTTTTTACCCCTAGACTACTTCATTTGGGGATTCATAAAGAATGTAGCGTATGGACACCCGGTTTCGACTAAGGAAGACATGATCAGACGAGTTCGAGATGCTTTTGCGTTGTTGACATCAAACCAGATGGAGCAGGCCATCGCTGAAATAGTTCAGCGAGCAAATAAGTGTTTGCAACAGCAGGGAGATGTCTTCGAGCATTTATTATAATATGTATACATATAATTTTCTCATATTTCAGTGTTCAATTGTTTGAATTTTATTTTTAATTTGTTTCGTTGTTTAGTTCAGTTGGTTAGTTTGTTTGTTGACGTAATTGGTTCACAATGTGGTAAGTTTCCTAAAACGGCATCAACAGTTTCATATGGTTCTGCAAATACACATGTTCTTGCTAACATTCGTCAGAATTCTTCGTGAACTAGTGGCAGATTAATAAAATCCCAATTTGAGAACATCATATTGTTTTTTTTTGAGATCAAACTGAATTTTTGTGCAGAGAAGTAAAGTTCACTTAGTTGTATTACTCAACTCAAAACATAACTGTCAAACTGAAAATTTAGTTACTGTTTGCTATTTTCCATGACACTCTACAGGAATCATAATACATACCCATCTTCCATATTTCGAAGCTGAATATCTCAAAAACCCTACGGTTTGGGTATAGGTAATGATTAACAAAATTCGAAGAGTAGTAAATTATCTTGCCAATGGCATCATAATATACAGGGTGATCCATTTGAAAAAAATAAGATATCTGCGCATATGCGTTTTTAATCACCCCGTAGACAACAATCAATTTGTCGAAAGATTGTGTGTACTAAGTTAAAATATACAATAATGAAAAAAATATGCATAACAAAGAACTTCCAATTTGCATCCATTAATAAGATACAGGGCGTTGAAGGGGACATATTTTTGTAATAAAAACGGCCATATCTCGTGAAACACTCAGTATAAAGTAGCAAAACTGTATATTGGGAGAATCGTCAAGATCAGCTGTATCCGAATCTGTAATAATATGCAGGGCGTTCTATTTAAAATAAGCGAGTTAGTATCCACTTTCGGTATAACCGGAAGTCGCGGGATGTTCTAAATATTTTAGATGGACATATTGGTAAACCTGATACTACAAATTTTCAGAATCCAAATCAGTCTAGTTTCTCCAAAACGTCTAATAGGAACTCGTAAATAATCACCCTGTATTTAAACAGTTTAATGGGTTGTATTTAAGTTTTGCAATTTAAATGTGTTTTGTCTTATAGATATTTAGTTAAGTGTATTTTTATCCTATAGGTAATTGGGTTTAGCCCATTGTATAATAAAGATTATAATTATTATTAGATATTATTATTATAAAAGCTTATGAAAATAATAACTAATGGCACCAAGATGCGATTTTGACAAGAAAATGGTCATACATTTGTTTATGGCCAAAGAGGCTACAACCTCTTTGTTTCTGACAGACGGCAACTATGCCGTTAATACAACATTTGAAAACTATTGCGAATCAGCTTTAGTGGTCCAGTGGTAAGAACATGTGCCACTGAACCCAATGATCCTGGGTTCTCCTCCCAGTAGGTAATTCTTTCACTTTTCCAGTACGTACTGTAAAATTAACATCAAACAAGGTTGTGGTATTGTATTTGGGCAAGTTGAATGCCTAAAACGTTCCGCCTTTTGGAGTGGGTCTAGTGTACCATACGATGTTGGACACGTTAAAGATCGCTACCTTCATAACGGAAAGGCAGGTGTTCAGCAAAATTTGTAGGATAGTGGGGTGAAACTGCTCCCTGGCGTCGGTAATTCGACATAGTCGCGGAAATATACCGATGTTTAAGCAAAAAAAATATTTCAGCTACTTTTATTATCGAAAATATTTCGAAAACGGTTCATTTTAGCGCCATTCAACAAGTTTACCCCTTTTGTTAAGAAAATATAAGAGAATTGTATTCCGTAATTCAAAATTTCTTAGCGACACTAACAAAATACTGTATTTTAAAAATTTGTACCGTAAGCAGTGCCTTCTATCCACTAAAGCCAAGCTGGGACTTAATTATTTTTTATCACTACGAAAAACTCATCTTTACTAACAAGATAATACGTCAAATACTTTTCTAGATGTCACATTTCCCACTTTAACAACCTGTATTAGTGAATTTTTATTTAAAAAAATTCACTAATAGAGAGGTATCGATGGTGAGACTTTGCAAAAAATTTTGCAAATGAGCGCGAATTTGGGCCCCTAGAACCCATATCCGGGGTATATATATATATATATATATATATATATATATATATATATATATATATATATATATATATATATATATATATATGTATATATATATATATATATATATATATATATATATATATATCCAACCGATAACTCAAAAAATAATCAACGGATTTGGATAAAACTCGGCAAGTGCCTTTCTTTTATTAATAGCTTGGATGAGTTCGTTATCCAGAAAAATCTGACACGGTTTTCCGGAAAAATTTTGAGTTTTCTTTCAAAAAAAAATTTTTTTCTCCGAAAATTACAAAGATATTTCGATAAAATTTGGTGTACATATTGCTTTGGGGAAGATCTAACTATTATGTGCCAAAATTCAGCTTTCTAGGGTTACAGAAAATTGAGCCACTCAAATTTGAAACATTTATGTTAAATATCACCGCGTTTCATTGTGAATAGCTTATATGAGATCTAGTATGTTGTTGCCGTGGTAACGGAACATTTGATATTATTGCGCAGGTCTGTTAGACTCTGTAACTGATGTCGTATGGTATTGGTATGAGATTATTTATATGTTTATCTGTTCGAGTCGACGAATTATTTGTGTCATTTGGGAAATTTTTATATACAAGTGCAAATTATTCGTTTATTAATGTTAGTGGGTGGATTAAACAGTGTTTGTTATGTTTTATCAACACATATAAAGGATCGACGTTTTACAAAAGGGCTGATATGCAACAGGTTAGTTCTTACTCTCTAATGCTTTGGCGGTAGTTTTAGTTAAGTTTATGGTTTAACGATCCATAATTTTTAGCTAATTTTCGTACAAAAAATTCGTCAATGAGGAGACCGCGACTTTAGATTTTAATGATTTCTTCAAATGAGCGCAAACTAAGCCCCCTGGAATCCATATCCGAGTTTACGTTCAGTTTTGATCTGCTTACATATATACGGGGTGACGCGTTTCTACGGTAAAGCTGAATATAATTATTATTATACAAGAGACGAGAAAAAATTGTATAAGTTAATTATAGGGTCTCTTGAGCTGCATCTTATAAAATTATTTTGACAATTACCGGCTGGCCCACAAGTCGATCGTTGGTGATCCCTATAATTTTTTTTCGAACATCCTTATTTTATTGCATTTTTT
Organism: Tillus elongatus; assembly: GCA_964006375.1. NCBI lineage: Eukaryota > Metazoa > Arthropoda > Insecta > Coleoptera > Cleridae > Tillus > Tillus elongatus. The sequence continues at coordinate 113,438,437 of OZ023269.1, read as the reverse complement.
ATCGAAATATGTTTGTAAGAAAAAAATCAAGACGCAGTAAGTGCGTTTTGGTAGCAAATTTTCATTAAATGCTTAAAATTTTAATAACTCAATTTGCTATTAACCTAAGATTTGTTGGTTAGAAAACCAACGTTTAAGGTATATTGTCGGAATTTTTTTTTACATTTTCAAACAATAAGTTATTTTGATCAAATATGGGACATTGTTTCTACTATATAGATTATACCGGTAACCAAATTGATGACTGCTTGCATTAAAAAGACATATTTGATATTCAAAGCATTTTTATAAAAATTCACTGCCATAACGCACTTGCTGCGTCCAGAGTTTTTTTTAAATTTGGACATTTGGACTGAGGTAAGTTTAACAAAATCATAAATTTTGATGCCAGGAATATATGGCTGGTACCGTAAGATGGGGCTACTTGAGACAGTAGGGTAACTTGAGACATTCTGCCTACTCTGACAGTAGGTCTGTTTATTACAGGTAGTAGTTGAATATGAATTTCCATCGAATGTCATTTCGTCGGTAAGACTCATTAGGTTATGTTTCTGTTTGAATTATGGCAAATTTTTATTTATTTTCACTAAAAAAGTGAGCAAGAATAATAAGACAATTTTATAAGAATTCATATGTCCGTAGAGTCTCAGCTGTAAGTATATAAATACTGAAGATTTAAAAAAACTGAAAATCCCGATTCTAAGTTCAAATGCGGAGTAGAGATTAGCATATCAAAAAAAAAAAAATGTTGAATATTATTGCTGCACTATCACATTTTATAAAAAGGTGACATTTTTAGGTTAACTTGAGACATGGTGCGTGCATATAAAAAAAAGGTAGGAGCAAAGAAAAGATACGCCAACTACAATGAAGAAACTCTAGATAACGCCCTTTTAGATGTGGCGAATGGCACCCTTAGTTTAAGGGAGGCCGAAGACCGCTATGGGGTATCGAGGTCGACGTTAAGTCGCAAAATGCGTGGGAGGCACCCATTAAGTTTTGGCAGACAACCTTGTCTGTCAAAGGAAGAGGAAGAAGCCGTTGTTCGAGCCATTTTTACAGCGGCACAGTGGGATTTTCCCTTGTCAGAATTAGATATTCGACTTTTTGTGCAAGAATACCTAAATCGGAAAGGTGTAACTGAAAAACGTTTCAAGCGTAATTTGCCTGGTTATGACTGGATTAAGTCCTTTCTTAAAAGACACAGGGATTTATCAGTCAGATTGTGTCAGAATGTAAAGAGAGTACGTAGCAACATCACTGCAGCTAGTATAACTGAATATTTTGACAAGCTGGAAGTAGAATTGAGAGACATGAAGCCAGAAAATTTATTAAATTATGATGAGACCAATTTAACGGATGATCCCGGCCAAACAAGAGTAGTGGTTCGTCGAGGAGCCAAGCATCCTAGTAGAGCCATAGACTTCTCAAAAAGTTCTACATCGATCATGTTTTGTGTGAGCGCAGCAGGTGTGGCATTGCCCCCTTACGTGGTTTATAAGTCCAAGAACTTATATACTGAGTGGGTAGAGGGTGGGCCAAAAGGAGCCCATTATAATCGCTCAACCTCTGGCTGGTTTGATGCTGAAATTTATCAAGATTGGTTTTTGAAGATTGCTGTGCCGTATTTTAAAAAATGTGAGGGTAAGAAGTGTATTATCGGAGACAATTTAGCGTCTCACATTTCGCTGAGAGTTATAGAGGAATGTGAAAAAAATAATATCATGTTCATTCTCCTTCCTCCCAACACAACCCACCTTACTCAACCGCTAGACGTTTCTTTTTTCCGGCCACTAAAAATAAAGTGGAGGCAAACTTTATTAGAGTGGAAAATTAAAAATCGTGGCTGTGTTCCTAAAAGTGTATTTCCAAGCCTTTTGAAAAAAACACTTGAGAATATGGAAGAAAATATGGAAAAGAATATAAGGTCGGGGTTTAGGGCTACGGGTATATATCCATTGAATAGTGAAGAAGTTCTGAAAAATCTAAAATATTATAAAAAAGTTACTCCAGAAATAAATAATGAAGCCATGGAAAATGCATTTGAAAAAATAGTAAAACGCTGTTCTACCAATCAAAAATCTGATAATGGTCCCGATCAACCAGCAAAGAAAAGGAAAAAGCTAAATATTATGCCAGGACAATCTGTGTCGCTTACCGCTTTAATTTCTGAAGACAGCAGCAGTGCTGACCCTGGTCAAAACACACGAGACAATTTAATGGAGGCTGAAGATAAAGATATTTCTATTGCTAATTCTGAAAGTGAAGACGAGGCAGCAACTAGTGTTGAATTGCCGGTTGACATTTTAGAAAACGGCATGTTCATTAAAGCCAGATTTATTTACAGCAAAGGTACAAAAAAGGAAGTAGAGAAATTTTTTGTTTGCAAAATATTATGTATGAAAAAAAGTGAAATACAAGTGGACTGTCTACGAAACTACAAAGAAAAGAAAGACATCTTTATATTTCCCCAAGTTCGTGATATTACTGAAATAAACATAAATCAAGTGGTATGCAGATTAAAGGACCCTGATATAAACCGAGGACGTCATATTTTCGAAAATGATATTGTACTGTAGCTTTTTTATGGTTTTTGCAACTTGTGCAATGTTATGCAATGTTACATGTTTATTTTGTTACCATAGAATCACTAAGAATAAAGTTTTTATTTTCACATCATTAAATAAGTCTATATTTTTTATTTAAATATCGTTTTCTTGAATTTACATTTTTTTTATATAAAATAAGTGTCTCAAGTAACCCCTACAATGGATAACTTGAGCCAGTATATGTTTTTTCATGATAAAAAACCTCTGTCTCAAGTTGCCCCACAATAAGGGTAACTTGAGACACCATAAAATGGAAAAAAAAAATCGAAATTGATGTATGTATGAAAAGTTGGAGTAGTTTTCTGTTTCTGTATACTTTTTAGATTATTGTAACAGAAAATAAAATCGATCTGATTGCAATTAACTTGGTTATTAGGAAATTGTCACAAAATCGTCTCAAGTAGCCCCATCTTACGGTATGTGTACTATTACTTTTGGACCAGCTGTATACTGCTTCCAACATATTTATTATCGCATACATAAAACTGCTACAAAAGATTCAAAACAAATAAACATTAAAGCAGCTTTTAGAAAATGAATAGCTTGCATTGTTTGGTTTCTAAATTACCGCCAAGAAATTTTCCTAATGGCAACAGAAACAATGATGCATTGTTACCGCTTTTATTTCTCATGGTGGGTAATCCATTATCTACTAGCGATCTTCACAACTATGTGCAAAACTTTCGGGACAGCATTTCCTTTCCTACCTTTCAGCAAGCGGCGCCGCGTATATTAGGTTCGTGTGAACAATTACTTTAGTGAGTTGCTGCATATGGTGCTTGCTTAACCTTATTTGTGAAGGTAGGAGCTACCAACAGTTCGGTTTTGACGTTTTGACTAGGTATATCTCTTAGTATCCACATTTATTTGTACAAATTTGACTTAAAGTGACAATTATTCAAAAAATGTCAACCACTTCAGACAGTGATAGAACTGATAACACTTTAACTTCCGATGATATCCTCGAAGACGAATTATTGGACGATGCCATTTATGGGTAAGTTTGATTTATTTTCATATCGTTTTGTCAGTTTAATACTTTAATTTTTTCATTTAATATGTGGGTTTATACAGGCTTAAAGATCGCCTCACTGACAACCCCAAGGAGTTGTTGGGGTAATATTAGTGTATTCTGTTTTCGGTTGTTTCAATGCCCTCAAGGCATTCTTATTAGAGTGAGGAACTGTCAAAGAGGAAAAGGAAGTCTTTTTTCTAAATATTTTGAAGACCATTAAAATGATGCAACAAAATTTGACATGTTGAATAAGTGACTTAAGTACTTTCAAACAAAAGCAGAATTAGTATTCACCACCCTCCTTCAACCCCTTCTTATTTGGTGGACGTAGTTTTTAAAATTATTCTTTCCATAAAGCCAATTAAATTAAAAGATTTATAAACTATAATCTATTATTTTTTTCATTTGGTATGCATTTCTCATCTGGGGCTTAAAATATCATCAGAATAATGTCACGGCATACTGATTTTGAAATCGATATATTTCGTTTATTTTTTGTTACAATAAACTGCAAATCAAAATATTCTTATCATATTAACAGGCTTCATTAAAATTATCAACTAAAACTCCATTTTTCGAACACAAAATGTACACAATGTTGTTTTGAAAATAACATCAGGTATGCCATTTTACCAGCACGGTAGGTTTTAAAATGGCATACCTATTGATGGTAAAATGGCATACATCAAATTTCACGAAAATAATACTTAAATACAGGTATTACACGTAAATGCATTTGTTTTCGGTGGATTTGTTTTCGTTCCCTCAGGGCTCGTCCGCAGCCTTGCCGCCCCGATAGCACCGCAACCCTTGGTTGATTGTGCATACCCTTAGTCTTACTCCACCCATTCCAAAATCACTGTGCCTTGAACTAGTCTGCACAGCGATTGGTAGGGTGAAGTTTTATATTGCTCTGTCTCCGGTCTAGACTGACCGTAGATCAGTTGTCTTTTGCGGTCCAGAGCTATACACTCACACAAGATGTTTTCGGTGATACTCCAGCACATTCGCTGTGGGCCCCCATATTGTATGTCATAGATTTAATCCAAACTTCCTTACGGGAATTCTGATACAACTCATTGCAATTCAAGCAAGCAGAATCAAGTTCATCGTCTTAAACTCCAAAAGAATCCTTTTTGTCACAACTTTCATCAGCTACAGGTACAGGAACCTTATGAAACAAGTCACGTTTGGATCCTCTTTCCTTTTCAGCTGTCTGTTTTCGAGGAATTTCACCTTTCTTTTGCTCGGCCTGCTCTTTAAGCTCTTCTAAATTAGGTGTCGCTGTTAAAATAAATTACAATGTCTTGCTTCAGACAGAGAATTAAGTAAATATATAGTTGTGCCTTCTCTGGTTCCTAGCTCAGTCAAAAAGAGGCAGTTTTTCTTCGGATTTTGCCCGATTGTGTAGTTTGGTGTCTACTAATGATTTTAGTGAATTTTCTTAAAAAAATTCACTAATGAGGAGATCTCGACTTTTGAATTTTGAAAAAATTTCTTCAAATGAGCGCTAATTAGGCCCCCCAGAACACATATCCGGGGTCAGTTTGAATTTTTATATGTTTATATATATATATATATATATATATATATATATATATATATATATATATATATATATATATATATATATATATATATATATATATATATATATATATATATATATGTATCACACCGATAACTCAAAAAATAATGGGCCGATTTCGATTAAATTTAGTGAATAAATTCCTTTTGCAAATGGCTTGGATAAGTTCGTTAGCCAGGAAAATCTGCCCAGGTTTTCCCGGAAAATTTTGTGTTTTCTTTCGAAAAAAATTTATATCTCCCGAATTAACAAAGTAAGGGCAACCAAATTTGGTACGCGGATTTATGTCCTTATATGTAAGTTACCTACCAAAACTTAGTTCTGTATGTCAAAAGACAAAATAGTTATAGGCATTTAAAGAAAAATAAATTGGGGTTTTCCTCAAAACGTCAAAGTTGCGACTTAAAACGTCAAAATCGGCAACATTTTGGCAAATAACTTGAAACTAATACGGGCTATGGAAATCAAATGTCTCAAGAAGGATGTTTTATAAACACTGAAGTCTTAGTTTCAACCGTCATTGTCCTTCATTTTACTAAAATGTTTCCAGAAAATTCATTTGAAATAGATGCTTTCCCTGATGCATATATATATATATATATATATATATATATATATATATATATATATATATATATATATATATATATATATATATATATATATATATATATATATAAATTAAAACTGACCCCGGATATGTGTTCTCAGGGACCTAATTAGTGCTTATTTGAAGGAATTTTTTCAAAATTCAAAAGTCGAGATCTCCTCATTAGTGATTTTTTTCACTTAAAAAAAGAGAATTCACTAATACCCTTTGAGTTGTGAGAGTCATAAAGGCGGGAAATTTGAAATATCGATACATATTTTAAAATATAGTATGCAACTAGTTATACATTTATTAGGAGAAGGTGATATAAATAAATATAGTAAAAAAATGTGTCATGTTTCATCAAAATAACTTTAATGTTTGAAAATGTACAGAAATTTCCGAAAGTAAACTTAAAATGTTGCCGAAAAAACTCGTTTCTTGGTAAACCTTATAGGTTAATAGGCAATTGAGCTATTCAAATATGAAGCATTTGATTAAAATTCGCTACCATAACGCACTTGCTGCGTCGAGAATTTGTTTTCTTACAAACATGCATTCTATTTCGATGTAAAATGCAAAAATGCAATAACATAAGGCGTGTGATTAAACAAAAGAATTTGTATCAGTAACGACTTATGGGCCAGCCTGTGATTGTAGAAATATGTTTTTAAGATGTGGCTCAAGACACCCTATAATTAATGTATACAATTTTTTTTAAATATCTTGTATAATAACGGATATATTGAGCTTTATTGATTTTTTACGAAAATTCGACAAAAATTATATACCATTAAACGATAAACTCTATAGCTAAGGCTACTGCTTAGCTATAGAGTTTATCGTTTAATGGTATATAATTTTTGTCGAATTTTCGTAAAAAATCAATAAAGTTCAATATATCCGTTATTATACAAGATTTGACAAAAATTTGTATATATTAATTATAGGGTGTCTTGAGCTACATCTTAAAAAAATATTTCTACAATCACCGGATGGCCCATAAGTCATTGGTGATACAAATTTTCTTTTTTTTTTAATCAAACACGCCTTATGTTATTGCATTTTCCATCGAAATATAATGCATGTTTGTAAGAAAAGAAATTCTGGATGCAGCAAGTGCGTTATGGTAGCGAACTTTGATCAAATGCTTCATATTTGAATCGCCCAATTTGCTATTAACCTATAAGGTTGACCAAGAAACGAGTTTTTCGGGAACACTTTAAGTCTACTTTTGGAAATCTTGGTCCATTTTCACACAATAAAGTTATTTTTATGAAACATGGCACATTGCTTTTACTATATAGGTTATACTGGTAACCAAAATTGATGCCTGCTTTCTTCAAAAGAAAACACACATATTTGCAATAAAAACATTTTTATGAAAATTCACTACCATAACGCACTTGCTGCGTCCAGAGTTTTTACTAATAATTATCCTGTAAGCTCTGACAGAAACATTGCTATTTGGGTTTTTAATTAGCATCTTTTGGATTCAAGGCGTGGTTAAAAAGTGATGATAATTTACTGATTGCAGGATAACGTGTTTGTTTACTTATTGGGATAAATAATTGTATAGGGGAGAAGGGGGCACAGAGGACCATGTAAGACAATATCACTCATAATTCTTCAGCAGTTTGTTTAAAAGATATGATTTTGGGTTTATCTTGTTAAGCAATCTTTCTTCAAGGGCCAGTACTCGAAATTGCATTAATTTTTCACTTAAGTTCCAGCTAAACAGAATTTTTTAACATGACGGCACTGGTCCTTTTCATCCCGTTCTTTGGGGCGAAAAGGTCCACTGGTCCCTTTCGCCCCAAATAAATTACCAACGATGAATTAAATAAATCTTTTGTTAAGTAACGATTATAGTCGATAACAAAACATTTGTTTATAATTTTCGTGTGTTATCATTAACAAAAATAGTTATCATATAGGTAACATATTTAAAAAAAATTCGTTCATAATATTTGCGTGCTTCATTAATGAGAAAAATGATGATCAGTCTGTACACATAATGCATTGAAAACGCTCTTCTTCCTCTTCTACACCAGCGCATGCATCGTGAACCCACTAGTTGCATCTTACACATTGGATCCATCCTTCTTCAGACTTGGATTCTGAAAATTTACTATGGCAATACAGGCACTCGGTGTGATCTTGATTATCTTCACTTTCTGCTGAATCATTTTGTTTCCTTGGCTCAAATATTTGTTTCTGTTTCTTTTTCTTATTTCGTTTTGAAGTGGTATCCACTAGTTGCCGCTTGACAAGATTAACTTTCTTCTTTTCTGCTTTCTTTTTGTCTAAACTATCTTCCAATTCATCTTTGAATGGGGTGCTTGTCAATTCCTCTGCTCGTTGGGTCTTCCTTCCAGTTTTTCTTTTCTTTTGAAGTTGCCGGTTTAGGAGAAATTAATTCAATAACCTCCGCAAATGTGGCGTTCTCTTTAGAACTACTTGATGTTGGATCGGATTCCTTGGAGAATCTTGGTGGTGTTCGCTGAGGTTCGGTTGAGCAACTGAGTCCTGGTTCAACTGGGTGATCGTCAATTTCATTTGGTAAGTGCTCTCTTGTTTCATTCTGAAATGCAATTTGGGTATCACTTTGAGACTGGGCATGCTGTTCAACATTAATAACTTCAGCAGGTAGGAAGTCTTGGTCATTGAATACGCCAGCATTGAATGGCCATATACCTGCTACCTCGAATCCTTTAATGGCCTTTACCATATTTGAAATGTGTGCAAAGGCTTTTGCAAATATCTCCATAACATCATAGATGGTAATTCGTTGGCCAAGATGATTTGAATGGCAGACATCACATTCCCTGGCATATTGTGCCTTCAACGGCCCGAATACGCAACAGTCGAGGGGCTGCAATCTATGACTCGTACAAGGAGGGAGCGAAATTAGAAGTAAGTTGTTCTCTTTTGCTTTAGTAATAGCTTCAAGGGATCTATGGCTGGTATGGTTATCTAAAATTAGTAGGATTTTTCGATCTTCAGTTGGTTTCACCATACCAATGAAATTGTCCAGAATCTTCAAGAAATGGTCAGTGTCCATCCACCCTGAAGTATTAGCATATCCAACCGAGCTTGCAGGACAACCTCGTATTAACAGTGGATTCATTCGTTGTCTTGGAAAAAGGAAGAACGGGGGTAAATAATACCCCGAGGCAGATATTCCACATACAGCGGTAATATTAAACCCTCTTTCAGCACTAACAATGCGACCAATCTGCTTTTTTCCCTTCTTCGCCAAAATTTTTCTTGCAATGGGGACGGGATTTACGCCACATCATCGATATTAAAAATTTGGTCGGCCTGGAATCCATATTTTTTCAAGCAAGATTCTAGTAGATTGTGGAATCTTTCCACCTGAGGCCTATTGAATCCTACTGCCCTAGCCATACTTGTAGCTTCAGGGGCCCGAATGGAGATTTCTGAATTTCTTTTACTACAGCCCGCTAACCAATCGATACCAGCTAATTTCACTTCTTTATTGAAAGTGTGTTTTAATTTCAACTTTTCTGCCAAATCGAAAGCTAATTTTTGGCAGTCCATTGTTGTGATTCCGTAGAATCTGGTTTATAAGTCAAGTATGTAATCAACTAATTGTTTCTCTTGTTCAACAGTAAACACTTGCTTGTAAGTATCATTTCTTGGTCCCATGTGGGTCACAACATTATGAATCCGACTAACAAAGCAAGTTTTTGGGATATTAAATTGCTGACTTGCTTTTCTGATTGACAAAGATTTTTCATTTATTGATTGGAGAGCTGCCTCCATGTCTTGAGAAGTCCACGACGCCGCATCGCGTTTTTTTCTGTATGTTCGAACCATCTGTAAATAAACAATAAACTGTTATTGAGGAAGGAATACACCAATGACAAATTTAATGGGGGTGAAGAGGACCGATCCTTATCGCTCATACCGACATGGTCCTGTTCGCCCCATATGTCCGTTAATGCAAAAATATTGTTACCGCCATTCTACATAAAGGTTATGTTACATTCAAAACTACCAAAATTGTGTCAAATCATGTATATATCATCAAACGAACTCAATAATCATTTCCTATCATTTAGAAAGGCATACGAGCAATTGACAAATTGAATAATTTTAGATCACTTACCGTTATTTCCGGTTTTTTATTATCACACACTCAAAGCACAACCAGAGGTGTCACATAGGAGTTCGCGACTGTCGGACCCCTGTACTCTATAGGCTAGAGGTTGTAGCAAGTTGATAGCGCATGGCACAAATGAATAAATGGCCCGGTCCCAGTCACCCCAGTGGTCCACTGTGTCCCACTCCTCCCCTACAAAGGATGTCCAATAATTTTTGTGATCTTGGCTTGTTGATCCTTTTGTTTAAGTTAGATTGGTGAGGTTACAATGGCTACCGCGTGTTCAACTTGCTTAAATATAATAGAATCGAGTGAGAGGAGCATAATGTGCGATAGTTGTCGTGCTCCTACGCTACTCATTGAGGCTTGTTGTGGACTTGCTGCATCTGAAATAAAAGCTGTCATTCAAAAAAGGACATTGATGCATTTTTGCTTTGAGTGTCGTGAGGCATTCAAGAACATCCCAGTAATGGTTAGGAGAATGGAGAGAATGCAAGTTGATCTGGATTCACTGAATAGGGAGCTGAGTGAACTAAAAAAGTGTAACACGGATCTGATAGTGCATGAGGTGCATCAAAGAATTACTCGGGCAAAGAACTTGATGTGTTATAGTGTGACGGAGTCTAATTTCACAGATCTACAGGTACGCATTGATCATGGCATAGGTGTTGTGAACGGTATTTTTGATACTATTGGTTTGGGAGGTGACAAGGACAAGATTGTCAAAATTTTCAGAGTCGGGAAAACTACATCCGAGAGAAAACCATGACTGATCAAGATTGTGTGTGAAAATCCAAAGCTTGATGCTAAGGCTATCAGGAATAAAAATAAATTACGTGGAACGCCCCACTCTATCTCACATGAACAGACAAGGATGCAGCAGGATGCTTATAAGCTAGCGAAAAGAGAACTCATGGATAGACAGGAGAAGGGCGAGGCTGATCTTACAATTAAGTATATTTCTGGTGTTCCAAAGGTTCTGAGTGGGCGAAAAAACGAGCGGCGTCCCCATTAAGTGTATACTACCAAAACGTCAGTGGACTGAGAACCAAAATTCCGGAACTGTGCAGGGCTGTGGGTTGTTCCTGTTATGACATTATTATCTTGGTTGAGAGTGGACTTAGTGAGGATTTTTTTGATAGTGAACTACAGTGCGGTCCTTACAACATTTTTAGAACTGATAAATCCAGTTATACGAGTCACAAGGTGAGGGGCGGGGGAGTCTTATTATTTATTAGTGATTACGTTAAATCTTCCACGGTGAAGTAAGATACTCGGAAAGTGGAGCTACTGTTTGTGAGATGTCACATTGCTTCTACTAAACTCATGATTGGGGGTGTGTATATTCCGCCTGATTCATCATCTAATCTATATATTACACACTGTAAGACTACTGAATATGTTATGCAGAGATATCCACAACATGAAATGTACCTTTTTGGAGATTACAATTTACCTGAAGCTCTTTGGTCTAATGATGAGCATGGCGTACTGGTTGACTGTCCTGTCTCATCTGCAGCTGTTTATGTTGCTGTATCATTTGGTTGTCTTAAACTCTTCCAGATCAACCAGCCAAATGGTGGAGATGTTTTCTTGGATTTGATGTATGCTAGTTCAGAGAATTCATCCGTGGGCCTGGCAGCTGATCGTATTTTTGGAGATTGCACAGATCACAGGAGCTATGAATGTTCCACACAATTGCAGAACATATCGTTTGACACCCTTCACAGTGAGGAGTGCTATTATGACTTTCGTGGTGCCGATTACGATAATCTGAACTACTATCTTGCCTCAGTTAATTGGGAACTATTGTTGTCGGGACTGGACGTGAATGCTGCAACTGGCAGATTCTATGTAGTTGTAAAAGCTGGCATTTGTCAGTTTGTGCCAGTGAAAATATTTAAAAAATCTAGTTTTCCTAAATGGTTTACAACTAAATTGCGACATCTAACAATTCTATAGAAAAAGGCTTGTGCAAAATATATGCAAGATAGAACCGATACTAGCTATTTAGAGTTTGGAGGACTTCGATCTGGGTACAAGGCTTTATCAAATGTGTGTTTATCACAGTACATCTCAGATAAAGACTCTGAATTTAGGAATGATCCAAAGTCATTCTGGAGATTTATAAATGAAAAACGATCATCCTTTGGTATTCCTTCCACAATGCACTGTGGTGCTTTGGTTGGTGACGCTGAATAGGAAATTGCGAATTTATTTGGTATTTTCTTCTCCTCTGTGTATACAACGAACGCTGTTGCAGCTGCGACGGCTTCGCTACTGGCTTCTAGCAGTAATAATCGCTCCAGTATGTGTGTAAGCTGTTCCGAAATATCTATTTCTGACATTTATGCAAGGATTTCTGCTCTTCGTGATAAAGTTCTAGTCGGTCTAGATGGTGTACCAGATATTGTTCTAAAGCGAGCCTCTACATATTCTTTTCATTTCATTTTTACGGCCTTCAATCTTTCCTTCCTGATGTCTGGAAGGGCCTATCGATGCCTGTGTATAAGAGTAGTGACAGAGATGAGATACAAAATTACAGAAGCATCTGTGTCCAATCATCAATTCCAAAAGTGTTCGATGCCCTGGTTTATGACTAGCTGTCGTGGTCATGTAAGGGTCTTTTGGTGCTGCAGCAGCATGGTTTTTGTGCTAACAGGTCTACAGTTACTAACCTGATTGTTTTTCAGTCAACGGTACTGGATGCCTTGGAGTCTGGTAACCAGGTTGATGCCATATATACTGACTTCAGCAGGGCATTTGATACAGTCGATCATTCATTCACTCCTGCTATCTAAATTACATGGGCTTGGCTTCAATGATTGTTTGGTGGCCTGGTTTAAGAGTTTTGTGACTGGTAGAACCCAGAGAGTCAAAGTTGCCGGATTTTATTCGGATGTTGTTCACATGACATCTGATGTACCGTAGGGAGGTCGCTGTTCACCACTTTTATTCATTATTTTTATTAACGATGTGGTCCATATCTTTGCTGGTAATGAGTGTCTGCTGTTTGCTAATGATATGGAACTGTTTAAGGTGATAACTAGCCTTCAGGATCAGGAGGAGTTGCAGGATTATTTAGAGCGTCTCTTTTTATGGTGCTTTGACAACAAATTTAATCTTAACATCAACTTTTTCAGAGGAGGGAGAAAGTTCAAAACTTTATATTCGGTAAACGGTGAGCTTTTGTCTTATCTTAACCAGATCAAGGATCTTGGCGTTAGAGTGAAGGAACAGATGACTTTTATACAACACATAAAGAATATTATCATGAAAGCCTCTAAACTTCTGGGCTTTGTTGTGAAAAACTGTAGACTTTTTTCATTGGATACCGTCAGATGTGTTTACTGTTCAATTGTTAGAAGTGTACTCGAGTATGCATCGGTAGTGTGGTCCCCTTATTATACCAGCCACACAGGGGCTGTTGAAAGTGTGCAGCATGCCTTTCAGTGGCACTGCTCTTATAGACTTGGTTATTCCATACCTGATCATGACTATGGGGAGATACAAAGTTTGTTAAAGCTGAGCTCTCTTGAAGCCCGTAAAACAGTGGACGGACTCTGTTTTATATTCAAAATTGTAAATGGTCTTGTGGACTCCGATGATATTCTGGGAAGAATCGGCCTAAATGTACCTAAGAGAGTATTAAGGTCATATAACTTGTTTTTTGTCCCATTCCATCGCACTACTTATGGACTTAATTCACATATCGATAGATATCTACGTATTATGAATAAGATCACTGAGGTGGACAATTTTGACATCTTTTGTGTTTCACTGTCTGCTTTCAGAAGGCATATGGTTGCGACTGTTGTTGCAGTGAACTGCTGAACTGACTGTGTATCTTTTGTGTAGCAGTTTTGCATTGATTCTTTGTAGTTTTATGTGCGCATATTTGATTTGTTTTGTAGTTTTACTTGTATTGTAGCACTTAGTGGGGTTTCCCCCTATAAATTAAAATAAATTAAATTAAATTAAATTAAATTAAATTAAATTAAATTAAATTAAATTAAATTAAATTAAATTAAATTAAATTAAATTAAATTAAATTAAATTAAATTAAATTAAATTAAATTAAATTAAATTAAATTAAATTAAATTAAATTAAATTAAATTAAATTAAATTAAATTAAATTAAATTAAATTAAATTAAATTAAATTAAATTAAATTAAATTAAATTAAATTAAATTAAATTAAATTAAATTAAATTAAATTAAATGAAAATGCAGAAAGTTCTTTTCTTCCTCCTCCTTTTATGTTCTGTAGCTACTGGAACTGGAGATATTTACTGTAAAGTAACTTTTCTCTTCAAATCTTCACGTTAATTGTTTTCCTTGTCCACCTTTGTCACATCCTGATTTTTGCCTGGTTCAATAACATTTTCCAGAATGTTTATTTTAGATGAGTATAAGTTCGTTTGAATAGGTTTCAAAAATATTTATATGTATTTTCGTATTCAATATATATATATATATATATATATATATATATATATATATATATATATATATATATATATATATTTATATATACATATGAATGTTTAATAAGTTAATATAAATATGAAAGCACCTGACAGACATATCTGTTTTTGTACGAGCATAAGTGTAATAAAGCCTATCTACCTATCTAATTACCACTGCTCCAAAATAATATCATGCCAACTTTGGAAAACTTATATACCGATCGAGCAACTCCATAACTTTCAGGGAATGTGATATGGTTCTAGCGGGATGGGGTGCCAGCATATTACTAAATCAATGTCTGGCAGTACCTCGACCACAAATCGGTGGATAGGGAGGCGAGGATCGTTAGAATCGCCAGCACCATCCCTCGATCTTAACCTATTAGACTTATTTTCATAGAGATATGTGAAAAGTATGGTATAAACAACTAAACGAGGCGATTTGACTGACTTAAGGAGAAGAATAACGATTACGATTAGATAGGTCACGCCTCAGATATTGAGAACGTTAACGATATTTTTATTTACGATTAGGATGCTGCCAAAACGTTCAAGGCATGCATTTTGAACACCTACATTCAGATTGATATGTTTTTTGTGAATTTTCTTTAAAAAATTCACTAATGGGGAGATCCCGACTTTTGAATTTTGAAAAAATTTCTTCAAATGAGAGCGAACTAGGACCCCTAGAACCCATATCCGGGGTCAGTTTCAATATATATATATATATATATATATATATATATATATATATATATATATATATATATATATATATATATATATATATATATATGATATATACTTGATACGTCAAAGGCATTTGGCCGCATTGAACATGCTATTCTGTTGCGTAAATTAGAAGCATTTGGCTTATCTGAATCAAACTGATTGCGAATTACCTTATGGACAGGAAGCAATATGTGGTTGTGGAGGACTGCAGATCAGAATATATTTCAGCTACATCAGGGGTTCCTCAAGGGTCGATTTTGGGTCCTTTATTATTTAATCTTTTTATTAATGATCTCGTTGGTGGTTTGAGGGTTGAATGTCTCCTGTATGCTAATGACATCAAAATTTTCTGTAAGGTGAGGTCGGTAGATGATTGTATTCGACTTCAATTAGCATTAGTAGCAGTGGAGGAGTGGTAAAATATAAATAATCTTTCTCTAAATATTGCTAAATGTAGTTGTCGTTCCTTTACTCTTAGGTTGGTGCCCATACAATTTGATTATTGTCTTGATAATGTGTCTCTGGCTAGGCCGGTATCTATCCGTGATCTGGGCGTAATATTTCATAGAAAACTGTCTTTCTTATCTCATATTGAGAATATTGTATCCAGTGCATTTAAGCTTTATTATTAGGAATTGCCGGGAGTTTAGTAATATTGACACATTTAGAATGCCTTTCTCTACTTTTATCCGTAGTAGACTTGAGTATGCTTCAATTGTATGGTCTCCGGGTTACCAGAACCATATTCTTCAGTTAGAAAGGATCCAGAGACGCTTTCTGAAATATCTTTACTTCCGCCTCAATGGTATATATCCCTCTGTGGGTTACACTTCGGAGTATATGCAGAGGGACTTGTTGCTACCAAGTCTAGAGTCTAGAAGGGAACAATCTGCACTAATTTTTTTAAATGCTTTAGTAAGGGGATCCTGTGGCTGCTCTCGTATACTTGAGCAATTTAACTTTAATGTTTCGAGAATATCTTCGCGAAATCCATTCACCTTTTGGTTACCTACGCTGCGAACTAATCTTGTGAAATTCTCGCCGCTTTATAGATTGTGTTCGGTTGCCAACAGACACGCGTCTTCCATTGATATCTTTGTGTCGGATTCAAGGTTGCTCAGAAGGTTAGCAGTCTCACAGTTTGTAATTTTAAGTTTGCCATATATATATATATATATATATATATATATATATATATATATATATATATATATATATATATATTTATTTATTTATTTATTTATTTATTTATTTATTTATTTATTTCCCATACATACAATAATACTTACTGACTAATATTAAGAACAGTAGCACGTAAGTTCAGAAGAACTTGTATGTGCTGAAAAACTCCTGCTACATATTGCACAGAGCAGTTGCATGCACCTTTTCAGCAACAGTGCAACAGGACGTATCATGCCCGTATGATCCGGTTCTCCAATCTTATCTCTATTTTTTACCATTAAATGATCTCTACAATCGGCCGTGATTAAAGTCTATTCTCCTCTCATCACAACAAAAACATAGTAAGATCCGATATTTACAATAGATCACTAATCAACTTGTTTCCCGTTTCAATATATACCTGCCCAATCACAATTAAAAATAACACTCACTTACCAAGTTAATTACCCACCCAGTCTCGCACGTACGCGCACACACATTCCCACACATCCACACTCTTTCATGCACATTAATGATCCAGATATATACACGCAGTATGAAAACATCATTCCCTCTTTTCCCGTATCACTTGCTCAAATGTTTCAAAGTTCTCAATTAAATGTTTCAAAAGTTTTTTCCTAAACTTATAATTATCTTTCAATTTTTTTATCTCCAGTGGCACAAGATTAAGTAGCGTTGGACCAAGGTACGATACATAACGCTGTGAAATGTTCTTCCTACACGCCGCAGCCGTCATAAAATCACCC
The DNA here is from genome assembly GCA_964006375.1 of Tillus elongatus. Lineage (NCBI taxonomy): Eukaryota > Metazoa > Arthropoda > Insecta > Coleoptera > Cleridae > Tillus > Tillus elongatus. The sequence goes on along the minus strand of OZ023269.1, from coordinate 113,421,378 downwards.
ATTTTGCCCCTTGTACTGTAACCATGCGTTAACAATTTCTGTAGGCTTATATTTGTGTGCGTGTATTGTATGAGTGCCATTATGTACAATCCAGTGATATTAAGTACATTGGTTGCCTGGTTATACAACATGTTAGTGGGATATTTAATGTCCTTGTTAAATATAGTTTTAATTATAAAGTTCTGTGTGATGCGTAGAGGATTCATGTAAGTGTCATATGCCGATCCCCAACACGATATTCCATACCTCAAAATGGACTGGACCAAGCTATCATACGTCAGAAGCAAAATCCTTTGACTTAAGATGCCTCGTAGAATATAAAAAATATGTACAAATTTTCTAAGCCTTTTGTTGAGGGTTTCAAGATGACAATTCCATTTTAGATGCTGGTCTATGATGATCCCCAGATACTTTACGTTAGCCTCGCACTTGATTATTTCATCTTTCACTCGTATTACGGGAACAATGTGCGGGAGACCCACCCTCGTAGGTGAAAAAGTGATAACCTTCGATTTCTTTGCGCTCAGATTTAGATTGTTAGAGGCCAAAGACGCAACAAGGTCTTGAAAAATATTAGAACTACACACAACAGCTTCGGTCCAGGTATTTGCACCATACATCATAACAATATCATCCGCATAAGCTACAAGATCGCAGCGGGTTTCAAATTTCTCAAGGATGTCGTTTATGTAGACCAAAAACAGTATGGGCCCCAGTATAGATCCCTGAGGAACCCCACATTTTATTACTTGTGGATTACTTAGAACATTACCTATTTTTACTACTTGCTGTCGGTTGTTCAAGTAGTTCCCAATTAAAGTGAGACCTACACCCCTTACACCCACCCGGTCCAGTTTTTGCATCAGTATGTCATGACTCACCGTATCAAATGCCTTATGAAGGTCCAAAAATATTCCAACCGTTTTTAAATCTTTATCAAAATTAGTCAATACCCTCGAGCAAAGTTTGTGTAGGGCCTGTTCAGTAGAATAGTTTTCCCTGAAGCCAAACTGATTAACAGATATTAAGTTATTTTTATTAAAATATTCAGTAAGTCGCAAATAAAGAGCTTTCTCAAATATCTTGGCCAACGTGTTAAGTAAGCTTATGGGACGATAGTTGGCGAGGTCAATTCGGCTTCCTGTTTTGAATATGGGCGAAACTACAGATATCTTAAACTGCTCGGGCACCAAACCTGTTTCAAAAATTCTGTTTATTATGTGTACGATTGGTTCAACTAAAAAAAGATGACCAACCTGAAAAAGCCTACCACTCAATCCGTCCATGCCAGGTGCAGATCTTGCCTTTAATTTGCCAATTATATTAGTAATTTCACTACCAGAAACAGGGCGCTTGATCTTGCAGTCTGATAATGCGCCGTTTGTGTACCAACACTAGAGTTCCCAGCACCTACTGACACAAAGTACCTGTTGAAAATATTTGCTATTTGTTTTTTATCTCGTACCACTTCATTGTCGCTTATTCTCTCGGCTTCAATTCTTCCCTGGTCTTTACCTCTGCCCAATGCAACGTCTGAAATAACGTTCCATATTTTCCTGATATCTTTTCCTGCCTGCACGACCCTACCTTTATAGTAATTACTCTTGGTAATCTTTATTAAATTAGTTAACTTGTTTTTATAGACTTTATATTCCAGTTCCAGTTGCCTATTATTCCTGTCATTAAGCCACTTAATTTTTAGTTTGTCTCTAGTTTTAAAAGATGCAACAAGACCATTCGTTATCCATGGGCTTTTCTTTCTAGTTTTATTAATAGGTAATACAACCTTTGACTTCTGTACTATAGTACTTAGTCTATTTACAAACCCATCCACAGCACCCTGCACATCTTCACAATATATATATATATATATATATATATATATATATATATATATATATATATATATATATATATATATATATATATATATATATATATATATATAAATATATATATCTGTGTGTGTGTCACACGGATAACTCAAAAAATAATTTGAATTTGTACCTTTCTTTTGTAAATGGCTTGGATAAGTTCGTTAGCCAGAAAAATCCAACCAGGTTTGCCGGGAAAATTCTAGGTTTTCTTTCGGAAAAAAATATTTAAAAAGATAGGAAAGCTATGGTAACCAACTTTGCTACGTAAGTTTACGATATTGATTATAATTCTATGTGACAAGAAAAAAGTTAAAAAAAATGCTTTCTCATTATAAAGAATCAAAAGCTATTAGTGATGTATATATCAGAAGTGCCTACTTCCTGTTTACAAATTTGGGGGCTGCAACTGCCACTCAAAAGGGGTTGAATGTAGGGTTGCAGTATTAACGTTGCAGTATGTCATTTGTCAGTCTGAAATTGACATGTTTCTGTTTTTTTTATAAATATGGACAATAAATATGATACTGAATTTATTTCATTTGGATGTTCCACACTGTATGTTAACTTGTGCACATTGTGGCGCAGCTTTGTAAGAAGTGTAGCGAATAATAGAAAATATTGTAATTTATGAAATTAATATTAGGTAGTTTAAGACCATAAAAGTTGGATAGTGGCATCAGCTGCTATAGTTAGTCGCCTCTTGAGACATGCAGGAGGTTCGATACGCTAAATTCGCAACTGCTTGGAAAAATCTGCAGTTCCTGGGTGTTCGGGGCCCTGTTTGCCACTGGCTGCTCTCGTTTCTAACAGGCAGACAAATGGTAGTATCGGTGGATGGAGTGCAATCACGACCTTTTGATGTACAGCTTGGCACTCCGCAAGGAAGTGTTTTGGGCCCGTTGTTGTTTGTCTTGTATGTGAATGATCTACCTGAACATATTGAGGAGGGAGGCTGTTCATGTACGCTGACGATACGACAGTGGTTGTGTCGGGGTCGGATGCACATGAGGTTAGCCGGAAGGTTAACTCGTTACTTGATGGGTTCGATAAGTGGTGTGAGGTCAACCTTCTCCTTATAAATTACCAGAAACCCGTATTTCTTGAATTTAGAGCCCAGCAAAATCAGGGAATTAACCTTGATTTTCAGGGCACTGTAGTGTCTCAGACCACAAGCGTGAGAGTATTAGGGGTAACTGTTGACCAGCATCTTTAATGGAAAGAACATATTGAGGTTGTGTGCGGTAGGCTTAATCAGACCCATTTCCTTATATTTCGATTAGCAGAGTTCCTTGAGACCAGAGCTCTGATGACTGTCTACTACTCGGAAGTTTATTCCTTGATATTTTACAACATTGTTGCTTGGGGACAGTTGGTTGAGGTGAAAAGAGTTTTTATACTGGAAAAAAGAATAATAAGAATGATTTTTGGTATGAGAGTAACACAATATTGTAGGGCTTTTTTCAGGGACGCAAAAATAATGACGCTAACATGCGTTTACCTATATAAATTGTTAAATTATATTCATGGTGTCAAAGATGGGCTAACAAGGCAGTCTGAGATGCACTCTTACTCCACTCGCCACGGGAATCTGTTTAGAAACAGGCAGTTCTGTAAAATGATGTACAGAAAGTCGCCCCTTTTTGCGGGGGTGGCTCTATATAAGAGGTTGCCGGAAACTATAAAAGCAATTCAAAATGTGAATAAATTTAAAGCATCGCTGAAATTATACCTAACCAATAATTGATATTACTCCATTGCTGAGTATTTGTCTGATACCCGTGGGGCACAGAGCTGAAACGAACGTAAATTTTATTGTGTTTATTTGCTTGAAATGTTTTCTAGTTTGTTTTTTACATTTGTTTTCATAGTTTTGTTTTTATTTTAATAATTGACGTGCTCAACCATTCGTAAATGGAATTAAGGCAAAATAAATTATTGACTATTGACTATCAGTTCGGAACAAAAGCATATCCATGATGTATTTCTTTTCCTTTTGTTATGTATTATTTTTTGAAAATGAAGATTAAATATAAAATGTTATTATCATCCATTTGTTAAGAAATGATTTTCTAGGTATCAAATTCCTAGGTTCTTATCGTGACAGCATTTGTTAGAATACCTATGAGTAAGTAACTACACAAGAATGTCATTTTCTTAAGTTTGCTTATATTATCCTCTATTGTATTCCAGTTATTATTTATATTGTTTAAGGAATTATATACAGATGATTCATCAACAATGGAAAATACCATTACTGTATATACTATATATCTGGTGTCAAAATAAAATGAAATTGAGGAACAGAATCTAGTAGTGTCACTCTTAATAACATACAAGGCATTATGTATTTCTTTTAATTATTTTATATTGTTTTTATATCATATAGGGCGCATCAGATTCATCAAACTCAAAATTTGAGTGAGCCTAATTTTAACACTAAAGAATTGGAATGGCTCACTCATAGTAATAATAATAATAAAAATAATAAAAAGGTAAAAAATCAAGAGCGGCATATTTCAGGGTGACGTCCTAAGTCCACTGTGGTTCTACCTTGTGTTGTCGGAGGCGGTAAAGAGATCCAGTTAAGGTTACCCCATAACATCGGACAAGAGCTAGACACACCTGCTCTAGATGGCCGATCTTCAGATATATGCATCCTCTAGGAAGGAACTTCATAAGACCTTACCGCCAAATTCTCCAAAGACATCCAAACGGAGTTTAGGCTAGATAAGGGTCGGATAAACGCAATGAAGCGGGGAAAATGGGTTGAGAAAACAACATACCAGGTTGGCAGGGAACAAGGAGCAATAATAGCTATGGACGAAAATGAGCTGTACAGATACCTGGGGTGTGAGCAAACCTGTGTACTAGAGGATAATGTTATGAAAAACAGACCAAAGGAGAGGATGGAAGAAAGGATAAAACAAATTCTAAAGACTAGTCTCTCAGCCACTAATAAAACAAGAACGATCAACACATATGCCATTCCGGTGGCTCTATATACATTTGGAACTATTAAATAGACAAAAACAGAGCTCGAAGCTCTGGATAGACAGACTAGGACTTTGTTCACGAAGTACAGGACACATAATCCCAAAAGTTCTGTAGAACCGTTCCACTTACCGCGGTCACAAGGAGGTAGAGGCGTACTGAAATAGACTACCATGCACGAGAGGCAAACTCGGAATTTACATTAATATTTTCACGTTAAAGGCCAAATTAGCCGCCTTCATAATGCAGTAATATCAGTCGACAATAACCTCACACCACTAATAATTAATGTTGCCCTCCCGGACCAGTTATTCCGCCAAGAAGTTGAGCAGTGGTTGGTAAAACCCCTGCACGGGAAGTACCCTAACACTCTCGCGGCAGAAAACATTGACCATGATGCCTCTTTCAACTGGATTAAATGTGGAAACATCTTCGCGGAAACCAAGGGTTTGGTATATGCACAATCAACCAAGGGTTGCGGTGCTATCGGGGCGGCAAGGCCGCGGACGAGCCCTGAGGGAACAAAAAAAAAAAAAAGGGTTTGGTAGTGGCAATACAAGATCGAGTGGTGGCGATCCGAAATTACATTAATTATGTTGTTTGGGATCCCACAGTTACTTCTGATAGATGTCGTGCCTGCTCGATCAAAGTTGAGTCTGTAGAACACATCGTCAGCGGATGCCCGACACTAGCTCCAACTGTATATACGGGACGACATGACAACATCGCTAAAATAGTACATCAGGCTTTATTGTATCGAGTGGATTCTAACCATTCCTATGTCCTTCCTACACTTACCAACCAGCGTCTGTAATTGAGACCAATGATAACATCCTATACTGGAACAGAACTATCCACACAGTCAGGCACATACCATATAATAGGCTGGTATAGTTTTTACCAACAGACAAACACATTAAACTTACCTTAGAGATATCACAATCTCATCTCTTGAAAAAATATAGAGGAGAAACACTGGGAAATAATCTCGATATATTTACCCCTGGTTGAAGAGGTAAAGGACATATGGCGACAGAGGCAAGTTACCGTAGTAGTAGCAGTAGTAGCAGTGGTGGGGAGGCCAACGCCAAGCAAGTAGACCACAATGGGCCCTTTTTGCCAACCCCAGCAATCATGCTCTACTCTTCCTGTGTTCCGTCGCCAAACCGCCTCTACATCGAGATGAAGGCCGTGACCGTCTTCAATTGGACGGTACTTACCTGATTCCTCTGCAGAGTCCTCGATCCGAACAATTCTGCTCGAAGACTCCCAAAAGCCTCACAGGTAGTGGTAGGACGTTTCTTCGTCCTCGCCGCATTCCTGGCAAATGGGATCCCTCTCTACGCCTATCAATGTAAGGTGTCTTCTAAGGGCGCAGTGGCCTGTCAGCACCCCAAGGATGCGGCGAAGCGTAGGTCGACTCCTTCCGAGTAGCCAGACAGCTTTATCTCTGTCCGGCCCCTCCACGAAGTCCCTCGCCTGCCTGCAGCCACCAACCGACCCCCAGTGCCTCTCCATTGCTTCCTCGGTCCACCTGTCTAAGGCGACAGAGACTGTCTTCCTACTTATGCATATCGCAGGCTCCAGTTCACAGAACGGCCGCCGGGAACCGAGTCTTGCGAGATTATTCGCCACCTCAATCCCCGCTACGCCACAGTGTCCCGGAACTCACACCAGTTGCGCCGCCTTCGTCCTGGCTAGTCCAATGAGGGCGTCAGCGCACTCCTGAACCAGTGTTGACCTGATTCTGGCCGCGCAGACTGCCCGGAGGACCGCCTGGCTATCCGAGCAGATGTACACACATTTCTCGGGACTCCTCTTCACATCCTGTCTATTGGCCACAGACAGGATAGCATACACCTCTGTTTCGAATGCCGTGGTATATGCGCCAAGAGCATAGCTCTCGCGCACCCCCAGGCCCTCGATGTATATTTCTGCCCCGGAGGATTGTTGGTCCTCCAGCCGCGATACGTCGGTGAAACAGACCAGGCTTGCGGGCTGGAATGCAACCTCATTTTCCCTCCACTGATCCCTACTGGGGATCCTGAGGGTGTATGGTCTAGTCAACCTAATATCATCCTCGACATCCCGCACCTTCATGGCGGAAATCGGAATTTCCTTTTCCACCTCCTTGACGACTCTTGCATGCCTTATTACTGCTCCCTCTCCGCACCAGTTTCCTGAGTCTCGCATCCTAAGATGCGACGCCATAGCCTCCCTTCTGATGCAGATGGGAAGCGGTGGCTCTATCAACAGGACCTCTAGCGCGGCTGAGGTAAAGGACATATGGCGACAGAGGCAAGTTACCATGATACCAATAGTGACTGGCGCTACAGGAGAGATACCAGTCACACTCAAGCCGGCTTTTCTCGCGTTAGATATAAAAGAGAACGCCTACATCACCATGCAAAAAGCAGTTCTGATTGATACATGCATTTTCTTAATCAAAGGCAATAGACAGGAACTCAAGTTGTCCTCAATAGGGCCCATGGGTACTATATTTACTTTCCAGAATTGACAATGGATCTGCAATAAGCAATAATAAGAACAGTATTTAGTTGGAGATAATTCGGTCCAAGATGACAAATGCAGATTTGGGTGTCAGTCATCAGAGACTAACCAGCAGGTCACCGAATGATGTGAAGTGTTTACTTCAACAGAGTACAAAGAGAGGCACGACGCAGTTGCAAGTATACTCCATCAAGAACTGGCTCTGAAAATAAGACTTTTGAATCTTGGTAAGGTGCTCTACTATAGATACACTCCTGAGCCTGTTCTAGAGAACTCAGAATACAGGTTGTACTGGGATTGGACCGTGCTCACAGACCAACGAGTTGCCCACAACAGCCCAGATATAATTTTAGTGGATAAGTCCTGCAAACAAGTGACGCTGATTGATGTGGCCATTCCGAATACCAATAACCTAGAGATAAAGTACAACGAGAACATCATTAAGTACAGAGACCTCGAGATGCAAGTAAAGAGACAGAGGAGAGCCGATAGTGTCTGAGTGATCCCGATAGTCATGTCGTCAACTGGTGTGGTTCCTAAGAGATTTAGAGAGAACATTGAGAGAATGGGGCTTAGAGAGCACCTTTATAAGGTTATGCAGAAAGCGGTAATACTTGCAACTTCCCACGCCCTGTGAAGATTTCTGGGAAATGAGGATCTGACGCGTTGTCATTTAGTGCCCGATAATTTGTAACGGGCTCCATCTGAGCTCAGTCCCTTTGGTATCTGAGATACCTGGTATGAGTAAATATTTCCCTTTGAGGGACTATAAAAGCCCTTCAGGCTAAAGTCTATAATAATAATAATAATAATAATAATAATAATAATAATAATAATAATAATAATAATAATAATAATGATGATAATAATAATAATAATAATAATAATAATAATAATAATAATAATAATAATAATAATAATAATAATAATAATAATAATAATAATAATAATAATAATAATAATAATAATAATAATAATAATAACAACAAAGCCAGGAAGGAGATTGGACATTTGTTGGAGTACTTCACCAAAAGGGAGGACGTGTCCACAAGGTTGAGGAAGAGAATCGAGACAATAGCCAGAAATACGAGTGTCAGAATGAGCTCTAGAGATCTGGACGGAAGACAGAGAGGAGGATGGGCGGCTCAGACAACATATAGCCGCACTTGGTGCGTGAATCTGCAGATATGACGAGGCATCCAGAAGACGGCAACAAGAATCAACTTTTGCCACCGACCAGGGGAAAGTCTACCGAACCTTGGAGAGGGGCAATGATCAATAAAATCAAAGGCAACTTCCAGGCAAGGAATACATGATTCAGTGCTGGTCTAATACATGGGACAGACCCAAGAAGCATAGCGAACAAGCATACTGGCTGCGAGATGAGAAAGAAGTGTCCCGTGGGATTGATCAAATGCCCCCTGTCGAGATTAAAGTGGCTGGCGTCAAAGCTGCTATAAAGAGAACACAAAACTGGAAGTCGCCTGGCTTGGATGATATTCATAATATGTGGTGGAAGTATTTTACTTTTACGCATCCTCGTCTGGCTCGGCTGTTCAATGCCCCTCTGAGGGAACCAGCTACATCGACCAAGTATCTGCTGACCGACGCAAGCGACATGTAAAAGGTTAAAGGAGGGGACAGTCGTGAACCAAAGATCTATAGACCAATTACATGTCTGTCAACAGTGTACAAGATCTATGGTCATCTGACGAAAATCCTGTTAGGCACTGAGCAAAATGATTGTCGTAAAGGGACTCGAGGATGCAAATAATTACTGGTCATCGATAACGTAATCACAGAGCGGGTGCACAATCGTCTGTATAACCTTTCTATAGGGTGGGTGGGCCCAACACTAGTGGAGTTCTTGTCAAATGGCATGATATAATGGAGGGCATCTATGCATGTCAGGCAGAAGCCTAAATCCTATAAGACCAAGGAGTTCAGAATTCTGCAGGGAATTTTCCAGTATGTTACCCTGTCTGGTACTGTATGTCACTTTCCCTGTTAAGGAGAATGATTGAAGAGTCAGGGTACGGATACCTTGTGAAGAAAAGTCCAGACGTCCGCATATTGCACCAATTCTACATGGATGACCTCAAACTGCATGCATCAGGTAGGGACGAATTACAAAGTGAATGCACACTTGTCCAGAGGTGTAGTAATGATATATAGATGGAGTTTAACTTGGACAAGTCAGGACATGCCAGGCACGGCCGAATCCAGGATAGCGAACACGATATATGGCTCTGAATACGCAATAATCAAAAATCTTGGCAATGAGGATACATACAAAGACCTGTGGTGATCACAGTTACTAATAATTTCTGATACAAGCATTAGAAATAGAATTTAGAATAAGGTAATTTTCAGAGCGGGTAAGAAGTTCGAGTCCAACAACAATTCAGAAAATAAAATCTCTGCAATTAATACCTGGGCTATTCCGGTGGCAACTTATACCTTTGGTATCATAAAACTTAAACAAAAAAATAATAACGACGTTTACAAGACCAGGGCTCCATTATCCCCTCAGTTTCATGCACATATTGTACTTACCTCGAAATAACGCAGGCAGAGGACTGCTCAGCCTGCAAACACTAAGTCGTCTGACATTTACTCAGAACTGCATAGAGCCGTTTTTTTCTCACGACAGAGATGTTAGCTCATTGGGTCTATTAGCTCAAGAAAATAAAGAGTTGTCCTATGTTAAAGCTGAAGACCGTGTTAATGCGTGGAGAAGCAAGGAGCTTCATGGGAGATTTAATGTGGCACTTACTTGACTATCTTGACGAAAAGGGTTCCACGGACTGGCTCCGAACGAGGGGACTCTATGGTGAGACGGAAGGTTTTATTTTCTCAATTCAAGATCAAGTAATCAAGACAAAAGCTTATCGCAAATACTTTCGGGACCAACAGATCGAAAGTAGGTGACGTTTATGTAAGACCATCAATCAATCAATCCAGCATAGCTCCAGTGGATGTTCGTCACTAGCTGGGACTGAGTATCTCCAAAGGTATAATAATGTTCCTAAGGTGATTCACCAAACAATCGCGAAGAGATACGGACTCACAGAGGTCGAACAACCGTATTATAAATGCAAACTTGAGCAATTAATTAGCAATGAACGAGCACGGATTCTATGCAATAGTGACATTATGACTGATAGGTCGGTGGAGGCCAACAGAGCTGATATTATAGTATTTGATAAGCTAGCGAAGAAAGCGATGATAATTGATGCTGCGGTCCCCATGTATGACAACATTGTACCAACAATTGCTGAGAAGAACAGGAAATACTAACCGTTGGTCATCCTGTGATGATGCTAACTTGGTTAGCGAAACGATCGTCAGCTTTTTTAAATGTGTTGTGGTGATTTGGGTTCTCCAAATAGACTTATTAGTGCTCGTCACAGGTTCCAATATTCACTTAGCCGGCTGTTGAGTTGAAAGACATGTACAAGTTGCGAGAAGCGGCGATAGTTCCAATAGTAGTGGCTGCAAATGGACTGGTTTCAAAAGGATGCCAGGATGCTGGGTTGAGGTTGCAACTTCACGAAAAACATTGGTGTACAATGCAGAAGGCTGCTTTGCTGGGCACTGCTAACATTGTCCGCTAATTTTTAAGCCTCTACCAAAAACCATCTTTCACTGGTTGCAAAGGAACACGATGTCATAAATAAGCATCACTGAACACGTTTGGTCATGGACGGCGGTCGGGGGATATCTCGGATAGTACGAAACTCCTATTCCAGCCACCAGAGTGGCTTCCTCATACCAAGTGATATTTTCACAGTGTGGTCAAGTACCCTTTGTCTTGGGTAATCAAAAACACTGGCAATTACGTAAATATAAAGAAAAAACAAAGACAATAATAATAATAATGATAATAATAATAATAATATAGACCAATTATCTGCCTCCCAACAATTTATAAATTATTAACATACATAACTGCTTTGAAAGCGTACAACCATTTGAGATAAATATGCTGCTGGATGAAGAGCAAAAAGACTGTTGAAAAGGATCGAGGGGTTATAAAAAACAACTAATAATAGACGCCACAGTAAGGGACCATGCAAAGAGAACAAAAGGCTCTTTGCACACTGCCATATATAGACTATCAGAAAGCGTTCGACAAGGATAGTGATTAACTCGCCAGAAGAGCGTTTGCATGCAGGGACCATCAAAATCACAAGAGAGATATGTCAAGGAGACTCGCTTAGTATTCTCTGGTTCTGTTTAAAACTCCACCCATTGACAAAAATGCTCAACAACCAAATAAGGGATAAACATTGCTACATAATAGCTGCCAGATCAGCCACCTGTGATATATATGGATGATTTGAAGCTCTATTCGAAAACTAAAAACCATGTAACAGAGCTCCTTACCTGCACAGGCCGGTTCAACAGTGATATCCAAATAAAACCTGGATTAGAAAAATGATAACAAAATTCCGAAAGGGAACTCAAAAGTCTCCCGGAAAGCCTTTTCAGATCGTGGATAACAAACTTATCCAAGCTACTGACAAAATGAATGTACCTGCCAAATTTAATTAAAAAAAATTAAAAATTACTTTTTAAATTATTGGTGTGATATATATATATATATATATATATATATATATATATATATATATATATATATATATATATATATATATATATATATATATAACCAAAACTCTGTACCTGGACAGCAAATTTCCTCTCCAACCGGAGCATTTCTGTTGTCGTGGATGGCCATTCCTCTAAACTGTATCCAATTTATGCAGGAGTCCCTCAAGGTTCAGCTTTAGCCTCTACTTTGTTTCTTCTCCACATCAATGACCTCCTCTCTAGCACATCCAACCCAGTTCACAGTTGTGCGGACGACCAGCACTCTCCACTCAAATATACAATATTCTAAGCCTGTCTCTTTAGCCCAATTAGATGAGGACCGTAGACTCATCGAGGGTTCTGTCTCTGTGGATCTCCAAAAAATATTAGACTGGGGAAGTAGAAATATTGTGCAATTCAACTCCACCAAATCTCAGTTTTGCTTTCTCATAACAGATACACCAGCCCTAGACCCATCAAAATTAACAACCAAGTTATTCAAAGTAATGAGTCATTTTCACTTGTTGGCATTTCTGTGGATCGAAATCTCAATTGGCACCAACATGTCACATCAATTGCAGAAGCGGCTGCTAAGAAATTATATAGCTGCCCTGGGTCCCACAATTGCAATGGGACCAAATTTGTGTCTCAGGAAACTCGCAAGTACTTCAGGAATTTGTGCAGCTAATTTCCGCCGAATCTTAAAAAGTAATAAGGAACTTAATGAAGACCCTCCTGATCGCCGCGTGCAGTTCTGTGAAGAAATGAGTGATCGAACCCAACCTTTTTGTACTCAGTCTGTTTTTCCGATGGATGTACGTTCCAATTGGATGGCCAAGTCAACCGTCATAATTGCCGCTACTGAAGTGATGAAATTACAAGATTTTTTTGTCCAACTCATACGCAGCATACAGGAAAATTGAATGTTTGGGTGGGCATACTGGGAGACCACCTCATAGGCCCTTCTTCCTACCCAAAGATCAGGTTGCAAAGATGTATTTGGATCTACTGGAAACGCCCATCTACTCGATAATTGTGTGAAAAGTATTGGAAAATGACAACGCCTTGGCAGAAGGGATTGTATGGTTTCATGGTTTCAGCAGGATGGTGCTCCACAACAATATTCCACAGCTATACGTGATTTTCTTAGCCAGAACATTCCCAATCACTGGATAGAACGCGGAGGTTCAATTGAGTGGCCCCCCAGATCGCCAGATTTAAAACCCTGTGACTTTTTTCTCTCTCTCTGTGTGTAGGGGGGGGGGGGGCAGGACACTTGAAGTCGAAAATTTATGCAATACAACCAAACTCATCTGAGCAGCTTCGTTGGTGAATTGTTGAAGAATGTCATCAGATAACGCTCGAAATTCGTTAAAATGTTCGTTCGGAAGTAGAGCAAAGATTTTATTATTGTATGGAAGTGGAGGGAAAACAATTCGAACAGTTAATTACGTAACATTCTTTCATTAATTGATACTTTGTCTTCTTTTTTAATTGATGATTTTGTTGCAATATCCAAACCAAAATTTAAAAAGTCGTATGTTGTCCTGAGCAGAATTGAGAAAGCTTTAAAATGAGGTGTCACTCAATATATGGTGCCATTTAAAATCTAAGGGTACTTTAGGCCCCTGCATTAGGGGTAAGTTCCAAAACACCAAAACTTACGCCATCATGTGTCCCCCTTGAAAGCAAAAGCTTTTTTATTTAGTTTTTTAATTCCGATATTTTCCATGTGGCACGTTTTAATTGGCTCACTCTGTATAGAAATTTTAGCTGTCCCATCCCTACAAATTTTGGAAAAGACGCTCCTGGGCCAAGCTATGTGTGTTGCAATCTGTTTTAGTCATTTTGAACTAATTTTATCGTATTCAGGTGCTTTATGTGGCTTTTAACTTGTTGATTCAATGGCTTAGTTCACCAGGCATCAACAGTTGCCAACAGTTGAATAGTTGTGTCAACGTATACGTTCACCAGTCCTGTTGAGTTTCTGCTGGAACTCAACTGTTTCCGATGTGTCAAAATAGCAACAGTGCGTTAATCAGTCTCCAACCACTGAAATGTATCGGTAGTCAGCAGATAAGCGCTTAAACTGAGCTGTTAGCGCCTGGTGAACTCAGTAATTGTTTTGCATCGTCCTCTGTTTTTGATAGAACCCTTGCCATTATCTTCTGTGATATCTCCATGTTTTACTCTAGTCTCCGCTATACTGTGTTTTTTTCAAGACGAACTTTACTATAATGTAATATAAATTTTATTCACAAAAAGACGTGAAGAATTACGCTCTCAAATATTTGACATTACTTAGCAATAATTACGTATATATAAAGGAGAGTTAAATTTATTCAAAATGCTCTTTTCTTAAGTTATTAAGTTTTCATCTTTCTCACAACTCCTTAAAATGACTTTTAGTCTCTTTTAACAATAAGCCATTCAAATGTAATATGAATTAGGTACGTAGCGCATGAGCAGACGCATATGTCACTTAAGTACTAAGGTACCCTTGCTCGATCTCGATCCCGTTTCTCATTTCATTCCCAATTCTCTGTTTCACGTTGATGGGTGTTCTTATAGTATTTCATCAGACGCGATCCGAGGTTGTGAGGTTTGTGCTTATTACGGTCGAAGGATATTTATCAGTGACGGAAATTGCAGAACACGTTGTATATGTTGTTCGCCTCTTGGACACAGTAAAATTCTCCGAGGATTAATAGCCAGCCTCAACAATAATCATAGGTAAAAAAAAATTTAATTTATTCCGTTTTTAAATACTCTAAAAAATCTTTATCCAATCCTGTTCCCGTTATTTAATTCAAATATGTGAAAATAAGAACAAAGCAGTTTTTTTTAATGCGTAAGTCAGTAGTGTTATTACGCAATTATGACTAACCACCTGGGATAAAGAATGTCCTCATCTTACCATATTAAAGACTGCTTTACTCTTATTTTCTAAAGAAAAGGGTAATTTAGTTTAGGTAGCCAACATTTTTGTAACTACATTCGTTTTTTTTTAAGTATATATATATATATATATATATATATATATATATATATATATATATATATATATATATATATATATATAAAGTTGAAAAGTCGGGGCGCACAAAGTGTCTTATGGTAGCCAATTACTCATGATAAAAATCTCTAAAATCACAAATAAATCCCCACAAATTCGAGTAAAAAGAATGTAAGTCCAAAAGATAAAATTTATGAGATGTGGTACCCATATTGCTTTTGTAAAGACTTAATTACATACCAAACCTAATATAACTAATTTATTAAAAATTTAAAATATTTAATGATCATTCGCTACCATAACGCATTTACTGCGTCGAGCCTTTTATCTCTGGTTATACATTATTTATCCCTTTACCGATTTATTGACTGTGGAGGTCGATTTCTAAATTTTATTTTGTCAAATATAATAATAAATCACAAATATAATACACTGCAGAATTTGCCTGCGATTTATTCCCTCTCGATTGCGTTCTTTACCTAAGATTTGGTATATAAGGTGATGTTAGTTTTAAAGTAGTTAGAATTTTTCATCCTCTGATGACGTTCACTTTGGTAGTGAAACGATCGTCAGGTGTTTTTTAGTGAATTTTTATTTTAAAAAGTTCGGGACGCTGCAAGTGCGTTATGGTAGTGATTTTTTATTAAATGCTTCAAATTTCAATAACTCAATTTTCTATAATCTTAGAAAGTTCAATTCTGGTATGTAGTAAGGTCTTTCCTGTGGCAACGTATTCACTTAATTTCATTAAAATAACTTTGTAATTTTCGGAAAAAAAAAATTTCTAAAAAAAATAAAAATTTGAAAAACTCAATTTTTTATAAACTTAGAAAGTTGAATTTTGGTGCGTAGCAAGGTCTTTCGTAAGGCAACATATCCATTAAATTTCATTAAAATAACTTTGTAATTTTCGCAGATTTTTTTTTTTTTAAAGAAACCTCAAAATTTTCCCGGAAAACCTTGTCGGATTGTCCTGGATAACGAACTCGTCCAAGCCATTAATAAAAGAAAGGTACTTGCCGAGTTTCATTAAAATAGGTTAATTATTTTTTGAGTTATCAGTTGGATACATACATACATATATATATATATATATATATATATATATATATATATATATATATATATATATATATATATATATATATATAATTGAAACTGACCCCGGATATGGGTTCTAGGGGTCCTAGTTCGCGCTCATTTGAAAAATTCACCAACGAGCGCGACATAGGACCCCTAGAACCCATATCCGGGGTCAGATTCAATTTTTATATGTTTATATATATATATATATATATATATATATATATATATATATATATATATATATATATTATATATATATATATATATATATGTATCCGTATCCATTCGATAACTCAAAAATAATTAACCGATTTCGATGAAACTCAGCAAGTGCCTTTCTTTTATTAACGGCTTAAATGAGTTCATTAGCCAGGAGAATCAGACAGGGTTTTCCGGGACAATTTTGAGTTTTTTTTTCGAAAAAAAATTTTTTCTCCGAAAATTACAAATCTGTTTTAATGAAATTTACTAGATATATTGCCTTGGGAGAGACCTTACTAGATATCAAAATTCAACATTCTAAGTTTATAAAAAACTCAGTTATTCAAATTTTTAATTTTCTTTCGAAAAAAAAATTTTTCTCTGAATATTACAAAGTTATTTTAATGAAATTTGGTGAATATATTGCCTTAGGAAAGATCTTACTACATACCAAAACTAAACTTTCTAAGTTTATAGAAAATTCAGTTATTGAAGTTTTAAGCATTTAATAAAAATTCACTACCATAACGCACTTGCTGCGTCCCGAACTTTTTTTAAACGTGTTGTGGTGATTTGGGTTCTGCAAGTGTGCTTGTCACAAATTATATGTTAAAAAAATGTTAGTAATTTTGCAGATTAGCTCGCACAGTCAGCTTTCTGACAAAGTTATGCAGAAGCAAAACCCTTTTGTGCATAAACCACGAGAGAAACTTTGTGGTTTTAACCCCCAAGAGAATTACAAGAATCCGAAGTAAATAGAGATGCTTTTTTAAGGCTAGATGTATTCTCACCGTAATTAGAAACGCAGACCGGTTTCGCTCTGATTAGAGCTCGCCAGTGCGCTATACTAATCACAGTGAGAACACACATATAAAGTAATACGACTATTGTCCAGCCTCCTAGAACATACGACAGGGTCGCCATCTCGGTGTAGAACCAGGACCCAGATGGCGACCCTGTTGTACATCTTACAATATTCTAGGAGGCTGGCTACCATAGCCGTATTACTTTATAGGTGTGTTCTCGCTGTGATTAGCTCTAATTAAAGCAAAACCGGTCTGCGTTTCTAATTACGGTGAGAATACATCTAGCCTGACATACATTGTCTCTGTATTATGAGAGATGGGCCAGGGCTGAAAATTTAAAATTTTGCTCCCTAGTCCCCAAAATCTATTTTATGTTGATGAAATTTTCCAAATGTACCTAATTTCTTCTGAATAAACCCATGTCTTTTCCTTTACGCATCGCGACGTCTCTCAATTTTTTTGAAACGTTCTGCTAACCGTCTCGGGACTCCATCGCAAAATGAAAGATTGTTTTGCCTTTTTTCAACCTCCAGTAATTGTATAATCATCACACTCTATAGGCGATGTTGCCATGTCGTCGCAACCATGTCTGTCTCGAGTAGCTCTTTCCATTTCATTGTAGCTTTCGCATTTTATCAATTGGATGAGGTCTTCCAGAAGCTTGCCTGTTGTGGTACCCCTTCCCTTATTTAAGGTATGTGTCTTCCAAATAAGGTTAGAAAGTTATTTTATCTCAGAATGATTATGTCCAACAGAAATTATCTTTCTTCTCCCAATTTGTTTCAGCAAGCATCTTTTCTTCTCCCACCTGTCTTCTGTCCGAAAATCGCTAAAAAAAAGTAATTTTCCTTTTAATTAAAGTTTCTTTAGACTTATTTGGCATTTAGCTTAAATTTTAAAGAATTTTTCTTGTCTTGTGCACAGCGATCCACCTACTAATGCAGTTAGTTGGTCGCGATGTTACTATACAGCATATTTTTGTGTCAAGTGTTATTTTGAGGTGAGCATATAAATTAAAAAGGTGGACGTGTAGGAATCATTTTTGTTGCAAAATTATGTAAACAATATTTTTGACTCTTCGTTAAATTATATATAAAACATTGTGAAATGTACGACAGGGTCGCCATCTCGGTGCAGAACGGCATACCAGTTTCGCTCTAATTAGAGCTCGTCAGTACGGTATACTAAATACAGCGAGAACACACCTATAAACTAATATGGCTATGGAAGCCAACCTTCTAGAACATTGTGAGATGTACGACAGGGTCTTCCCTATATATTTTTTCTCCCTCAGGGCTCGTCCGCGGCTTTGTCGTCCCGATAGCACTGCAACATTTGACTTATTGTGCATACCCTTAGTCTTTTTACTCCACCCATTCCAAAATCACTGTGCCTTGAACTAGTCTGCACAACGACTGGTAGAGTGAAGTTTTATAATGCTCTGTCTCCGGTCTAGGCTGACCGTAGATCAGTTGTCTTTTGCGGTCCAGAGCTTTACACTTGCACAAGATGTGCTGGGCTGATTCCTCCCCCTCGCCGCAGAGTTTGCATGCGAGGTCCCCCTCGAACCGCCCCATTTTATGCAGGTGTTTCTTGACGGCCATGTGTCCCGTCAAGAGACCTGTTAGGTTTCTGAGCTGTCCTCTGCTAATATTTAGCAGCTCCACAGCTCTCTTAGAACTAGGTTCGTTAATTATTGACTTCCCATGTCTGAGCCCTAGACAGTCTGCCCAGTACACCTTGTGTTGGTTTCTGACCCAGGACTTAGTGGCTCCTTGGTAGTGCCCTTTGTCACACCCAGAGCCGGTTCTGGTCCCATAAATGGTTCTGCTGACCCTCTCTTCGCGAGACTGTCGGCTTCTTCATTGCTTTGACCCCCGAGTGACCCGGCACCCAGATGAGGGTGACCTCACTCTGCTCAGCCAGGTCGCTCGTCTCGTCTCGGCACTCACTCACCGGCCAGGAATTTACCCATGGGCTACTTAGGGCCTTAAGGTCTGCCATGAGGATCCGCTTGTTGGTGTAGCCCCTCCTTTTTGGGCACATAGAACCCGAAACCAAAGTCAGTTTGTAATGCTATGTGTGTATGTATATATGTTGTACTGGTAAAGACCTTACTACATACCAAAATTCAACTTCTAGGTCTATAGAAAATTGCATTATTCAAATTTGAAGCTTTAATGAAATACGCTACCAGAACGCACTTGCTGCGTCCCGAATTTTTTTAAATTTAAGGTATTCTCATTATGTCTCTTTTTTGTCACATTTTCTGTTTTTCAAGCCGTCTAAATCCAAAGGTTGAGATGGCTGAGAAAATACCTTTTATGTCACTCTACACAGATAAGATACAATTAAGTGTTTTGAGGCAACTTAACCAGATATGCACAGTCTCAACTGAAAATTAGTTGCAGGAGAGTGGGTTTCTTCAATTCTTATTGATATGTAGTTAGGGGCTGACCCTCTCTTCGCGAGACTGTCGGCTTCTTCATTGCTTTAACCCCCGAGTGACCCGGCACCCAGATGATGATGACCTCATTCTGCTCAGCCAGGTCGCTCGTCTCGTCTCGGCACTCACTCACCAGCCAGGAATTTACCCGTGGGCTACTTAGTGCCTTAAGGGCTGCCTGGCTGTCTGTGGCTATAAGGATCAGCTTGTTGGTGGAGCCCCTCCTTTTTTTCTCCCGCACACAGTGCAGGATATCGTACACTTCGGCCTGAAAGACCGTTGCATGGGCTCAGAGGGAAATACTATGACTTACCCTCGGTCCTTTCGAATAAACACCTGCCCCTGTCCCACGCTCCCCGCCGGATCCGTCCGTGAACCAGACGAGCGCGTCCCGTGATATGCCCGGCGTCTCCTCCCGCCATGCCTCGCGGTCGGGCATTTCCACTGTAAAGTTGTTTTCCCTGCAGATTCGCGGGCTCGCGAAGTCTGACCTCATTTCAAGCATGGGCTCCTTCATGATCTCTTGAATTTTGCAGTGACCCCTGAAGCCTGGGTTGATCTTCAGTCTACCATTGCAGGCTAGTCTGTATAGTCCTAGCCTGGCTTTCCTATATTAGCGAAGAGACGGGATAGGACTGACAATTTACAAAATTGTTAGTTGGTTGTACATAGTCTCTATTTTATAACGTTTTGTGTTATTTGGAGCTGTCGTGACAGCATACTACCTGGTTCCGCTTCGAGATGGCGACGCTGTCGTACATCTCACTATGTTCTAGGAGGCTGGATACCAGAACCGTATTACTTTATAGGTGTGTTCTCTATGTATTTAGTATATCGCACTGACGAGTTCTAATTAGAGCGAAACCGGTCTGTGGTTCTAATTATGATGAGAATTATATATGTCATCTGTAGCAATGGTAGAATTCTTGTCATTAAAGCTTTTAATTAAGCCACATATATCATAATCAACTAAATTACTAACGACTTGCTGTCATGGCCAACTTTGGGTATACGTTTGAATGAACGCTTTATATTTTGGAAGTATACAGGATACTTCAGCTAACATTTCACCCTCCTGTTAAAATACATTATCATACTACAGAATGACGACTTTCATAAATTAATTCTAAGGACATAACAATATATTACACTATAAAACGAATAAAACTGCAGCAACTGTTAACGAAAATGTTGCACTATTTGCATAAAATGTTCACTTAATACAGGGAGAATTCCAAATATGTAAAATCATCTCTGACTGCTTTACTTTAACCCTGATATATTGATTGGATGTTCCAATATCTGACGGAGATGAGACTCTGTGATTTAGAAACTTCCTGTGCAGTCATCCTTGATAAATATATAATATATATTCTCCAATACATACCAAGTATTTAGGAAATCTCCTGCAAATGTTCTTGGTGAGATTTAAGTACATGGGTATCATAAAATGAAGTCTATCACAATTTTTTATGAAAAGACTATAACTTTGATTCAGAAAACAGATGTGTTATTACTTAATACACTAGTTTGCAATTAATTTTTTGGAAATATTTTAGTCAAATGAAGGGCAATGATGGTTGAAGCTGAAACTTAAGGGTTTGCAGAACACTCTTTACATAATCCGTATTTCTTTCAGATTCTTTGCCTACATCTTGCCAATTTTGACATTTCAAATCACGACTTTTTACGTTTTGCGGACCCCATTTTTTTTCTTCAAATGCCTCTAACTATTTTGTCTTTAAACTTACAGACCTACGTTTTGATAAATGGGTCATTCTTTATATATATATATATATATATATATATATATATATATATATATATATATATATATATATATATATATATATATATATATTCATATAAGGTTGAACCTGACCCTGTATATGGGTTCTAGGGGACCTAGTTCACGCTCATTTAAAGCCACTAACGAAAGGAAGGTACTCAGCAAATTTGATCAAAATCAGCCTATTATTTTTTGAGTTATCGGTGTGATTATACATACACACACATATACATTTATATATATATATATATATATATATATATATATATATATATATATATATATATATATATATATATATATATATTATACTTATACTTATACTTTATTGGCTGAAATTACACAATATGTCTATACAGTAAGTCCATTTTGACTTGTGTAGTATATAGTGACATAATTTAAACAATTTATTCTAAAAATACTTGACACTGCATTATCCAAATATGACATACTTCGAATTTTGACAAACCATTTTAAATAAACTTTTTATACCATTTTTTCTTCCATCTTACATTTCCAATCATCATTCTTCATTTACTTTCCATGTTTATACCAAATTTATAAAATTTTATACAAAACCAAACCGCTTCATTCTGACAATTAAATGTCATTATATATATATATATATATATATATATATATATATATATATATATATATATATATATATATATATATATATATATATAAAATGACATTTAATTGTCAGAATGAAGCGGTTTGGTTTTGTATAAAATTTTATAAATTTGGTATATATGGTTTATCGAAATATGATGCATGTTTGTAAGGAAAAATCTGGACTCAGTAAGTGCGTTTTGGTAGCAAATTTTCATTAAATCCTCTAAATTTCAATAACTCATTTGCTATTAACGTAAGTTTTGTTGGTTAGGGAACCAACATTTAACAGTATTTTCGGAAAATTTTTGTATGAACGCAGCAAGGGCGTTTTGGTTGCGAACTTTCATTAAATGTTTCAAATTTCAATAACTCAATTTGCCATAAACCTAAGGTTCATTGGCTAGGAGACCAGTTTTCTCAGAAACATTTAAAGTTTATTTTCCGAACATTTTTGTACATTTTCAAATAATTATTTTGATAAAATATGATACATTGTTTCTACTATATAGGTTATACCGGTAACCAAATTGATGCCTGTTCGCATTAGAGCGATATATTTGTAATTACAAACATTTTTATGAAAATTCACTTCCATAACGCACTTGCTGCGTCCAGAGTTTTTTTTAAGTAAGTTCACTAGAAAAGAGTAATGCTCAAGAGACCCGTTGGGGTCGCAGCGCTGAGAAGCCAAAGGCCTATACGACTCATTAAACAATCTACAACCAAGCTTTTCTTTTGTTTTCAACACAGAATTGTGGACCTTATTATCCTGTATAGAAATGCAGCCTTATAAAAATTACAAATGTCCCAGCATCACAATCTCTGTACAGGCAAACACTACACAGTTTGAGAACCATATCTCGAAAATTAATTTTGTCAGCTATAAGCTTCGGCGTTTATAATACAAATCTCATATAGTCACGTTCTGTTTTACTCCGTATCGATAAAATCAGCTTCGTCGTTCTTTTGTTTTGACGCTGTCAGCGTTCGCCTTGTTTGGGCCAGTGCAAAAATGTCGAATTATAAGTTTTACTGGTTTCCATATCGTGTACAAGGATAGGACACACACAGAGATCTTGTATTATAATCTTGTTTAACAATGAGTCTTTCAGTTATCCATTTCTTTATATTATGTTTCAAGGTAACCTTCGAACACAACGGTTGCTTTCCTCATTTATTTATTCGTGATTTTATAATGTAAACTATGTTGAATAGGCAGTTATTTTCAGACGTTAATAATTGAATTTTGTTAACGTGTTTGTTTAGACTAGTTACATTTTGAAGATCATTAGAAAGACATACCGATTTCGCTTTTATTAAAGGTCGTCAGTATATACTGATACTGACTAATAACAATCAAAACAAAATAAACCGGCTAAAGGTAACCAGCTTCAGAGACTGATCTGAGATTTATTTACTTATTAATACAATTAAGGTCCTTTACAAGATATAGCAAATAGTTAAAAAGTCTGGACGCAGCAAGTGCGTTATGGTAGTGAGTTTTCATAAAAATGTTTTTAACAGCAAATGTGTTTTTTTTTTAAGAAAACAGGCATCAAATTTGGTTACCAGTATAACCTATATAGTAGAAATAATGTGCCA